>KZ825866.1:0-173002 GCA_003184645.1 Aspergillus ellipticus CBS 707.79 | reverse complement strand
GAAGAGGGAGATGATGAAGAAGGGGGAAGGAGACGGAGTGAAAAGGGAGGGGGGGTAGAGTAGTGAGGGGTAGAGGGGTTTGTATACTGGTAGAAGAGATGTGTATATAGTACCAACGATTAATGCTTTAATGACAGAGAATTATCTCAGAAGCTACCATACTGAGCATCCTCACTTGTATAACTCGCCTACTTGGCTAGAACAGATGGCACATTCGCTCAAGATAATATTCCATCCATAGTATAGGTATGGTATGTATTGATATTCATATTCATCATGCTATTCTTGCTTTGCTTGTCCATGTTCCATGTTCCATCCACAACTCCACCACCCGTCAAGGGCAAGGCTTAAAATAACATCGTTTCAATTCAACATACAGCATTCAAGGGAAGGCCAGCCAGCCAGCCAGCCAGCAAGGCATGCCCATACATGCACCGAATCTATCGGAAGGCGGGGCCGTTCCGGAGGTTGGTATCACCTTGTTGCTCCCGAGCCTATTGTTCAAAAAAATCAAGTTAGAATCATGTTCTCTTTTTTGTTAAGTGGTTAAAACAGAGGGGCACGTACAGTAGACGCCTGGTATTCACCCCTCTCCAGGATCTTAGTCATGCAGTCATCTTCATTGGAAGTCCCGAATTCGTTCTCGAGACTCGCCTTGCTGGCGCCATCGAGGACGCCTTGAGCTCCATGTCTGGGTTGGAGGGTTTGTTAGCTTGGTTGTCTTTTGTCGTTGGATGCTAGCTAGTGGTTGATGATGTGTGGATGGATTGATGGATGACGTCGAGGGTATATATGGTGTGGGATCAAAGCATTGGCTTACCTGTGAGTCACGAAGATCTTCCAGCCGTTTAGAACTTCAGCCAGGGGGATTGAGCGGTCACCACGCCACTTGTGCAGGATGTCAACGTCGTCGACGAAGACAATGAAGTCGTCGGAGCTACCCTTATAGAACAGCTTGGAGGTGGGGTCGTTGTGACGAGGCATGTTGAGGTGTGGTGGTTGTTTTTGGGGTTGAGTAAAGAGGTAAAGGACCTTTTAGTGATGAGATGCTTTCAGGTGATGGGAGTCTGCAGCTTTAGAAGGTGGGATGAAGAAAGAAGAGGTCGAGATGGCGAGAGAAGTGGTCGTGTGAGGTGATGGCAGATGACGTCACCAAGCTGCTACCGGCGGAACAAAGACGGCCGAGGGGTTCTTGGAACCTTTTGCAGGTGGGATTAGAGGGGAATAAAAGAGGCAACTGAGGAGGTATCGTGTGGTCTATTGTTATCAAGAGTAATGATTATTCCCTCCCTTCTGCCTGGCAGAAGTCCTTTAAAAGGATGCGTTGTGGTGCGATGCCCTGCTCGGCGGGCTGCGAGCACGACGTCATCGGCCTCCATCGACTGATGCGCGCCGAGGAAGCTCCTGGCTTCTCTCCCCCTTCTGGCACACCCGGTGGAGAGGTGGAGAACCTACTGTGGAATTCAATTCCCTCATCATCATCATCATCATCATCATCATCATCATCATCATCATTCCGGTCACTGACATGTCCGGCATTCTGGCTCGCTAATGCTACTAGTTACGTCTCGCTTCCATCCGATCAATATCTCTCCCCCACCCTCGTCCGTCGTCGAATCAATACGAATCCACAAGAACACCTCTGCAGCACAGCCCCATAACAGTACACTTGTCCCTAACTGCCAATCCCCTGATGCAATTACGCAGGCAATCTCGATGTGTTGCATCATTCCCCTCATGATGCTCCACTTCCCAGCCCCATGCGACCCTGCCTTTTCGGTCGCCTTGACGACATAGAATTGAACATCCTTCGAATACTGGATGGCTTCACTACAGAACATTTGGGGGACTCCTGGCCTTCACTTCCTTTACCGATCGGAGTGGCATCGGTCTCCGTAGTCGTTTTATGCCCTGCCTTGTCTTTTAATGTTCTAGATCGTCGTATTGTCTCCTTGCCATGTCGCAGCAGAGCAGCCCCTTTCTCATGGTCAGGGGCTCCCAGCTTTACTTTCGACAGATTCCGTCCGCTTTTATCATTACCCTTCGTGGTTTTGTTGGTGTCTCTCACCCCATGGCGACTAGCCCCGCTAGTTCTCATGCTCACGGAGCTGGAGCGTCTGGATAGCCTTGACGGGAGGCTCAAGTGTCTTGTGAAAATGTTCCCCGCCGCCAAAGTCATACCTGCATAGGGTAGTAGGTCCTTTGTATAAATGGACGAGATAGCACGTTCCAACCGAATCCGGTCTTGCTTTCGGGGTGTCGCAGGGCAAGAGGAATATCTCTCTAGCCGCTTGGCCTCTCCATCCTCCGGGTCGGGAATCAGCATTCTATGCGAAAGATCCGTATTCTTGATCACCGTATCCTGTGAAGTAGCCTGAGACTGGGAGGTGGTTAACTCTTGCATGGACGGCCGACGCGGCAAAGAAGACGTTTGCCCGGCTACATCAGCCAGTGGGCTCAGTTCTAAGGTCAAGAAGGAGTATCCCTTCAGCGTAGCGGACACGGCCTTCTGCATATCCGTCGATGCGGCAGCAGACCTAACCATCTCAGTCTTCCATTTCATTTCCTCGCACGGCGATTCAGCGTTGATCACCAACTCGAAACTCTTGTCTTGATGTTGGAAAATCATTTTCCAGGAAAAAAAGCAGTCGCGAGACCGGTCACCTTTATCAGACCTCAGTACCCTGTGCAATCAAAAGCAGATGCGCCTTACCTTCATAATTGCTCAGTGAATCGATTTTCATGCCCGAGAGATACAAGCACGCTATCGGCAGAAGTTTTCGGTGATCATCATTTAACTTGGCAAGAAGAAGATGATGATTGAACATGATACAGGCCATATAGCGGCCTATCATTTTTGTAATTTGGGGAGTTTGGTACCTGATGTAAAGAACACCACACAGGGTCAATGGACCCAGTTGTCTGTAGATATCAAAGACCATATTCTACAAGTTCAATATCCAGTCAGCTCTATGGGTAAACATGATTCGCATGGGGTTTCTCACCAATGCCGAAAAGTCCAGCATATCTTGTAGCGAGAGGGTATCGTCAACTAGTGCCTGACTAATAGGATTTTCGGTCACTTGGTTAATTTCCGATACCGCAGCACGAACAGTTTCTAGAGCCTGCCTGATCCCATCATGCGCAGAGGGGTCATCTTGGATATGTGTCCACTTCAATAACTCTTCCAACAAAAGAGGGTATTTGCACAGACGCTGGACTGGCTATGATAAGTCAGTAGCCACGGGCATGATATATGAGAAACTGATGAATACCTTGATAAGAAGGTCGTTCAATGACATTGCCTTGTTCTCGTCTTGTGTCTGCCGCTCTATTGATGCAACCGATTTCGAAAGGGCTTCTATTCCCTGATCAAAGATGTGCCAATTCGGTATCAACTGGTGGAGGAGAGTAACATCCTCAGAGAGCAGGCCATAATTCTTACAAAATACTTTGTAAACCGTGAAAGACTTGGCCTGTAAGAATTAGCAGTTGAATATCAAAAGCTGTTCAGAAAGTTCGTACCAAGTTTTCAACCTCCTGTGCAACTTGCAACGCCTCCTTAGTCTCCGCAGCTAATGCTTTGAGACGACACTCCACAGAAGCTCTAAAGTTTCGTGACCTTAGAGATCTATGGTGAAATGCCTTAAAGCCGAAATCAATTGCGCTCAAACGTTTATAGAGCCCATGCGGCATCAAACTATCGAACTCGGCCCCGGCAATATTCGAAATTGTCGTCAGCTTCCGGATTTGGGCTAGAAAGTCTTCATGCGTGTCACGGATTTGTTGAACGTTGTGGTAAATTCCCGGTCTGACGGAGAAAATAAACAGTGCCTGCCAATCGACGATTAGCTAGCCACCGATAGGAAGGAAGTTAGAACAGTAAAGCAACTGTGGATGAAAAAGAACATGTGGATATACATCAGCAAGCGCTTTTATCCCGAAAACATAGTCACATTCGGTTGTGATCAGCTCCCGAAGAACACGACGCCTCTTGATCGCGCGATGCTGGGCTTCCTCGTCGATGGAGGAGCTCAGAGTGGGCCTTATACTTTCTAAAGACTCTCGATTATCCGATTTAATACTTCGGTTTGTTGTGCTCTGGGTTGTGCCTCTCGACCTCATGACGCTCTGACTGGTGATACTCAGTGTAGATGTCTTGACGGTTCCGAGGTGAGATGAATGACCCGATAATGATTCCCACTGTTTTTCGTCTACTTCCTGAACTTCGTGCAAGGCCGTCAATTGGGACCCATAGTCCATTTTGCCAAATAGAAATTCCTCGGGCCAGCCGTGGACGTATCTTCCGGGGCCCATAAGAGGCAAGTCCTTCTTTGGTCGAAAACTGTTCACCCATCGCTTGAATGCAGCCACGGGTTCCACTGGGGTTGGGACAGCATGCGTTCTGGTGATGTCTGGCTCGGATTCCGGCTTCTCCAAGACCAGGAGTGGCATCTCTGCGATGTCCTTTGATTCTTCCATGGTTGTGAATGAGCTGACCGGTTGATGGTCGGAATAGGTCATGGATATGAGAAACACCAAGAACCAGTGCCTCGTGTCCAAGGGGACTTGCAAACTAGTCTCATGCCAGAGATAGTGGCAGTTGATGGTGTGGAAGCCACGACCAACACAGGTCCTCACATAGGGAAAGATCGATGATATACCTGCCTCCCGCGAAATCCTCACGTGTCATGCGAGCCATCTGGTGCTGGTAGGCACACATCCCCAAACCCAGCAGCTATGCCGTGGAAGCGCTGTGATGCCATGCTGCACCGACCATAAGACGGTGCTGCTGAAGTAAAGCTGGCCCCACACGCTGCACTACCTGGTTGAGAAGCAAATATTGGGGGTTGGTCCTACGGCAGGGAGCTTTCCCATTGCTCTCCCGGTTGTAACTGAATGCATCGGCATCACCTGTACTCCCTGGCTTGTGGATAATCGTCCGGGCCGGAATCCGAGCGGCGTTACAGATTACTAGTACAGATGATTCACACCAGCTTACTATTTTTTGGGTCAATATATTTCAACAGCTTGGAGTGGCCCATGATTCGCATGCGCATTTTCAACAACCCTGCCGGTGGCATTTAATGGCATATCTTCAATACTGTAGTCCTAGCTGGCAAGAAAACATCAAGCTTGCGATTGTGCACGTAGACTGGCCGGGTGGGATGGAGTCGAAGGTGCAGCCTGCAGTTGTGCAAGCCACGCCAAGAGGGGCGCCCTTCTTGTTCCCCCAGATTTCCACGCAAGACCCACCGCCGGCCTCCCGCGAGCTGTCGCAGACAGCCATCGCCGCTCACTGCCTCGTTTCAGTTTCACGTCCCACCAACGATGTTTTAACCCGCCTCCGAATCGCTCTAGAATGGGAATCCCCATGGACAACAACATCCATGCTCCAACAGTAGCCTCCGGCCCTACGTCCGGAGGGCCCCCTCCTTGCGATCTGTCCAATCTCGGCGTGGTCGACCTCGTGCAGGAAAAAGAGCGGATCGAAGAGGAACTCTCCGCCCTGAGCAGTGTTCTCAGTTCGGTAAGTTGTTTGTTGCCATCCAAGTTTGAACCGCCCCCTCGATCTGTGACATGCGGACTGATGATGGTTTTCCTCTAGCATAACGTACATATGAACACAACGCTGACCACCTTCGATGGCTTCCCACGAGACGACATTGATGTTGCCCAAAGTGAGTCCCTGCCTATACTCCCACCATGCACCCGCTGAGACTTGGACAGTACGAACTACTCGGGCTCGGATTATTCGACTACGGAACGATCACAAGGACGTGATGACACACCTCGAGAAGGGAATCCACACGCATTTTGCGAATTTGCAGCGCGCCCAGGCGGCGGCGCCGTCTGGTGGCAACGCGGGTGATACTCGGGGACTGCAAGCTAGCGCATCCGGGAATAATGGATTAGATACCGGGGCAACTGGGCGGCCGTTCGCGAAGGTCAACAGTGTGGTGCCCGGCAGCCCGGCAGACCAGGCCGGTTTGAGGGCTGGCGATACTGTTCGGAGCTTTGGAAGCGCGAACTGGCTCAATCATGTACGTCTCGCGAAGGTGGCAGAGATTGTCCAACAGAGCGAAGGGGTACGTTTTATTTCCAGTTCTCATCATTTTGGAGCCTCCAATATTTCGGATCTTCCTGCACTCCCTGGACGCATCGTATCTAACATTCTCCAGCGCACGGTGGCAGTCAAAGTCTCCCGGAAGGATCCCAACTCTACGAGTAATTTTGAACTGTCCCTGGAGCTTGTTCCACGCCGCGATTGGGGTGGAAGAGGCCTGCTGGGCTGTCATCTCGTCCCGTTGTGATAAGCGAGATGATTCAGAGGTGAAGATATGCTCTACAGATACTGTACGATGGAACGACCTTGGGAGACCAACGACCGCTCAGGTGCAATCCACTTGTCTTCGTCGTATCTCACTACTATTAACTCTCATGAGGAATGCGACATGGTTTCATGACCTTTTTGTTTGTTGTCGGGAAGAATGGGGGGGCATACAAGGCGGCATTGTTGCAGGTAGGCTCCATGGGAATGAACTTGCATCACTATGACATGAACACACCGGAACTCCGTAGACCACACGTAGAAGCGGGATGAGACGACCTGACCGCGGCGGTCCCAGGCTCCCAGGCTCCCAGCAATCGCATATCGCATATCGCATCGCCCACCGCCCGGGCATCTGCATTTGCCGCAAGCCTGCGGGGCATGGCGGCCTGAGGCCTGCAAGAACCCACACGTGACCGCAGGCTGTGGTGACCGACTCGGGGCAAAAATTCCATCACGGCCAGAATAAACCTTCCCACTCGATCTCTCCCTGTCCTTCCTCCACTTCTCCCCCCCTCCCCCCGTCCATCGATCCCCCCTTGGTCGCTTCGTCCATCAACCGTCGCATTTGCCTGTCGACCGTTGATCCCCCTCGCCTCGCCTCTACCTTTCTCTACAACCTCTTAGGATTTCCCCTCCTTCACATCACATACCTTCATCATGGCTGCTGAGGTACCAACCTTCAAGCTCGTCCTCGTCGGTGACGGTGGTACTGGAAAGGCAAGTAGAATCCCAGCCCCGGCTTCACGATGAGTCCAACTCGCCTGGACATGGCCCGTCGCTGTCTCGACGCCTGTCCCCTCGCTGCACCATTCTTGCGTGGCGTGTTTACCCCTCTCTGTTCCCGTCGGCCCGATCAACAAAAACTTCGTCGCCCCTCAGCCTCATCCGCCAGACGTCATTACTAACCAAAAATTTTCCTCTACAGACCACCTTCGTCAAGCGCCACTTGACTGGCGAGTTCGAGAAGAAGTACATCGCGACTCTCGGTGTCGAAGTGCACCCTCTCGCTTTCCACACCGTATGCACATGCCCCGCCGGCGACCCCGCTTTGTCCATTGCGCCGTCTTTGTCTCGCAGCGACTAACCCTTTTGCCAGAACCTGGGTCACATCCAGTTCGACGTATGGGACACTGCTGGTCAGGAGAAGTTCGGTGGTCTTCGCGATGGTTACTACATCAACGGACAGTGTGGTGTCATCATGTTCGATGTGACCTCCCGTATCACCTACAAGAACGTCCCCAACTGGCACCGTAAGTGCTCCTGGCACCATGCGCTTTTTTTTCTTTCTTTACTGACGGCCGAATCCAGGTGATCTCGTCCGTGTCTGCGAGGGTATCCCCATCGTGCTGTGCGGTAACAAGGTCGACGTCAAGGAGCGTAAGGTCAAGGCCAAGACCATCACCTTCCACCGCAAGAAGAACCTCCAGTACTACGACATCTCCGCCAAGTCCAACTACAACTTCGAGAAGCCCTTCCTCTGGCTCGCCCGGAAGTTGGTCGGCAACCCCCAGCTGGTAAGTGGGAATCCGTTTTCGATTTGCGGATGATTCTAACGGCGGTGCCCCAGGACTTCGTTGCCGCTCCCGCCCTTGCTCCTCCCGAGGTGCAGGTCAACCCCGAGCTCATGAAGCAGTACGAGGATGAGATGAACGCCGCCACCCAGATGCCCCTGCCCGACGAGGAGGATGCCGATTTGTAAACGCGTCGCCAATAAAAAGGCTCGGGACGGAATGTCGGTCATGGCCGCGTGGCTGTCGCTCCGTGCCCAGAACCGGGTACGATGTGCAAGATTTCAAATCACGATACAATGATAGCGGAGGAAGTAAGCCCGAGAACGGTCGGCATGATTATGCATTTGCAATATTTACCACTAGTAGTCTAGACTCTGATTATCTCTACAAAGTTCCTTTGAAACGATGACTCTGTTTACTCGCCAACCACCTATCCCACGATAGCCGCGGGTTGGCACCGAAAAGTTCCTTTCATGCATGTGTCTTTTTTTTTTTTTTTTTTTTTTTTTTTTTTTTTTTTTTTTCGTGTCCCGTTCCGTTCTCAGTGCCAGTGCCAGTGTCAATGACCACAAACCAAACCAAGCCAAACAAAAAAAACACAACGCAAAAAAAAGCCCAACAACTAAGATACCACGCACACATGGGGCCAAAATAAATTTGTATCGGAGCATCCTGGGATCCAAATCCAATCCAAAATCATATCTACGATATCGGCCATCATAAGTCATAGTGGGTAGTAAACAGTCAACAAATTTGACATCATAACACATAGGCAGGTACCTAGGTAGGTACCTTAGGTAGGTAGGCTACACACAGAGTAACACCCGCAATCCACCACCCACCAACCAACCAACCAGATAAGAAACACCTATCCCCTCACCTAGGTACCTACCTAGGTACCTCCAACAATAATACCCTCCCTACCTTAAGTAGTTTAATTACCCATCGGGGGTTCGGTTCAAGTCAAGCTCGAAAAACAAACAAACGGGTGACGTCACTGAGGCTGCGGTGGTGGGCGTTCGTTCGTTCGTTCGTTCGCTTAGCTTGGTTTAGTTGGGTTGGGTTGGGCAGGTTGGGTTTCCATGAGTTTCTCACCTCCCTGGTTCCTTCTGGCTTCTGGTAGGGGTTAGGTAGACAGCGGGGAAGAAGGTGAGGTGCTTCGTAGTCTAGTATCTGGCATGCATGTGCCCTGTCTAGGTAGGTAGGTATTTGCTGGCTGGTGGTGGTAGTGGTGACTTAGGCAGATAATGGACTGGAGAAGGTAGTCTAGTCTAGTCTGTAGCGTGGACTGGAGGAGTACAGCGAACAGGAAGAAAGGGATTGAGTGATACATCTCATCCGATATTAAAGACCGCTGTCATCTACAAAATAGACTGGTCAAGAAAGGCAAGCAGCAATTAATTATGTGAGTAGCTAAAACAAAGGGCTAGTCGTACTGGGACGCCATGGCGATGGATAGATGGGTGGATGAATGAATGAATGAATGTATGATATGGTGAGTGGTAAAGGTCTACTTCACTTCGCCTCTATTCAATCGATCCAAGTCGGAGAAGACGAGAACGGATGTACCTAGCAAGGAGATTTCAGGAGATAGCGAGGGAAAAAAGGACGAGAGAGACACATGTGATCTAGGTGAGGGTATCTTGGGAACGTAAGTCGAAGTTGAATGAGCTCAGGGATCCGCCAACGCCGGGATGAATAATAAGAGTAGAGCAGAGGAGGGATTAGCGGCGGATGTTCTGGGAGGGGAAGTTAGCAGCGAAAAAAATATGATGGGGGTGGAGAGACTTACGAAAAGGTAGGCCAGTTCTCTGGCTCCCAGTCTGGATACGTCCTTCGAGGCCTTCTCGTCTAGAGCGCCTTCCACTAGTTCTCGCTTCTTGTCTTGGAGCTCGAGGATTCGGTCTTCGACGGTGTTTTGCACGACGATGCGGTGGACCATGACGGAGCGGTTTTGGCCGATGCGGTGGGCACGGTCGACGGCCTGCTCCTCGACGTAGGGGTTCCAGAAAGGGTCGAAGATGATCACTTGGGAGGCGGCGACAAGGTTCAAGCCTGCGTTACCGGCCTTGAGGGAGACCAGCATGATCGTGCAGTCAGGGTTGTCCGTGAAGTCCAACACGGATGAGTTTCGGTCTGCGGGTCTCATGCTGCCATCGTAACGCCGATAATCCCATCCTTGGCGGGCGATCGGGACCTCGAGCAGGTCGAGCAGGGAAGTGAACTGGCTGAAGATGATAGTTTTCTCCTTACGCTCTTCGCTGCTATTGTGAAGTCCTTGCAAGATCTCCATCGCCTTTTCGATCTTGGCGCTCGACACCCACGATTTTTCAAGACGACGCAAGTACTTCATCTTAGACTTCTTGTTCCTCGTGGCCTCCTTCCGGAGCTCTGCAAGGGTCCTTGGCTTTTTGCTCATCTTTCCTTTACCCTTGGCCTTGGCCTTGCTTTTGTCCTTTTTCTTGGGGGTGGCTTCGTCATCGTCATCCTCGTCCTCGTTGACAATGAATCCGGACAGGGTTTGGTTATTATCATCGCTGTCGCTATTGCTGTCGCTATCGTCATCATCGTTTTCCTCAGCCGGAAGCGTCTCTTCCTCTCCGTCACCCGATGGATCAGGGAAATGCACTTTCTTGAAGGACACATGGTCGGTAATCTTCTTGGGGTCGACCCTCCCGCGGCAGTTCGGACATTTGACCTCGGAGGTACCATCCATGCCATTACGTACAGCCAGCTCCGGGTCCGATATCCGCGAGAAACATTCCGCACAAGTTCCGTGGCCACAAGGGAAAAAGATCACGGGATTGTCCACGGCATCGATACAGATAGGACATTCGTAGTCGTCGCTCTCTCTCAGACGTGTAACAACATCAGCCCTGAAGGCTTGCGCGTTTGCAATCAGGTCCAAGTCGCTTGTAGTCGCGCTGACGTCAATACCAAAGTCCTTGATCAAGTGCGGATGGCAGCATGCCTGCCGGAGTCGGAGGAGTAACACAAGGATATTGGAATAGTTGCGGCCAATAGTACCTGCTTCCATGTATTTGTTGACCTCAAGTTGACTGCGGGTCTCGAGTGCATTGTAAAACTCTTGTTCGTCCTCACTGAAAACAGCATGTACTCTTTCCGAGATTTTGGGTGGCAGTTGCAGGATTGGTTTGCCGTCTATCTTCGAGGTTTTAGTTCGCCGTAAGAGAACCGCCTTCAGCAGGACTTGAAGTTGCATCATAACCTTCTCGCGCGTGGCGGGCATGTTACTCTTCAAGGGACGGGTGAATTCCTAGAATTCAAGGTTAGTCACTGAATATCGGGAAAAGAAAACGGATACAAGTTGTACTCACACGTTGGAATGCCTCAAGATTGCAGTAGGGGCGAATACGGAGAAACTTGATCAAAGAGTGTAGTTCTTCGACGCTATTCATCATGGGGGTGCCCGTCATGCACCAGCGGTGAGTGGTATTGAGCCGACAGCATGCGATTGCAGACTTCGTATTGCGGTTCTTGATGCACTGTGCTTCGTCAATGATGACACGGTGCCACTTACTGGCCGGGCTCAGGCAAGGAAGGTCCTGCATGAAGCGCCTGGCCGCAGTAGCATCGCGTTTTTCGAGCTCATCGTATTTCTCTCTCCGTTTCAGTTCCGCCGCCAGAGTGCCAAAAGTGGTGAGCACCACATCATATTTCTTTAGATCCCGGAATTTGGTGGCTCGCTTATCGCCATGCAATACGTAAGTCGATAGTTGATGTTTTCCGGGGTTGAGCATTCTGGTTATCTCGCGTTTCCACTGCTGTATCAAGGCCACTGGGGCAATGATCAGGGTCGGCTTTCGGTCGGGATCAGTCGACGGCCGGCACACCATGAGAGAAATGGCCTGGACCGTCTTTCCGAGGCCCATGTCGTCCGCAAGAATGCCGCCTTTGCTCTCTCCTTCTTCCATTGACTTCATCCAGGAAAGTCCCAGTTTCTGGTGTTCCAAAAGCGGGAACCTGAGAGCTTCGGGGGTCCCTTCGCGATTCTCCGTAGAGATCTCAGAATCTGGCCTGATGGTTTCAAGCAGTTTCACAATCTCCTCCTGGGTCTTTTTGGGATCCTCCGAGTGTGCGTAAAGATCACTAGATATAGTCTGTGGTTAGCATGACACCTCCTTTCTTAGTGTTAACACTCACTTCAAACGATTCATGGCCATATCGTAGCCCCCTGGGCCTTGGTAACTTTCTGCATCGAAATATGAAAATTCTGAAGCACCTGGCAGCCCAAGGGGATTAGGGGAATCACCAAAAATCGCTTTCCCGGCTTGCGCTATCATATCTCTACCCGAATGAAGCCTTGCAATTGTATTTGACAGCACATTCGGGCCAAAAGAAGGTCCAGCATTTCCAGCGACACTCGGGGCAGGCAACGTCTTGGAAAAAGAGTAAGGTCCAGATGTAGGCATTGGTGCATAAGGACGATTATGCCCATTGCTAATCCCGTCAGCAGGGCGATGGGGCAATGGATCCCAGGAATGATGGTAGGGGGGATAAAAGCGACCAGCTCCATTGGTCTTCCCATCCGGCAATGTTTCCCAAGGAAGACGGTTTCGTTCCGGACGAGAGGAAGAAATCCGGGCATGCTCCCGGGCTATACGTGAAAAATCTAGTGGCGTGATTTCTGTGATATCACTGTCATCGCTATCCCGTCCACTCGATGGTAAGTTGGGACTCCTGGCTCGCATCAAGCGGTCAAGAAATGCCGAGCGGTTTGGATCCGGAGGGTGTGATGGTGCGGACATCAGTTGAGGGGGTCCAGGAAATCGGTGCCTCTGTTGCGGTCTCTGGGGTGAAGGCGTAAGCACACTTCCGGGAGGTGATGACCCTAGAGGCTGAGGAGGTTCGTGTCGAGAAGACGGCGGCTGTGGTGCCTGATAGAAGGACTCATGGAGTTGACGGGCGAACTCTTCGTCACGACGTTCCTGTTCCTTTCGCTCTTCGAGCCATTTCTCTGCCTTCCTCTGCTCTTCTTGGATTTCGCGGAACAAATGATTGCTGTCGAAGCCTAGGAATGACCGCAGCGTGTCGTTGACAAATGGATCTTCTTCTTCTTCTGCTTGTTGTTCTACTTCTTCGTTGTTGTTAGAAGCACTATGATTTGACACAGCTCCAGGACTAGGACGACGAGCCCGTTTCTGTCTGGGTCGTTTAATCGGCGCATCTAGGTCATCCGTGGCATCCGAATGATCATATTCGTCTCCGTCATCATCCTCGTCATCAGCATGCTGACGCTTTCGAGAAGCCGATAGCGCAGGGGGGATCCGGACGTGGTTCCGTTGTGGGCCAGGTCGCGACGAGGAGGCCCAGCCCTGTTGAAAGCGACGAGAATCTCCGGTCTCAGGTGAAGGGCCATCAAACTGTCCTGAGGAAAAGCTGGAGTCCGTTGCATCTGCGGTAGGAGACGGAGGCCGGGCGGACGGGCCCCCAACGGGATGACCGCGTAGCTCCGCTAGGCGCGTTTCCAGGCCTTTAATGGTCTCTAGAATCTCTTGCCTGTCTTCTATCGCATGGGGTCGTTGCTCTTCCAGGCTTTGCAGGATTACTTGATTAAGCTGGAGATCATCTATGAGATCCTGAATCTCAGCATCTTGGGTGGAGGCCATGGTTGTGTCTGGTAAGGCTGGACTGGCAGGTCGCGATGATATCACAGCCAGCCCAGGGCTATTGCGGCTCTTATGACCGGCTGGCCCGGATGGGAACACAGACGCAGGCTGATAAGGCAACGCACAAGGGAACAGAAAGAAAACAGCCAGTGCCGTGGATAAAGGGAGAAGTTGGAGTTGGGAAGGTTGGAAATCGCGATCTCTTGGCGGGACCTGGCAGTAGTAGCGTTGCTCGCGGGCCCGTGTTAATCTGGTCGCCCTCGCGGTTTCGGCGCGGATTCTGCCAGTGGCGGGGAACCCGGTGTTAGTCAGAGGGCCTGGAGGGAATGGCAGAGGAAGGATGTGGTGGTGGTGAAGGAAAGGACGGTGAATATCTAAATCTGATCCCATGGGATTTTGTTCTGGTGGCAACGGATTATTCTTTTTTTTCCCCCCCTGTTTGCTTTTCCCTCCTTGATACAAGAGGCGCCCCGGCTCTAGACCTGTCAACTTTCCTGCAGACAACATCTTTTCTTCAGACAGGTTCATTATGCTAGCCCAGGTATTTCACAGGTTGAAGATATTACCCGCAGTAGCTCTACATGTAATTTTTGATTTTTTATTTTTATTTCTATTTTTTTTTGTTCATCCCCGATCCAAACCAGGGGCAAATCCGGCCAGAGCAAGAAAGACGAAACGAAAACCCTATCGGCGAGTGGCGGTACATGCACCAGCCACAGTTGAGAGGTATGGCATTGTGGCTGATGCATGGTACATATAGGCCCATGCCATATAATCACTTTTGTGTGCCACATTAGGTTTTGCATCACTGAAATCTATATCAAAAGAAGCCAACTTCAGGAGAAACAGAGAGTGTATTCTAAGTACCTTCTCTCGCAAACAACCTGCTGTGTTCCATAGTACCCATCTTATAGTTACCCCGCGGCAATCACCCACCATGTACTACTAGTAATAAGAGCCCTTATCCAATAGCCACGAGTGATTTTCTCGGTTTACTTTATTTTCATTTTATTTCCATTTTCATTTTGATTTTGATTTTTTGTGGCTAAATGCAAGTCTTCCCCATCTATCATGTTGTTAGTTCTGACATAGAATCACAGCACAGCCAACACATCTATGGGAGGCGGGGGTTCACCTGCATTAGGTAACGACAAGCAAGACATGTCTCAACTAATTAGGCAACAGCAACCGAGATATTAATTGCTACTACCTACACTCATCGTTCCAGTCTATTGATCATCATATGGGGTCATTGGTTGTACCTGCTTAAGGTTGAATCAAGTTGGTGTGATCAAATCCCGAAGGGATCCTGAGTTAGCAGGTAATCTGATAGAGTATAGGATAATAAATCACTCCAAAACAAACAAAAAAAAATTCAATAAGAACACCTAGCTAGCGGATTCTGCAGACAGAAATATGGGGATATTAAGTAGATATACAACCCTCAGGCTCATTACATAGCCAATAAGTAGGCCCGACCACATGCATCAGCTTAGGCGCAACCAACATGTATAAACCAAATCAAACTCCGCCGTTTTCTTTCTCTCCTATATCTTACTCTTTATGCTCATCTGTATTAAATTTTCCTTCTTTAACACCCTGTCTGCTTTGACTGGTGGTGTGGAGAAATGGTTACACTACCTAACTGTAATCCGGAACCCGCCATCGACCCCTGGAAAATTTAACCTCAGACTGAATAGCATGCAGGAAAGAGGTCCAACGTTGGTATCAGGGTCCGATCCGTGTAGCATACATCACGACATTGCAAGTCATAACCCCGGGGGGGGGGGGGGGGGGGCATGGAGGAGTCACTTTATCGAGCAGGTTTCCAATCCAGCTAATGACATGCGCTAGTCATGTGGATTTTGAAGGACCCTGGGTCAAAGTCTACATGAGATGTCAGACGATGCCCCTTAATTTGTGTCTGAGATAGTCATATACTTTGTTCACAAAGGACCGGACTCCGATGTTCCGAGTGGAGCATTGGATGAGCTCCTTGTGTTGTGATCAAGGAAGAAGGCTCCCGGCTACAGTTGGAGATTTAATTACCGCCTGAGAAGTCGTGGGAGTGGGTTAATTGAACACCTGACGCTTGACTGGCTGGTCAAGACCTAGTGGGAAGATTTCAATCATGCCTGCTTACCCAGATATCTAGGCAAGTAAGTGTACCCAAGGACAGATTGATACTTCGCAATGGAACTTCATATTTTTGTGGTCCCCAATGAAATGATTCTTGCTCACTAGCAAAGTAGACTTCACTGAGACTCAGTAATTGAAGCTTTTCCGGGATATCCGGGCATATTTAAAAAAACTGTTTGTACGGAAGGGAGTACAAGGATCAAAAGAGGACATGACTGTAATATGGTCATCTCTCTTACCTTGGTCCGTTTATCAGGGGTTAGAGTGGATATTAAGGAGCACTCGCCTACCACCTGGCTCTGGGTGCAGTGTTCAAACAGCGGGTCTACTGTCTCGGCCATTTGTAAATATGGTCGGTCCAATATTCAACAGTACTGTATGTAGTACAAGCAATTCCACTTGGAATAAATTCAATTAACACCACATGGCGCGAGTATAATATCACGGTGGATTCCTGTGATAGCTATCAGTTTTTATTAGTGGGTTTATGGAAATTTATTATACCATTGAAAGCTATCCAGTAGCTCCTAGAGTCAAGATGACACGACTTCCAGCTGTATAATAGGGGGAGGGATACCAAAATAGAACCTTTTCCTAAGAATTTTTAGTAGCTCAACTCCCGGGGTTTCCTGGCAGGCTTGGTCGATCGGAAAACCATCCTACAGGTATTATGCTTGATATCTGTAATGCTTTATCTTCCTCTATTGCCAAAAGTTTGCGGGGTCACTAGTGAGCTTGGTTAGCCTTGCACCGGTCTATGATAGTGTTGTAACAGTGCTATTGGGATATGGCAAACACACCAAAAATTCCCTTTGTCAGAGTAGTATTGCCCAGCTCAATCAACTTCAATCTTGTGGATCTGCATTCTTGGGTATTAGAAGCTGATCTCATGAGAAGGAGTACAATTGAAGCCACAGAATTATTGGTATAATATATAATCAATATTTTTCGTTTTCCCTCCCTGAGAAACGCTCTTGTTTCTCCACGGGCCATTGATTTTAGATCTTCACCATCCATTTCATAGATATACGGGTGTATCCTCTGTCTGAAAAGGATTGTCATTCTGCTATAAGTTATGTTGTTAAATTTTGGCATCATCACCTGGCTTAGCCTAGGCATGATCTGTTTTGTGATATGCTTCATTGTCAAACTCTTCGAGACTTCTCCAGTTCCAGATGGCGTTCCCTGGGTCCTGCGGAAGAAAAGCATATTAGGGCGTGCTGCAGAGCGATTTGTTGGCGTCAATCCTATTGACTTCATTCAAGATGGATACGAGAAGGTTTGCACTCTTCATTCGAAGCAACTCTATATTATCGTCAGTAGACTTGCTACCCTGTTGCTAACATATGAGCTCCCTAGTTTTCAAAAACTCAGAAACCATTTGTGATGCCGAGTATCAACGAGGGTGATGAAGTTATCCTTCCAACTGATCACTCCAATGTCGCTCTCTTTGCCAAAGAAAATGAATCCAGCTTCAAGGCCCACATCCTCGAGTTCTTCCAGCTCAAGTATACCAGCTGGCCCTTAGCCTTCGCAGAGAAGTATGACTATTATGTCAAGCTAATCAGGAAAGACCTCAGTGAGACTTTAAAAACTAAATTTGTCGCCAAGTCGCTCGCTGATGAAGCTCGATCCTGCCTATCGGACCTCTGGGGTAGGGATACAGATAACTGGGTTGAGGTTCCCTTGTACGCTGCCATGGAGAAGACGGCTGTCAGAATGATCAATGTGCTTGCAATTGGACCAGGACATAGCGGCAACAAGAGCCTCCTGAATGCCATGATACATTGCTCGAATGCCATCGTCTTTGGATCCAATGTTATCAGGGCATTTCCTACCTTCCTTCATCCGTATGTTTGTCTTTGGTATTTGGCTTTGGTATTGTCAGTTCTCATTCTTGACTAACTCTTTCACCAGAATCATTGGCCCTGTTGTTGGACTGGTTAATAGATACTTCGAAGTGATAATTCATAACCGCATGAAGCCCATTATCGAGGCGAAGATTAAGGAACAGTTCGATGCCAAAGATTCAAAGGCTCTGCAGGAAACACTCAAGTCTCAGGTAGGAGCACCACCCCCATATAACTCTTCTATACTGACTGTCCCTCAGGGCAGTCTGTTGGATATGCTCGTCCAGACCGGCCTCCGCAGCAAGTGGCCGATAGAGATCACATCGATGTGGCTGGCGTATAGGGTCTTCATGATGAACTTCCCTGGTGTGCATACAAGTGGCGTTTCTGCCACCAGCGTTCTCCTAGACATTTTGAGTCATCCAGATGAGCTTCTTGATTTCCTACGGGAGGAGATTGAAAGCATTGCCGTCGACTCGGACGGGGCGTGGACGGCTGAGGATTTAGAAAAGGCTTCCTTGCTGGAGAGTGCCGTTAAGGAAAGCCTGAGGTTGAATGGCATCAATGCTATCTCGCCGACTAGAAGGGTACGCTTATTGTGCCTTCCCAGTATCGAATTTTTTTGTGGCGCTTAACGAATAATAACCCCCAAGTCCAGGTCGTTGCAGCCGACGGAGTCACTCTCCCGAGTGGTATTTTTCTCCCTTGTGGGACCAAAATCGGAATCCCTCAGCATGCTCTCCACCGGGACAGTGACCTCTACCCAGACCCAAACAGATACGACCCCTACCGATTTTATACTGCTGACGCATCTCATGAGAAGCGACAGCAGAATGCGATGATCACTACCACCGACAAGTACGTAGTTTTCGGTCATGGCCGTCGCCAATGCCCTGGACGCTGGATATTCGCCCACATGTTCAAAGTGACTATTGCGGAGATGCTTCTGAGCTACGATATCAAGCCGCTAACTACACGTCCCAAGATTCATCGTTAGTTTCACGTCGGTGATGATCATTGGGAAATCCAACCTGACCGAGTTTACAGGATGGGGACGTTTCCAGCTGCCACCACTTATAACCAAGATCACTGTCCGGCGCAAGAAGGGCACTGACCGTATTCCTCTGTAGGCTTGACACTTAGCGTTTGGCGTTGCCAATGTTGGCTTTGTTGGCAGGAAAGGGAAATGCCGGACACTGCTGGATTATAGGAGCCATAGTCAATCTAGGCACCTGTGTCGCGATAAACACGTCACGGCCCTTTATGCAAAGTCACACGAGCAGATTGATCTCATGTGGATGCCAGCATCTGGTTCAGGGGACGGGCCCTCGGCCGGGATACTGTAACCGGTTATATGGGGAAGCGGTAGCGGAGTAACTATAATTGTGGTGTAGATCGCGATCCCCATGGCCGAGTAGGTTAGATCTGCCTCGCGGAGGGGAAACTTTGTCGGCAAGGCTTGATCGAGGACCGAGCCTCTGCACTATGGGACATGTGGGGTGGATAAAAGACGTCCGATTCCGACGGCGCGCAAGGAAAGCCAGCCCGGAGAATTGGTAGGCGCCTAGGAGTAGGAGGGAGCACCTCGTTTCCCGTTGACGACGCAAGGCATGGTTCCTACTTGTTTCGCCGGCGGCGTGACTGGATCCGCAATCACAGGGCCAGGCGCGGCGGGCAGCCTCGGCCCAGGCGGATCCCGCGACCGCCTCCAGGATTTCACATGCCCGTTCCCCCCGAACTCTCCGGGGAAGCTCCGCCCGATTACGCTGGCCACGACGTGTGTTTTCGCTGAACCCCGGGTCTTCTATTAATACTGCCCAGCATCGCCCATCCTGTTTAACCCTCCATCCCACTTACTTCAAAGCCTCCCTGAATCCATCTCCGTTCTCCCGTTGACACCGCTTTCGACCCTCTCGTATCGTCATCATGACTCTCAAAAACAGTATGTGTACCCGCGCCCTCATATCGGCATTTTCATCGAGACGTGGCTGACCATGGGCGCACCTGCAGACGCTTTCCCTTCTTCCGCCGCCTTCGACGCGATCAACGCCGCTCTCCAGTCCGACGCTGCGGAGCGCAAAGACGCCATCAACAAGGCTAAGGCTGTGGTCGCTTTCAACATCAAGAACTCCAACGGAGAGGAGGAGAGCTGGCATCTCGACCTCAAGGACAAGGGTGTGGTCGCCAAGGGCGCCGCTCCCACGGGCGGAAAGGCCGATGGTAAGTCCCTTTTCTTCGGGTATCCGCACACCTGCGTGGGTTGTCGGAATACTATCATTTCAGTCGCCGGATTGCATGCTGACGAGGTGTCGGTATGATCAACAGTAACTCTTTCTCTATCGGATGAGGACTTTACATCCCTGGTCAGCGGGAAGGCCAACGCGCAGCGACTCTTCATGGGAGGCAAGCTCAAGATTAAGGGCAACATCATGAAGGCGACCAAGATGGAGCCCGTCCTGAAGAAGGCCCAGGGAAAGGCCAAGCTATAGATACCCTAGTTTGTTATTTTATCTTTCACCCTTCGAAATTGATGCATAAATGTTTACTGCGGTTTGTCTTATTTTTGCTTAGCCTAAATTGGGATCACCTATTGTAGAATTTATCGACGGACACTGGCTTCCTTCATATTACCTGCACCATGTGAACATGAGTATGCTGTTGAGATCATCGGTCGGTATAGTTACTCCGTAGTAGTACTACTAGGGTGAGTCCAATTTCTACAGCAAGCTACCAAAGGACTCTAATTTGGACGACAACAACAAAATCGTAGAAGAAAGGTTAAGTTGATTCAAAGTCATTTGGGGGAATTGTGGGGTTCGCACTGGTTAGTTTCAATTCAAAGGAAAGAAACTCAGCTTTGTCGGTATCTGGGAATGGCTTGGTCCCACCTCCCCGAATATATATATACCCAAATCGCTGATGGCCAACCTAGCCATTGACACCTGCATCTCGAAGACGGATGTTTACGGGAGACAGAAGGTTATTCCATTCTTCCTATCTCGTAGCACTGACAGATGAAGTCAGGTGTCAGCCATCATCGGGGCGACGGTCTCATCCCTCCTGCATGCTGCATCTGCTGCAGAATCCCAGGCCTTGCCATGGAAACCCCGTGCGCAGCTGACCGGCATGATTACCCCGTATTCTTACCGTCTCCCATGCCGCCCGCCCATGACCTAGTGCGGGTGTCACTGCTGTACTCGGTTGTCACAATACGGGCTGCGGAAGCCATGGATGGGATCCGGGCAAAGAAAGATGTCTGGTTTCATGGATCCAACCAAGTAGAGGACAACGGCGACATCCAGAAGACCCCGTCTTCCAGCAGAGCCATGTCTGTGCCGCCGCCGAGCACTGGCCGCCCAGGCAAGGAAAGCGAAGGCCGTGTTATGTCATCCCCGCCAAGATGTCACCTTGCATGCGCTCACGTGACTGTAATTTTTTCTGCCAGCAGAGTTCCTCTTGCCGGTCAAAGTCGCGAGCCGACGCTGGAAGGCCAAAAAAAAGAAGCGCAGTCGACCACCACCCCATCCCCCCCTCCCCACCCCCCCCCCCAAGGCAGAGCATATCGAATGGAGGCGCGTCTCTCCTTCCTTCCATTTAGAACTCCCTGACATCTACTGCTCTGCCTTTCATCGACCGCTCACGATTTTATTTCCCTCTTGTTGCCTCACTTGCTTCGCGCCGCGCGACTCATCCACACCGAGGCCAGAATAATTGCGCAACCACCCACCCTCACCTTTTTGAAAGAGCAAAGCTTGGATAATCCTGGAACTTTGTTGGAATCAAGGTGAATACTCGAGAGATCCCCAGCGCGATTCACCACTGTCGCCCAGTTCGCGGATTCGCCCACTTTCTCCCCCCATCATAAAGCCGATTTGTCCCCACCCGGCCGGCTTTTAGGAACCCTCAAGACCACGAGCATTGATTCTTCCGGGTATCTTGAATCGGATCACACAGGAAACTCGAACGAAACCGTGCGCATTGGATAACCTTGCACTGTGCATGCGGGACGGTTGTTAAGGGGTGAATTTGGACACAAGAAGGGGTCGAAGCCATCCGCCATCTCGAAGGTCGAGATCATCGCCGCGAAAGGTACCGGAGGCTCAAAGATAGATGTCTAAAAGAACAGCCCAGGGTCCTCAAGGGGACAAGGATTCGAATTTGTTTGAATTCAATATGTCGAGTACACCGGAAGATAAGCCGCAGCGGGCCACCGCGGCGCAGTTGGCAAACAGAAAGTAAGTGAGACCAGACCGACCTTTGCGGGTAATCTCATGCATGCAGTTACCTCTTGCCCTGCACCCTGGAGATTCACTGGGACGCGGGTTGGAAAATAGCAACCGCACGAGTCTCTTGTGTTGCTCCCGTCTTTTCTCATTTCCTTTTCTTTCCTTTCCTCTCTTCTGACTTCGTCTAACACGTACTTCCCTCAATGTCTTTGCTTGTCATATCGATTATAACACTTCTGTGCTCGTCTCTCAATCTAAATCATCTTGTTAACACATTTAATAGGATTAAGGACGTCCGGAGGCGTACACGTCCCAATACTGCTGCTCCAGGTGCCCCAGCGCCGTCATTCGGAGGACCCTTCAGCTCCATCGATCCCAACACTGTTTCATCCACACCAGCCAGCTCCCAGCCACCTTCGAGCGGATTTTCCTTTGGACAAAATCAAAGTTTTCCAGGAGCGAGTTCAACACCTAGCCAGTCAAATCAAAACGGGACGTCGTCACCGTTTGCTTTTGGTTCTGGAGGCGGAGGCGGAGGATCTTCGTCATTCAACTTTTCTTCATCCTTCGGTGGTCCGGCCGCGAGCAATCCATTTGCCAACATGAATAACGGTAGCGCTGGCCAGTCTGACACAGGCGGCTTCAACGGTTTCAAGGGTTCGATGTTTAACATCCCGCCAGCTGCAAGCCCAGCTCCGACCCAACAGGCTCTACCTTCCGGTTCACTTTTCGACACCCCGTCTCAGCAGAATACGAGTACCGGGAATCTCTTCGGCAATAGCACAAGCAACGGGCCCTCCGTCCCATCTGCAGCGGCGACTCCAACCACTGGTGGCCTTTTTGGTCAAACCAACGCTGCCAGTACCCCGTCAACCAACATGTTCGGCCACTCTAGTGCTAAGAAGCCATCTCCCTTTGGTCAATCGACAGCATTTGGCAATGACTCGATGCAAACTTCTCCTGATGCTAAGAATAATGCCGCCCAGTCTAAGCCATCTGTTTTCGGCAGCGCTCCCCCGTCTCAGCCTGCCTTTGGAGGCACTACAACAAGCTTTTCCAGTCCTGGTAGCACTTCATTTTTTGGTGCTACGGCGTCTTCGGCGGCGGAAACTCCCTCAAAACCAGTGTTTGACTTCAAGGCTGCTACATCTACGCCGACGCTTTTTGGTGGTGCCACACCCCAACCCGCCTCTGCGGCCACTCCTGCTGCATCAACGCCGGTTCCCGCTGCCGCGACCACGGCCACCTCTTCATCCTCTATCTTCGGCACTGCATCGCCAGCCAAGCCATCTACTCCTTTCCAGAACCCGTTCCAGTCTTCGAATTTGTTCCAAACCGCACCTTCAACGGCCCAAAAACCAGCAGAGGAAAAGAAAGACGAACCCAAGCCTGCCGAGTCGCAGCCTAAATCTCCGTTCCAATTCACCCCTACAAGCACTGGCCCGTCGTTGTTTTCTACGGGTGAGGGCGCTGGTTCTGCATCTCCAGCTGCCCCTTCAACTGGGTTGTTTCAAACACCACCTGCAAAGAACCTCTTCGAGCCCAAGCCTGCCGCCACTACGGAACCAGAAAAGCCGAAGGCAGCAGGAGGAAACCCCTTCGGTAACATGTTTGCGAAGCCAGCGACTCCTAGCCAACCCGCGACGGAGCAAAAGTCACTTCCTGGCTCTACCCCGTTCCAGGGACTTTTCTCACAGCCTAGTACATCTACTGATGCCGCGAAGTCAAGCGAAGTGGAGAAACCGGCCACTCCTGGTCCATTTTCCTTCACACCTTCAAGTGCTAGTCCGCAGGCTTCGAACATTTTCTCACCTAAGCCTCCAGCACCGACTCCTGCTACGGAACCTGTGGTGCAAGCACCCTTGACTTCTTTTGCGCCTTCTGAAAGCCCTTTCAAGGTCAATGGTGCGAAGCCGGTGCCGTCGGCCCCTGCGACTGGAAACGGCACGCCGTCTACTTTCGAACGCCTGCAGACTCCAAAGCTTTCAGATAAGACGGATAAACAACCTATCGGCGATTCAGAGACACTTTATCGTCTTCGTGTTCTGAACGAATGCTTTCAGCGCCAGGTGTCTAAACTGGATCCCTCGAGTGATAACTTCGATGCTGTTTTGCAATTCTACACCCGCGTTCGTGCTACGCTTGGTGCCTCAGTTGGTTCTAAGCGCAAGGCTACGGACGATGAATCCAACGGTGCTTCTCCGAAGCGAGTTCGGCCTTTTGGTCAATCTTCAGGGAAAGCGACTTCTCCCAAAGAAAACTCTTCTACCCCTACTAGCCACAAGAGAAAGTCAATTGATGAGGGTGATAATGGTAGTCCTACAAAGCGGGTCAATGGTGACTCCACTACCGCAAGTATCTTCGCCCAATCTTTCTCCAAGTCAAAGACCTCTGAGTCTGATGACGAGCCAGTCAATGCTGCGCCCTCGGTCAAGCCGTCTACCCCCAACTCTACCAAGCCTTCACTATTCTCTGCGACGCCAGACACAGCGCCCGCTAAGCCTCTATTCTCCTTCTCAGCTACAGCCAACAAAGATTCCACCCCAACTCCGCTATTTTCATCGTCCGTGTCTGGTGGGAGCTCGACCTCCGCTGCTCCCGCCGCAACCGCCCCTAAGAATCCCTTTGTATTGAAGGCTCCTAGCACAGGTTCTTCCGCCGGCTCTGCGCCAGCAGCGCCGAAGTTTGGCTCTGCAAATGGCACTGATTTTATGGCGCAGTTCCGAGCACAGTCTGCTAAAGACGCCGAAAAAGAGAAGGCCAAACGCAAGGCTGAGGATTTTGATTCAGATGAAGAAGATGAAGCTGAATGGGAGCGCCGAGACGCCGAGGAGCAACGCAAAAAGCAAGAACAGTTCGGAACCAAGGCCCCAAAGCAGGCTAAGTTTGTTCCCGGCAAAGGCTTTGTCTTTGATGATGAGCCTAGTGATTCTGTGAAAAAGCCTGAAGACACTACTGCCTCTCTTGCCAGCGCTGGTGCCTCTGTTTTCGCCAGCAAGAGCAACTCCACCACGAAGTCGAACAATATCTTTGGCCACCTGTCGGCAACACCGTCTGAGGCCGAAGATGATGATAACGATGCTGATGATACCGAAGAGGCTTCAACCCCTGATGGAGAGCCAGATGATTCGGCGGAGAGCAGCCGTGAAATTTCCAACGATGAGCCGAAGACTTCTGAAAAGGAAACTGGTAGTCGCAGTCTCTTTGACCGCGTCTCATATGACGATGACGGAAAACCCAAACGCCAGGGCGAAGAAGAGCAGAAGAGCTCTATGTCGACGTTTTTCGGCTCTTCTAAATTCTCATCGTCTTTCAACAGCACCCCCACTTCTTTGACCCCGGTCAGCAGCTCGGATTCGATCCAATCTGCTTCGGCTGCTAAGCCTACAACGACCAATATCTTTGGCGCCACGAGTACAACCAGCAACATCTTTGGCTCTGCTCTCTCTGGCTCCGGCAACTCTACTCCTTCTATTTTCAACACGAATGCCACCGGCGATAACACCTGGAAGCCCAATTCTCCAATCAAGTTTGCGACGGACTCCGCTTCGACATCGAAGCCTGATTCTGGGTTGGCGACGCCAGTACCAGAAGCCCCCAAGCCGTTCTCTAACCTTTTTGGCGCACCACCCACTTTGACCAAGTCTTCTGACTCTAAGAGTACGCCATCACTTGGGTTTTCGTTTGGTGCTCCTGCTCAGTCGAACTCGTCCCTCTTGGCTCCACCAGTCTTCAGTTCCGCCGCTGCCAGCCGCTCCTCTACCCCTGGAGGCACATCCGACACAGGCGCGGAAGAGTCCGGTGATGGCGAGGCAGCAGAAAACCTCCCGCAGGTCGATCTAGCGCGGGGTGGAGCCGGAGAAGAGAACGAAGATCTTGTGACAGAGAATCGGGCTCGTGCGATGAAGCACACCTCGGGCGCTGGCTGGGAGAGTCAGGGCGTTGGATTCCTTCGCATTTTGAAAGATCGGACCACGTCTCGCGGTCGGATCCTCGTCCGAGCCGACCCTAGCGGCAATGTTATTTTGAACGCACGCCTGATGAAGGAGATCAAATACTCGGTTGCGAAGAACAGCGTGCAGTTCCTTGTCCCCCAGCCCGAGGGACCTCCTCAACTGTGGGCTCTGCGCGTCAAGACAAGCACGGACGCAGAAAGTCTGTCCAAATTCATGGAAGAAACGAAGTCTTAAAAGCCAGCCTCGGCCTTCCGCACAAATTGATTGCTACGACTAGATGTGGTACATAGGATATGCATTTGAACAACTTCATAATGGTCTTTGCGGGCGTCTCAGAGTGGCGATGTATTATGGTGTGCTTTTATCGATTTCTGATTGTTTCTCTGCTACCTCTGCCGCCAAAGGCGAAGACTTTCCCCTTTTGACTTCCCGCGCAACGACGCTCTATCTCCTTGTCTCCATCGTCATTACGATCTTTGGGATCCACAGCTCGAGAAATTTTCTTCTCTGTATTTGTGACTGGATGAACAATGTGATTTGGGCTCACAGCGGATTCTCCTGATATTTTCTTCCACAACCCATCCCATCGTCGACTCGTATTCTGAACATTGGTATCTCGCTTTTTTTTTTTTGCTTTTTTTCTTTTTCGTTTCCCATTTCAGGTGCATTGATTTCCGATCCCCGATTTTTCTCCCGAACTTGTGTAATTAAAAAAATTTCTCCTCGCATCTGGCAACTGACTGCCGCTGCATCTTCGAAATAGCGTCGTTGTCTGTCTGTTTGTCTGCCCAACCGGGAAACAGGCACCTTAGCATAGCGTGTGGGATTCGAAGAATATGGTTCTTGCCAAATGGAATGGTTCTTTTCTTGTTCATGGTGTTGCTGTATTAGTATCAGAGTGTTAATAAGATAATATCGCACTAACGGGTCATATTTGAAGGAATGAACGTAGTGTGTAAGGGATTGTCAAAACCAATCACTGAAAGTCCAATCATATGTAGACTAGTCTGCCAGTAATCCATGATTTCGATACATCCATTACTCAGACCCGAAGTAAAAAACTCTACATCCTACATGATCTACGAAGGACAGGCGACAAAAGAACAGCATAATGACAGCCGACAAATCCAGCAAAATGGTATTAATATCTTGCTAGACTCTGACGAGAAAAAGACCTCATGATTTCAACTTTTTTTCATTGAAGAGAGAAAGAAAAATGTTCCAAGCCGACCGGAGAAGGTAGACACCGCCCCGACGCCAATTCCCATCCTAATTCATCCCGCGCTGATATCGATATTGAAGCAAATTTTTCGAGAGGGGAATAATTTACTCGTCGTCAACGACAGCGGTGTGGAGACCCTTGACGTCCTTGACGTTGACGGCCTGGACGTAGGAGTAGAGCTTCTCCTTGGCGTTCTCCTCGTCGTTACGCTTGCGGGAGATGCGGACACGGAGACGGTAGGGGACACCCTTGATACCGGCCTCCCAGACCTTCTTGTTGAGCTGGGGGTCGACGCGGACGTCGGTGGTGCCCTGTTGTGGGAAGGGGTGGTTAGATGTGTTTGGAGGGGACGGGGATAGGATAACACATACCATAGCACGCTCAGCGAAGGCGCGGATCTCCTTGATAGCACGAGGAGCACGCTTCTTGAAGGAAACACCGTGCATCTATAACAACCAAAAAAGAAGAGATATTAGTCTTCCGCCCGAATGCCATCTGGTAATGATGCTTTCATATGATAGAGTTTAGTGTCTTCTTGAAGGACAATTTTTTTCTGCGGCCATAGAGGTGGACTTCATCAAACTAATTCTTCTTTTTGTGGATTCCCCATTTGTGTTCCTCCACTCTTTTTTTTCGAGTAGACAGACAGATGTGCGTGTTGGTCGTCCCGTTGCCTTCTGTGGAGGGAAGGGTGTGGGGTGATTTTTGCGCGCTCGCTGTCTGCTTCCTCTCTTGTTCTCTGTCCAGTGCCTCCGGTTTTTTTGGTTCGAAAATTCCGTGGAAATCTCGATCGCCAGTCGCTTGTGGGAGCAGGGGATGGGTGCTGAAGTTCAGCGTGTGATGCTTGGTTGTTTCAACGTACTCTCTTGTGCATGTTGATGGTGTACTCGCGGGTAACCACGTCGGCGATGGCCGAGCGGGTCTTCTTGCCGGTCTTGACGGTGTTGGACATTTCTGCAGGGAAAATTTTGGATTAGGGGAGATTCCCGGGGGAGGATGGCGAGGATGAATTTGCAGGATTTCACTCACTGAATGAGGGACAGATGTGTCGGCTGTCGTTGGCTGTGGTGGTCGGTCAAGGTTGGAGGAGATTTCGAGATGGTCGATTTTCTCCTGGTGGGAATTCCAGTGCGGCTCGCTTATCGCCTGCGTCGTCTGTGATTCGCCCGTGGATGGGGCACGTGATGCTCCGCTGCAACCCCCCGGCGGGTGTGCCTCAGGCGGACCCGCCGGGGCCATCATGTGCCCGCTCTTGCCTGTTCTACATAGTACTTCGTAAATTGTAGCGTCGCTCTCTTGACTTGCGATGATCATGATCGCCATTGGGTTCATAAGTCGTCTATGTACATGCTAGTCTAATTGCTGGCTTGCAGCGCACCCCCCTCGAATGCAATGCGACACCTGCGCCTACTTCCTGTCGGCACTCACGTCCGGGTACACGTCGAATCGCCGTTGCGTATAGATCGGAATTCCCTTCCTCGTGTTCTCGATCGTTTCGTTATCCAGGTCCGCATAGATGATTTTCTCCTGATCTTCCGCCTCCGCGAGCAATTTCGCGCTAGGGTCCGCGACCAAACTATGGCCATAGGCATGGTACGTAGCGCTCAGGTCTCTGGCGGGGCTGCACAGGGCCACATACACTTGGTTGTCGACGGCGCGGGCACGCGCCAACAGAGACCAGTGCAACGGGCCAGTCGTTGTGTTGAACGCACCCGGGTACACGAGCATAAAGGCGCCCTGACGCGCCGCGATCATGCCGGCCTCGGGAAAGCGGATATCGTAGCAGATCGCGAGGCCGACCTTCCCGTAATCCGGCAGATCAACGACAGTCAGCTGGTTGCCGGGGGATAGAACCTCGCTCTCCTTGAAGGTGATCCTTCCGGGAATGTCGATGTCGAATAGGTGAGTCTTGCGGTGTGTTCCAATCAGAGCACCGGTGGGCGAAAACACCAGAGCGGTGTTGTAGTATTTGTTGGTGGCGGGCTCCAGTTCGGGAATACTTCCGCCGATCAGGTAGGCCTTGGCCTCAGCGGCGATGGACGAAAGCGCGTGGTAGGAGGGGGATTGTTCCTGGGTGGGTGGGGAGGGGAGAAGGGTCTCGGCATATTTGGGGAAGTACTGAGTGCCGTAGGGGGAGTTGAAGCACTCAGGAAGGACGATTAGAGAGGCACCGGCTTTGGCAGCCTCCAGGACCTTGGAGCGAGCGTGCGCGAGGTTGAGAGCCTTATCGGCGCCTGGATATTGTCGCCATGGATGATTAGCTGGACTCGGAAGGGGAGAGGCGCGGGCACAGAGTCGGAAGGGGAAAGTGACACGAACCTGAAGCCAGTTGGACCAGGGCCAGTTTCAATGGTTTCTTGAGGAGGGCAGCCATGATTGGTCTATGCGACAGCAGTAGGGGGACTGGGGGGAGATGTGTGGAATTTGGAAGGAAGGAGGAGGGGAGGCTTGCGAAGTTGCGAGGGAGATGAGGCGATGCGGGGAACTGCTGCGTACGCCGCCCACCGTAGAGATAGCACGCGGTTCCGTGGCCGGGAACAGGCGGACCAGGAACGAGTAGGGCGGCGCACTAGGCCGCACCCGGACCGCTAGCATTCCGTTCCGCCCGGCCATTATTGTCCCTTCCTGCCTCTCGACTCCTCCTATCAGCACTATCTATACTAGTCCGAATTGCATCTTGTGAAGCATCTCGTCTTCTGCCTCTACCAGACCGGTGTGACTCATTGCCCCATCACTTGACCTGCCTCCTACATAGTATGACTGACGCTCGAAGCATGTGTGGATTGGGAGGCTTCTCCAAACCCATGAAGACCTCGCGATGCGGGACTGCCCTTGCGGTCCGTTAACGGCCCACCCTCAGTCAACCTCAGCCCTACAAAGCAGATACAAAGCAGAAGGACTCATCAAGCATCTGAGAGTTGACAAATTTTTATGAGACTGTGTGAAATATTATTGGAGAAAGTTTCCGGGTCAACTCCATAGGCCAGCATCCTAGTACCAAAACAGCATCGCCACACTGGGGCTCACGAATGCAACATCTTGCTATAAGATGTCTTTATTATGGCCGGTCACAGGACTTCGACTAATTCTGGACCCCCTTTTCTACCCCCCTCGCCAGCCGCACACGGAGGGCAAACCACTACATTGGAGAATGCAGACCAATATCCCATACACCTGGTTGGTGAAGCTTGTTACACGAGAAGCCAAAGGAATGCTACTAGTGCTTGAATATCTTCTCAATCGTCATTGTCAGCCACTTAGGTGGAAATTCTCCGGTCCCATCGGAGAAATTCCCCGAGTCCTATGGGGGTGTGCTCTGGCACTTTGGTCTAGCCCCCGTACCCTTCCTGTCTACTGTCTACATTGAGGGAATTACAACCCTAGTTTTTCTAGTGCCCCTCTTCAGCCAGCGGAATGCAACATGGACCCGCCGATCCAGATATGACTACATTCGTATGCATTGAGTCTTTCAGCATGCAGCGAGGTGCAGTTGCGCCCTAGAACACATGCAGAGCTTGAGGGGAAGCTAATCCAAACAATATCAAAAACACGTCGCACAAGGCTCTGATGCAACGAGCTTTCGGAACGTTGCTTCGCCTGTCATGTCCGTGACGTTCCCGGTGCTCATGCCTGATCATGTTTCAATCCAAGACAAACCCGCCCAGGCGAAAAGGTATAAAGAGAGGGAGATCGTGCCGGTTCATACCAACTTGCAAAACTCAATCTCATACCACCCAGTCAAGGGTCTCTCCTGAAGCCACTCGTTTCCATCTCCAAACTACTATCGCTCATTAGGTCATTCGTTCAAAATGGTCCACCTTCGTTCCCAGGCAGCCCTGGCTGCTTTGGCTCTGATCCTCGGTGCCGCTCAATTCGTGGCCCCCGTCGGGGCTAGTCCCGTTGCCTTGCAAGTCAGAGCCCCCGAAGTTGTAAGTTTCTCCCCTGTGGTAGGCATCCCAGAACACCTTGTACTTACTCTTTATACAGGCTGATCAGGCTGCTGCACTTGAGTCTCTCGGAGGCGGCTGCCGTAAGCGCGCAGAGGATGGTGGCTGCGACGATAACGGCAACACCGGCGACGATGACGGCAGCAGTGGAGGTGGTTCCAATGGCGCTGGCGGTAACGGCGGCAATGGTGGTGGCTCCAACGGCAGTGGTGGTGGCGGCGGCAGCAATGGCGGCAGCAATGGCGGCAGCAATGGCGGCAGCAATGGCGGCAGCGGCAGTGGCGGCAGCGGCAGTGGCGGTTCTCAGCCTGGAACCAACGTGTATGTCACCGACACCAACAACGAAAACAGTGGCAACACCAACTCAGACAACAACGAACCCTCCATTGCCGACAGCATAGGAGGTCTGATAGGCGGAATTCTCCGCCGCGGCTAGAGTGCTTTTCTGATCTAGGGTAACTTGATATAGCACGGAGGTCGCAGAAACAGGCAACGAATGACTCCTCAGGCGCAGGCAATTTGTTTGACCTTCCAACCTGTGTTATATACTTACCCATCCAATTACATACCTCGCAAATGTTTCATTAAAGAAAAGGAATTGCGACCCAAGATGGCACTCCAAAATAACTAGCAAGTCCCTTCGCGCAGGCCCGTATCTCATCCCTTCTCCCACCCAAATCAAACCCCCGACTGCAATCCTTGAACACCCTCAGACCCCGCCTCTCCGCCTCGGGCACCCGCTCCCAGAGCCGCAGGGTCCTCTCCTCGGAGAAATCGAACGAATGTCCAAACAGCACATAAAACCTGGCTATGTAGTGTAACTGCGGCGAATGCCAATCCACATCCGCCCACACAAGCCTCAACCTCCAGGGCATCTTGCGCACGGCCATGCCCTCCTCCCAGAGATCCTTAAACCGATACCGCCCACGCTCCCCACTAACCGCGTGCACACAGCCCGCACTCCCATGCACCAGATGCAACAACAGCCGATCCACCACCACATCCACGGGCACCTCGTCGGCCGTGACCTCGACATCGGGATCGCGGGAGCGCGTCGCCGCATGGAACCACACGGACGGCGTGATGGCCACCAGCGCAGACAGCGCCGTCAACGGCGTCGACAGCGCACGCTGTACCCGGCATACGGCACCCTCTCGGCCGGCCCGAGGATGGACGGCCGGAGAATGAGCGATTTCTCGGAAACGTCTGCCTTCGCAAATAACTCCGCTAGGAGTCTCTCCGAGAGGTGCTTTGCGTAGGCGCAGGGCCAGGGGAAATCGTGCGCCTCGTACTCGGCTGAGGAGTTCCGGGTTTGGACTTCTTGCCAGATGGTTGAGACAGAGGTTGAGGCTGAGGCTGAGGCTGAGGAGGAGAGAGGGTAGAAGACCCCTTGGATTGGGATGTCGACGGCTCCGGCCTCAGACTCGGCGTATAGGTGGCTGTTGGCGAAGGCTGTGGAGATGTACACGAAACGTTGGAGGCGGGGACAGCCTAGCGCGATGTGGGCGAGCCGTTCTGTAGCGCCGATGATGTTTTGGGATAGTTTGCGGAGCGGGTCCACGAGGTTGATGGATGAGGCGGCGTGGATGATGCTCGATGCTCGATGCAGGATTGGAGGTGTTGGAGGGTGGTGCTAGGAGTGTAAAAGTCCGGGTCTGCGAGGTCTAGGTCGGGGAGTTGGATGTTGCCGTCGAGATAGGTGATGAAGGGGCTGGTGAGGAGGGCGTTGGCTTGCGAGGGGGGGAGGTATTCGTGCCATTTTTGGATGGCGCGGCTGAAGGACGGTTGTTGGGCTGATTGTTAGTACGGAAGGAACTAGGCTACTATATAGTACTTGGACTAGTGGTAGCTGAGGTTATTGGGATGGGGTGGTGTTAAGGAGGTGGTGCCATGGGGGTGGGTTCAATTTGTGTTGGATCGTGATTCATTGGTGTGGACACTGGAATTGGATAGTACCGTCTGGACGGACGTAAGTACTTACTCCTTGCCTCCTCGGCAGAGAAGATATATTTGTTTCGGATGGGTCTGTGATGCCAGCCGCCAGACTAGGGCGGTACCCAGGAAGCCGGTGCCTCCGGTGATGAGGATGGTTTTGTTGGAGAAATACGATTCCCACATGGCGTCCTGTCCGTGTCTTGGAGTGCTAGTGCTACTAGCTAGTGTGTGTCTTGTTGAGAATGTTGTTTAGGCAACGCATTTGTAGTGTAGTATATAGTAAGTACGGAGTAGCTCCACGCGGATAGTACTGTGTGTCTACCGTAGTAGTAAAGATCGGTATACGTGGTTTACATCGGTTTACATCTTGGTTATGGGGCTGGAATCTAGGGTTATGGAAGGGGTCCGACGGCCAGGGATGGTGTTCAATATCAAGGCCGGACGCTATTGTCAGCAGGATTGTGGCGCCGGTTATTCGGTACGGGAGGCCTAACCACTGAAATAGGGCCTGTCTGGGGTGAAGCCGATTAGATTGAGTTGGGATGTTGACAGGATACGAGGGAATATGATGCCGTGACTCGAGTTGGTGGAAAGCTAATAAAGTACATTGTGACCAGTGTCCAGTACCACCGTGGAGAGTAGTAGTGTCCCGCCCCACTGTCACGGTGTCCACACTGTCCGCTGGCTTGGTGGCGACTGGCGATACTAGGGCGACGAAGACACGAGAATGAACGGGTCTGCGGACTGGAACCGGCAGATCCCTGGGCCGCATCCCGTGGACGGTGGCGACTCCGGACCGTCAGTGTTTTGCCCTCTGCCGTTGGGGCCGGGCCTGTAACGGTATAGACCTCCGTTGTCCGTGCAGCACATGAAGCATGAAGCGTATAAGCCCCGAGGAGGGAAAACGGCTGAGACCGGAGGCAAAAACGAAGGGCGAGGCGAGGCGGAGGCAGAAGCGTAGGAAAGGTGGCCCTGAGGGTGCAGGCTGAGTCAGCGATAGTCAGGAGGCTCCCCGGCTGAAACGGGACTAGGGCGGGTGGTCTTCAAGGATGGGGCTAGCCGGAAGGGGGCTAGCTCGCGGCGGACTCCGCCGTTCGGGGTGTGCAGCTAAGCCACACTGGGACTAGGGGCGGCCGCGAGGAGGGCCAAGCCAGCCGAGCAGACTAACAGTGGCTAACAGTGGCTTAACCGGCGGACTAACCGTCCTTACGGAACCGGACTACGGAGACTCCTCACTAGACTAGACCACTCCGGTAATTGGCAAGGAGGGGCGAGTCTGGGAGGTTCTCGCCAGAATTCCCCTCGTCTTCCGGCTTCCTCAGTCAGTCCTCAGTCCTCACGCATGGCTGGCATCGTACTTCTTCTTCCCAAGTCGACCCGAGTCCAGACGTGCACGGTTATCCATCTGGCTCGTCCTGGACATGGCGAGGAAAAGCAATACCAATATTAATTTTAATGAAAAGGGGGCCTGCGGTATCATCTCGCTCTCCTTTTTCCTGCCGATGGCGCCCTCCTCGTCCCTTCTCCTTTTCTGGTCCACTCCAACCATCGCCGTTGATTGATTCCCTGGTCTTCCCCACGGCCTCCATCCAAGCCATCCCAAGGTTCGCCCGTTTCTTTACGCGCCAGATCCGTCGGCCCTACCCTTTTTTTGCTTTTTTCGGTTTTTTCTTTTCTTTTCTTTTTTTTTTTTTTTTTCTGGGGCTACAAAACAGAACCCATTTCTCTGATTCACAGGCACGACGAGAAATTGGCCACTGTGGGATTCTCGCTTTATATTGAGCCCAGGAACACGCTCGCTCTCCTCCCACAGCCCTGCCCCCTATGTCCAGATAACCCCGTCCGTTAACCATCTCCATCCACATCCACTCGGATCGGACTCCCCGGGACCATCTGTCGAGAACTGCCTACCGTTCAGCCAGCAGTCCTTGTTTCTCAAGAAGCAAGCCTCGAATTCCTCGAACCCCTCCCCGCATTACACCCACCGTCATCATGTTCGAGGACTTCTCCTTCTCCTCCCCCTCATCGACCCGGCCCTCGCGCCTGGCCTTTGAGGGCGAGGACCGTCGCATGGTGGATAGCGACAGCGCCCTAATCTCCCCCATGTCCTCGCGCTGTCCTTCCCCGCGGTCCCAGCGGTTTTCTCGCCCGGCGCCTCGCTCGCGATCCTCATACTTCCGATCCGCCCAGCAACAACAGCAACCGCCCACCTCCGTCCCCTTCTCCGCCTACGACCACAAGCGGCTCTCCATCAGCACCCTGACCCACAAACTGCACGAACATACCCTCCAGAACCCTCATGCTAGCGGTGGCAGTGGTGGTGGTGGCCTCGAGGACAGCCGGTTCGACTACCCGGCATCCCCGACCCCCTCGGATCTGTCCGTGAACACCGGCAGCGGCGGCAACGGAGGAGGCGGCATCTCCACCAAATTCCCCGGCTACGTCCTGACCCCGCCAGACACCGACCACGACGACGAGTCCCTGACCTCCGGCTCGCTCTCTCCCTCCCCCTTCCTCAGCCCCACCTCCATCCCCGCCGACTTCCCCGTCGCCGACTCCATGGACCTGGCCGACATCCCCGAACAAGACCCCTGGACCGTCCGCTCCCAACGCCAACAGATCTCCCGCCTGCAATGCAACCAGAACGACATCGAGGCCATCCGCCGCGCCCTCGTCTCCGACGACGAGATCATGCGGTCCACCATGTGTCTCGATTCCCTCTGCGAAGACGACTGCCACCCCAGCTCCATCCCCCCGCAGTCCTCGCCGCGCCGACGTGCCCTGACCCTCTCGCGCAACCGGCTCCGCAATACCCAGCCCGCCTCGGACGCGTCCGTGTCCGGTCCTGAGACCCGGTCCCGCCGCAAGAGCAGCACCAGCGCCGTCTCGTCGCACCGCATCGAGAAGAACTACCACTGTCCGTCGACCCGCGACTTGCGCAAGAAGAGCGAGCAAGGTCTGAGGCGGAAGAGTCTGGTCAGTGCCGCGTTGGCATCCATGGAGGCCCCCGAGGAGGAGGATGAGGAATAATCCTATTCCTTTTATTTCTTTCCTTCTTCCATCTATCCAACCCACCCATCCCCTTTCTTTCGCTTCCTTTCACGATTTCTCTTTTATTTCTCTATCTCTCCTTGTCTGATTCGATAAATATCTCGTTGTGTTTCTTTACATATTTTTATTATTATCTTCTATTCTCTCTTTTTTTTTTTTTTGGTTGCTCGTTCGTGACTATCTTCTTTCAGGGTTCGGATATTCCTTGTGCATATTGAAAGATAGATACCCAGATTGTACCTCATAACCGGTTGTTTTGTTGTTTACTGTTTGTTTTTTTGGCCTGTGATTTTTTTTTTCTGCCGTATTTCTACTACTGTCTGTGAGGTGTCTGGATATGGGTCACCACACTGAGATTCATCTATTTGGGATGGTCCTCTATGTATATATATATACTCCCTTGGGTTGGGTGTTGTTTCGGCGATCTGATTTGATTTAATTGATTGATATTGGCCCCGTGTGCTTCAATTTCGGTAGTAACATGCAGGCAGGCCCCATAGGTAGTACAGCATAGCATAGCATAACATGCCAAATGTGACACAGCAGTGTGAATGAAAAAGATCTATTTGCATCATAACCCTGTCTTCAATATCCACAATGAAAGGAAAGCCCTGATCCTGTCAAAGGACCCGGGTGACCGGAACTCATATAGAAATGCGTGGGTGGGTGGTGGGGTGGATGGGCGGCTCGTGAGGTAATCAAATCATTAGTGCATGCCTGCATGTGCCTATCCTGCATATGCACATGCACGTGATAGCGCAGGCAGGACCGCAGGCATGGAGGGAATAAAAGAAAATTTTAAAAGAAGGCCGATGAAAGGAAACCGGAACGAAAGGAAGAAGGTGAAGGAGCGGTGAGTGAGGAGGGGGCCAGTGGGGGGGTCCTAGTCGTCCTCACCGGCGTTTCTTGCAGAGGGCATTGTATAGCCGTTGAAAGGGTTTCAGCGGCCCCGACCCCGATTTGCTGCCTTTTCGGAGGTTGCTGAGGGACTGCTTGGAGATATTGTGGTGGATGCGGATTTCCTGGGGCGGATGTTGGGGAAGAAATGGAGACGGCATTGCGTAAGGGGAGGGCGGGTTGGAATACAGGGGATGGGGATATCCCTGTCCGTGCTCGTATCCGGGGGCTCCGTGCCAATAGTTGATGTCATAGAATGCGGCAGCGTGCGGGATCGGCGATGGATGGTGTCTGTCCATGGAGAAAGGGGAGGGGGTGGATACTGGGAATGACATGGGCGATGGATACCCTCCATCATCGCGGATGGGTGAGCCCGGCTCCCCAAGGTCGCTGTCGTCGGTCCAGGCCCGGGGCCGTAGAGGAAGAGGTCGGTTTTGTTTGTATTTAGGCAATTGGTCCTCCTCGGAGTCCCTGGTTTCGAGGCGTTCCGAGATGGATGGCATGGGCTGGTGTGGCGAATCGCCGACGAGCTCATAATGGACATGCTTTTCGTCCTGTTCTGGAGCCGGATCCGTGGGTGGAGGACTTTGCGGGTGCTCCTCTCCCGCTATGATGATCGTGTCGTCTGTGACTTCTATATACGACTCTCGGTGGTTGCCGGTCGAGTCACGATCAACGTCTTCAATGAAAGAGACTATTCGGGCCACGTTCAGTGATTCATGCGGATTGAGAATCTCAAATGAAGTGCCATGATCGAATATGGTCGCCGTCGGTCTCTTCATGTTAAGAAGAATGGAGTCTGAGCGAGTCCTGCTATGCTTGTGGTTGGAGCCTGCCAGGCCAGGATTTGGCTCGGGGTATTTCTCCAGTCTGTCACGAAAGGTGTCCTAAAGTAGCGTTGTTAGATGGTGCAGGTGGAGTTGTCTGAAGTTGACATACCAGGAGCCTGTGGGGATTTTGCTTGGAGTATATAGGACTCTCCAAAGTGTGGACGTCTACATTTGGAGATACTGGAACGGCTGTCAGCACGTCAGAGGTATCTTCCGGTCCAAGCCGGTCAAACTGTAAACACTCACATACGAAGCCATGGAGACTCTCTGGCCCCTGCTCACTCATGGCGCTGGGGGAGTAAGACAGCGGAGGAGGGCTCGATGCCACGGAGGACACCGAGAATGGATGAACGGCGTGGTGGGGATACATGGGGGGCGCCTGGTTGAGATGCAATGCAGCGTTCTTCCGTCTCAGCGATTTCCCCTCCTGGCTCTCGAGGATGAAGGAATCCCCGTCCGAGAGTTGCTTGCGGTAGTTGTGCAGCGACAATGTTCCTGGATATGTTGTCTGACTCATGGTTGGGCCGGCGGAGAGCTGCAGCGGATCAGGTCCCGGTTCCGAAGGGACTGATGATGTCGAGACTGAGTTCATGGCGTGGTGTTGGTGGATGGACCCATGGCCCGGGGCCCGTATATCCACGGATATAGCCACCATCGACATAGCCGAGCCAAATGGTCAGGACGTTAGGACAGGAAGTGACAGACAGTTCCTGGACAGAACACGATCACAAAGGAGGCAGACAAAGAAGGGGACCAGTGCAGCGCCTGGCGCGGTGGCATGGGGCACAATTGCTATTGTGTTGATACCAGCGGCGGTGTTTTGTTAGTTGTGCCAGGGCAACGGTGCTATCCGCATATTTTCTGCACGGCGGAGGGATGGTGCGGGAGATCCGACGAGATGAAAGCGAGACAGGATGTCTCAATTGAGTGCTGCTTTCGGCAGGCAGGAAGTATAGGGCACGGCAATGGAATCCGCGGGACCGCTCCTGGCAATCCGAATCCGAGTCCGCAACCCTGGCAATCACGACTGGGGGGTGGATGGCGAGACGATGACGATAGGGCCCGATCGGCCAGCAGAGCGATGAACAAAGAAAAGGCCAGGGCCAGCTCTGAAGCCGGAAAGTCAAATAAGTCAAATAGAAAAAAGGCCCCCGAACACCACCAGACCAGCGCAGCGCAGGGCAGCGTCACTTGACTGCGGGCCAGGGCAAGCTGCTGGCAGTTGACAAGCATGTGACCAATCAGCGGGGCCGGGGGACATGCGCCGGCCGGGGAGTGGACGACAGTAGACGACAGTGGGCAGTAAGTACTCCGTAGTGGACACTGTAGTGGATGGCCACTCGGTCCGGAGCACTAGGCTAGACTGGCCCTCCGGGCTCAGGCAGCCCGCGCAACATGACCAGTCATCCTTCCTGCCGTCCACTACTTACTTCGTCCATTATTTGGGCACCGACTGCGTGGCCCTCTGCTTGGATCCACTCCTCCTTTTCCCTTTCTTTCGCCTCTGTCGCTCGATGCAGCCACTCTACAAAGTATATCTGCTCCTTGGGAAACGGTGACTTGGGTCCATCTTCATCTTGGCCTCCTGGAGTGGCCGGGACTGCGCCCCTCCTTGCCTCCGCCTCGAGACACGAACCATCCAGATGACCACCGCCCTTCCGGTGATCTGTCAATCACCCTCCCCCTCGATAGCCTCCGGGACATTCCTGTCGATCCTGTTTCAACCCGTCCTCCCTAGCCCTCCCTGGTCGACGGTTTGGGAGCCGGTTTGAGATCCCTTCCCGCGCACCCATTCGTTCGCCGCCATCCCCCCGATCAGCAGCCCCCCGTCCAATCACCTCGGCCAGAGCACCTGTTTCAAGTCGGGCGCACTCGAGGCCCAGCCACTGCTATATTTGACTCGATCTCTCATTATTCTTCTTCCCCTTCATGCATCTCCCCTCCCAGGCACACCCGCCCGCCGCTCGCGCGAACCGGGCGATGCTCTACGTCCAATCCCGCTGCCGGTTTAACTTTTTCATACATCATATGTGGCCATGATGGATCCCTTTCAGTTCAATGAGGCTGACGGTTTACGAATCCTCCGTACTACTTCGTGGATCCCGGTTAGACGTCAGGATGACGCTCACGTTGTGTCTTCCGGACCGCCAACTGTTCCGCCGAGTCAAAATTCCATAAGAACATCGCCAGGGCCTCGTGATTCCTTCTGAATCCCAGTCGAGATGAAAATGCCTTTCGTCCACGACGCTGACTGCGCGGGGAGAAGGGCATTGTCACCGATAACCTCGTAGAGTCCGACAGCCTCCCATGTTGCACGAACGTTGAAGCGGTTGGCCCACACTGTCCTCCCCTAAGCCCCAATACTGTGTACGTACCTTTGCGGCGATCATGGTGACAATGTGCTCGATCACTCAAATGACGCTCGGAGGCCCCGGCAATTGTGATAAAGCACATGACACCGCCTCGAAAGAGAATATGCCGACTCCTTCCTTGTCTACCGAACTATTGGGCCAACGGCTGGCGAGTCGCAGTGCTCCTGTCTTTCGGAAGTATTTTTAATCTATTATTGGATGTCTAACCCACAACGTTTGATGCTAATGCTTTTCGTGTACCGATAGGCGCTCTTATCCTGCTTTAGCATCTCTAGCATAGCCTAGAGGCTTGATATCCGACTAGCGCCGATATAGGGTGGGTGGGATTCCGGATGCACCTTACAAAACTGCGTTTGACTGATGCATACAGCCTGAAAAAACGGCATAATACGTGCTCGCTATCCCTGATTAATGACAGGGGAAGTAATAAAGGCAGATGATGCAAGCCGTCGAGCTTTTGATAAGGATATTTCTTGTGGAACGACTATAACCTGTTCGGGATGCTCTTGATGAGATTTATCACCGGCTTCATCTTTCTGAGACAGTGTCACCTGGGGACCATATTCCAAAACTTCCATTATTTCCGATTCGACGCCTTAAGGAAGATCGTTTTCCAACTCGGGCTCAATCCACAACCAGATATGCCAATTTAACGTGGACGAGATAAATTGCTACGATAACGGAATCTAGATGGAGCAGTCTGGATTGAAGATCGCCGCACGTGAATTCGTGACCGTTCCACTAATTTTGGAATCTCTGGGGCGACCAGCTACTGCTTGGAATCCTGGGTGATGGTTTATACCCCAAGCAGCAGAAATAAGATACCTCAAGAGCTATTCTAAACACTGCTACACGCGCCAGGCCTTTTTTCCTTGTACCAGTACTCAGCGAAGATCCGCGCTCACTAGCCCCAAGGATTGGGCTGACGCATGGTGTGAAACCCAAGTGTCACCAACAAAACTCACATTAAACAAGAAGGTAACCTTGCAGTGCTAATGTAGGTTGGGCTTTTGGAGACTCTGATCGATGCTTGCTGCCTTTGCTATGCCTAACGCTCGAGATTTTATCAGTTTATACTTCGGGTGTACTCCGTAGGGCGGTCAGGATAGCAGCCCTAGATCATGGTCAGTGCCAAGGCATACTCGGTAAGGCAAAGTAATCGGGCTTCTAAACAACCTACCTTATTCTGGTTTTTCTTTGGGCCCTCCTAGCCTTTATATAGGCTCTGGATATCTCCACGAAACATTTGGTTTTCGCTGTACCTACATGGAACACGTTGCATGGCTGATTGCGGGCCACGTACTTGGACCTGCTGCATCGCTTAGCCCAAACCATCTAATTTTGGTCCATTTTATTGGCGGTATTTAAGGCATACCGGTTTCAGATACTCCGTACTATCGTTCGGAGAGTATGGTTTTATCTGATTATAGGTTGAGCTTCTGAGAGCTGATTTAAATCTTTTATCGCGGGACAGGGTAGGTCGAGGTTGACAGACATTGACCACAAAGGATATGTTCAGAATTCGCAGGAAAATTTCCAAGTTTTCCACGAGATACCCAACATGCCGTTTCAAACTAAAAAAATCAAAAATGAGAGGGGAAACAGTCACTTTACATGAGGCCTTATTACATTCGCTAGCTCGTTGAATGGCTGGCCATCTCAACTCCAGCAAGTTTGAGAATAGACCCAGAGAGCAACCAAACCCAGTCGGCAAAAGCGTTATCCAACCAGAAACACCAGTTGAATCCTGTATAACGTGAGGACTAGCAATCTTGATGGATGTTTGGTGGATGCAACAATCGCACCTATATCCTCTCTCGGGAAATACCATCCCTGCCAGCACGGCGCATACGGAAGAAATCAGTCATGCGACAGATTCTTACCAAGTAAATCCACTATTCAAAACACGGCATATTGAAAACGGAATAATAATTAAAGCGCAATAGGCTCTGAGAACAGCTTTCTGATGTTTCTTTAGACTGGCACCTTCAGTGGGTGCTACTATCTTGGTCTTCATCCAATCATAATTACATCTGCGGGTGCCCCAATCCTCCCATCATACGATAGATTCAGGCTTCATCCAAGGGTCTAAATTTAAGAGACACTTGTTTCGATACCAATCATATCTGATCCAATCAACCGGTTCCTTTGCCGTCGAGTCAGACTGGACCCTTGAGAGCGCACGAGAAACGAACCGACCAATCGCCATGCGAAGTGCGGCGCCGGGGCTGGTAGAACGAGGCTGTTCGGGTAAGCTCACAGCCTTGTCTATACGACCTTGCTTGAGTCACCGGTTCTTCCACAAGGCTGTTGTCTTACATTTCATTACATTATCCATTCATTATCGGTTGTTATGTGTGTTTCGGCCCCGGGATATTCTATGTGAAGAATTAAGGAAAAGCCTTTTTCCAGCAGCGAGGCGCCATTGATAACAGGATATGGGCTTTCGACCACACATACTTAACAAAGGTGAAGGCAACTATCTAGTGATGCTTCTCAGTCGAGTAGTTTTGTACGTACTGAGACCCCGTAGAAAGAGTGGATATTCAAACGTGCTCTGATTGGCTGTATCCCAGTCATGTTCCCGTTTAATTGGCCGACCTGAACCAAAAACCACGTGACAGCGCCCCGGTTGCCACAGGGACCGCCAGGCTGATTCCACGCCGCTTCCATGCAGCGGTGGGACCTCATTTCGGCTATCATCTCGGCCACGCAGATCAATTCTACGCAGAATCAGATTGACTCTCTCCTTCGCCAAAGCTAATAATCCCAGATAGATAAATAGTAGCAACCCACCCGCATGTCCAAACCACACTATATACCTACCCTCTGCAAGCTGGAAGTATCTACCTCGCAGCAGCAGCCCAACCTAATACACCAAGGGCACTCACTAGGTCAATCATTCCGGAAGGGCTTCTCAAGTTGCCCCTAGAATCCATGTTACATAGATAGAACCCGTCCCGTTATTATACTCCGTAGAAATAACAATCCAACCAGATACAAAGCCCCCCACAGTCCCCATCGTCCCCACCCGTCCTGAAAGAACCCAGCCCCCAGATAAACTAAGTAAAGTAAAATTAGAGTAAGTTTCACTGACCGCCTCGGCCCACACCGACCGCCATCGCCCTGCTTCTGGCAAATTCAAAACCAAATAGTTTGGTTATCGGGCTGCAACACACCTCACATCTATCTACCTTCACCTTCCTGCCTACCTACCTACCTACCTTACCTTCCCTACCCACCACCTACCTCACCTACCTCCGCGGACACACCCGCAGAAAAACCTACCGCACATCCAGCATACCCAACTATCACATCCCACACATCACATCACACCCACACCCACCATGACAACGCCAACCCCAACCCCAACGTGCCACACATGCGCCAAACCCAGCACCCCGACGGAACCACTCAAGCGCTGCTCGCGGTGCAAAACGCAATGGTACTGTTCCGCGTCATGCCAAAAAACCGACTGGAAGACGCACAAAAGCACGTGCGGCAAATCCAACCAAACGCCGACGCCGGCAGCCCCCTACGCAACATTCTCCACCCCGCCACGACCCAAGAACCTCGAGACGTTCATCGACAAGCCGTTCCACCAGCTCCAAAGCAAGACGTGGCTGCACAACCGGCCGGAGAAGGACGTGTACACGCTACTCATCGACACGTACCGGATGAAGATGGAGGACCAGTATAACTGCTACGGCGACGCGGACGAGGACAGCGTGTATGGCGGGGCGGCGGATAGTCGGGTCGGGTTTCGGCGGTTTTTGAAGCTGGTGGAGGGGAAGAAGGGGTTGTTGCCGGGGTGGTGGGGGAAGGGGAATGTGGAGGGGTGTGTGGCGTTGGGGTTGACCGAGGGGTGGAGTTCGTTGGGGGTGGCGGCGGAGAAGAATGATATTATTGAGCATTATGGGGATGCGAGTATGCCGATGCAGTTGCGGATGCTTGGGGAGCAGATTTATGGGGTTGGGCCGTATGGGCAGCCTGGCGCGGAAATGTTGGAGGCGATGGTGGGCTCGGAGAAGAGGCAGGGTACCGTGGGGTTGATTAATCATGCTGCTTTGTGAGATGGGGGTGGCTCTTGCTTTGGGGAGGGTGTTGGGTTAGGCTAGCCGGTCTAGATAGAAACATAGTATGCCGGGTACGGAAACGAAAGATGATAGAAATGATGGGCTTCATGGATTAGAACTGAGATACTAGAAAGAAGTTTTTCGTTATCATCATGATTATTGTGAATTTGCTGTTGTCGTTTATGTGTTCTGTCAATTCCCTGGTGGCTAAGAACACCCATATGGACTCTTCTACGGCGGATACCAATCACTATAGAGGTCACTTATAGAGTCCTACAGGTACTATGTTGGTTCTATCTAGAGATAGGGTATATACAGGAGATTGGCTAGAACAGGTATGGCACGATATCGCAGTCTTCTACGCGATCGAAGGACTCGAATTTCCCCTTCAGCCTGCCACACGAAATGCTGATAAATTGCAATTCATCGGTACCCGGCTTGCAAGTCCAGACCAGGTCCTTTTCCTCACGCAGAAAGACTGCCATCGGAGGGTAGCACATGTGTTGGGGCACTATCACGCCCTGGCTCGGAAGACAGCAGTGCGACCCCAGGATGAGCGTGGCAGATTTCGCGTCTTTCTTGCTGGGGCTCTTGGAAGAGCTTTCCTGTGCCGGAAAAAAGTACATGTTCCGTGCTTCGATCGACCGTGGCAGAAAAACTGGGTCCTTCAGGTAGCAGACATTAAGCTCTGACAGATTAGGCGTGTTGGCTGGCAGACGGAAAAGAGGGATTCTGATGACGTCGAGTTTGCTATGACGGTTCGTGAAGAAAAGATGCGTGTCGGTCCATGTCGTGAAAAATGGCAGATTCGATACGGGTAATCTAGAGGTGCTGCCAAGGTTGACGGTTGTCCTGAAGAGCAGTCGGGGCGGACTACTGGCCGTTTTTCGCGCCGATAGTCGATGGGTGGAGACTTGGAGGCCGAGAATCACATACTGCGGCTCATCACCGTCCTTTTTGCCTGCCTCGTGCGCCTCTAATGCAGCAAAGTGAAGGTGTTGGCCGTCACGCGAGAAGTATGCCTTGATGAAGACGTGACAGCTGCGATATCTCGATCGACACAGCTCACGTGTGAAGTAGCTGTTTTTCTCGTAGTCGGCAAACAGGATCTCTCCTCCGCCTAGTGGCCACACCAGGAGGGGCTTGGATGGGTGGAACACCGGGGGTGAGTCGAACAGGCCACCCTTAATAAAGCAGGTGAAGTGGAAGATGGGGATCTGTTCCTTTCTGGTAGCGTCATATACCCGAATGCTTGTGCGGCGAGCCCCTTCGGCCTTGGTAGTTCTATTGCCAAACATCAAATTTTCGAGATGAAGACCGTGTTCGTTCTCTGGGTCATCTCCCTCGCTGCCAGAAAAACTGTATGTTGTCGTCGCAGAGCCCACACTCTCAGTCGCATCATCACCGGAATCGCTACTCGATGGCAACAGGTCCTCCCGATTTTTCAATCCGTCGCTGCCATTATCGGATTCCGAAGGAGCACTCTCCATATCAGCGTCGAGCGGGATGGTAACGCGCTTATTCTCGTCGTCAGTATCCTCGTCATTGTTACTCCCGAGAAAGCTTCCTCGTTCCTCAATATCGAGCTCTTCCAGATCCAGGTTCTCATAATCCCAATCGTTCCATTGCTCATCATCTTCCATCTCATCAGACATAGGATTTGTGGACCCCTCACTCCAGGAAGTATAGGCTGAGTTGCCGGCAGATTCGGAAGAAGTTTCCAACAGTTCGTCTGTACAGCCTGACCGCACTGTTGCGAGCTCCAAGGCCTTGTCTCTCTGCTTTGGCTGTTGGAAGTCTTCAGGGTCTTCTAGATTCAATGAGAATGCAGAGGTGGCACTGGTGTCACTACTGCCGCTATCACTATCGTTATCACGGTCTTTCGTATCGGCAGTTGTTGGCCCCGTGCTGTTGGGAGTCGAAGATGAGGCGGTCGTCGTGCGTTGATCTAACTCTTTCACATTTTCTTCCAGTTCCTGAATCGCGATTTCTGCATAATCAATGACTTTATCCTCGCCATTGACTTGTTCTGGGACTTTGATGTCAGACTTAGAGACTGGTCGTCTTGTTGACACGGCAATGAAGTGGCCGCCGCTGGCCATCTCATCAAAGTAATCTTCTTCCGGATCAAATATAAGAAGTGGTGTGTATTGGTGATCATCTCCTTTGATGAAAACTTGGGATCCAATACGCATGAATTGCAAATCCTTGGTAAATGAAACCAGGCGAGGTCGACCAAGGACCTTCTCGGACAAGGGATATTCATAGAGAGGCCAAGCTGAGGAGGACGCGTCCAGTGTCTGAACTCTATGAAGCTTGGTTTGACGACCGTCCAAACACCAATGCTCACAGCGAAACTGCAGCTGGTCAAAGTTCCTACAGTTATATGGACAATTGGTTTCATCCTTTACATAGCAGAAAGGGATGGGATTTGGAACTCACAGTTTCTCCAACTTCAGCACCGTCAACAATTTTCCAGTCTCATCGACTCCCTCATAACACCTAATGGGTGTTTCAACAGGCTTAGGGTCATTTGCCGAAAACATCAAGCTTTTATATCGGCTGGGGCCCTTGTGAAGGTAATTGTGGGATCCTAATGCCCCAAAGAAACACCTGTCAATTTCACCTGCGTAAGCGCCCATGAGGGTAGTCTCATCGTCCAGGAAAGGACCCCATTCTCCAACGAAAGCACCATAGTTCTTTGCAAATGCCTCATTGCAATTATCATCCAGCCAATGAGGGAAGACACGCTTGATGTGCCTCCCAGCCCAAGGGCGGTGTTTACTATACCAAAAGCGAAACTGGCCTACAAGATTCATGGGTCAGTTCTCTCCCATGAAACAGGAAGTGAAAGTGGCATACCGTCCACGAACAGGCTCTGTATTTGCAATAACGTGAAAAATTGGGGACTCGTAATGAGCCTCGAGGCCTTTCGACAAAACTCCGATGAGTAGTCGACGCTATCCAGGTGTCGATCCCAATACTTGGCAGCATAGGAAAGAAGATGGTGATTTAGGATGTCGTCTTCATTACAGTCGACAAATGTCTCCCCTTTTCTGGTAAGCAGTTGCTGGTATCGTGGCTGCACTAGATACTTTTGGCAAATATTCGCCATAACATCCCCCGTGAGAGCATATGCTGGTGGGTTAGAGTTTCGTGTCAGAATTTCAGGGTTCTTCAGTAGAAACGCCTTGACAGAGCCATGCGTGAGAGTGCAAATCACAATCTTGCCTTCCGGGCCTTCACTCTCATGGAATTGAACAAGAGGTTGGCACAGCTCCAGCACCTTATTCTTGACGATCTTCTGGCTCCTATCGATATCCTGTTCCTCGCGACCTTTCGCCATAGCCGTGCACTCACAAAGCTCATCCAAGCGTAGAGGCCGTTTTGCGTGTACGATGCAAGCAAGAAGAATTCTAAAATTTATGTCAGCAAGTCTCCGAGCTAATTTTCCAAAATCTTGGATGACACATACGAAATAAACTCCCGCAGAGGAGGCTGGATGCTGTCCATCTTCCGCTGGTAGTACCGCTCATAGTTCTCCGGGAGACCATCCTCGATCAGCTGTTGGATCATCTGGAGCGTTACAGCATCTGATACCGAGTCCAACATGAGCGAAGCCCACAGAAAGCATCCATCGGCCTTCTCGCGCAGATCCCCCAGGATCAGGCTGATGTATCCTGCGTCGAGCTCGAGATTGCCCAAGGCGGTGATCTTGCGGGACAGGTACCGTTCGATGTCATAGCTGTTCAGGTCCTTGGTGACCTCCATGGAGGGGAGGGACTTGAGCAGAGGGTCGAGACAGGTGCGGTGCTGCGAGCTGAACCAACAGCGCAGCCGCGAGGGCGTTTCGCGGCCGAGTTCGCCGAAGAACTCCACCACTTTGCACACCTCCTTCCTCCTGCTCTCCGTCTCACACTCTTCGTCCAGCCCGTCCAGAAACACATACGTTACGGTCATCTCTCCCACCAACATGCGGATCAGCTGCTTGACATCCTCGACATTGGCAGTGGTGGCGCCTTCCTGCGTGAATTGGTGGATCTCCTTGGGCATGTCCCCCGTCTGCTTCCCGAGTTGATTCGCGAGCTGCTCAGCAAGACATCGATAAACCAACAAGGCAGGGAACTCTTCATCAAATGTGAAGTACTGGTAGATGACGGCAGATTGCTCCGAGCTGACCTCTTTTATTCTGTCCACCGCGTATGCAGTCAACACCGACTTTCCAGCTCCCGGAGAAGCCTTCACCCACAGCTGGGACGCTGGGCTATTGCGGTCCATCCATTCCTTCATCGCCTCATGCTCTAACAGCCAGCCACAAGTATCCGGGCTTCGTTGCTCGCGCTTGTTGTCGCGATGGCGGAAATTGCTCCCGTTGAGTGGCAGGGTCCCATCCCGTAGCCACTTGCGCACCTCTTCTTGTCTCTGGAGTTTTCGCTCTTCTCTGCGCCTTTTCATCTCCTCGGCGCACATTTTGAAAAAGGCCGCCTGTTCCTCTCGTGCGATCCCGGCAAGTCGACGCTCTTCGGCTGCGTTCTCGCGCTCGCCTCTGTCCACGCGCTCCTGGACGGCAGGCACAAGTCGACTCATGCTGTCGGCCGTGTTCCCGATGCTCGCGACAATCCCATCAATTTTGTCAGTGCTGAATTTGGTCATCGCTCGGAGGGCACGACTAGCCACACAGCGATTGCATTCCTTGTCGACTCGCCGCCAGAAGCGAATGATGTCGATGTATGAGGCTTGCAGCAGCTCCCGCATCGTGGCCGACCGATCGAACAGCTCCTCATACTCGGTAAGAACGACAAGATGCGTGCTCAGCGTTTTGATTTGGTCGGAGATCTTATCGTACAGCTCGAGAAACCGCTGGGAACAGTCGATCACGGCCCTCAAGCAGCCCCATATGATAGCCGTGGGCATCGGGTCGGCCGAGACGAGTGTGTCGACCAGCCCTGAATAAGCATTCAGTACCTGCACCACGGGCGCCAGGATCTTGCGGGCTGTTCGAGCTGCTGTGCGATCATCTGCCTGGCGCTCTAGCTGGATAATATCTTTCTTGATCACATCTCCGGTCAGTGGCGTCCCAGAGCGCTGTTGCTCCTGCAGCTTTTGGAGAAATTGTGGGGTTTTGCTCTTTGCAGATCGGGGCTTTTTGATATATTCTTCCAGTGCACGCGCAAACGCTGCAGAGCCTGCTGCAGCTCCAGCGTCTTCGGCGATGTTTTGGGCCATTTTTGAGATGATGGTCAAGAGACTGGTACGTCTATCATTATCGCGCTGAGGCTCTGAGCAAGAGCATTAGGATTCTGGGAAACATCCGCCAGGATAAGAGACCAGTGTCATGGGGACTAAATTAGTGAATACGAAGGCCCGGCCCATCAGGGGCTCTGCTTCTAATTGTCTAGTGGCACCTTACTGCTTACGGCGTAGGGAATGGTGCGATGTTACAATCTAGCGCATGCAGATTCAAGGATCTGCCTCTGGCCAGTGACCACCTTGTTAACAAACGCGCTAGTGGCCGCCAAGTCTGACCATACAAGCGTTGCAGTAGTTGTCCCAAACACTATACAAAATATCTAGATAATTTAATTGTAGGTTATATTACACAATAAAAAGGATCGACACTGACACTTGGGGGCGGTTACAGAGTTTAGTCTTTGTTTTGTAAAAAAGGTAAGATCTGCCGATCCTTCAGCCTGATGGGCCAAGTATATCGCCATTGCGTCACTAATCCATCGAAGATAGCAAGCTATGCCAAGGAAATGAAGTTGTGCGGCTCAATCATCATCTGCCACTCTCGTGAAACCGTGGCAAAGCCAGCCAGGCTACAACCATCTTGCAGTAAGGCTTTTAGGACCAGAATCCGGATTTCTGCGGGCAAGCAGTACCAAGACATCTTGGAAGCTGTTGTTCATGATATTGGTGTTTCTTTCGTGAATGATGGTTGGAAGGAGGGTCGATAGGCAAAGTGCGTATACAGATGGGTGAGAGAGCTAGGACTGGAGGGGTTAATCTTGTATAATCTCACGGCTGAGAGATGTAGGCTTCACTACTTACGGTGTGGAGACTAAATGAATCAGGGATGTAGTGATGGATAGAAGTGCGGGAAGTGAGTAGATGGGATTGAAGAACAACCAAAGCTACCAGATAGGCAACAAGTAGGTAAATAATAACCTGTAGATTTGTGGGGTTAGTAACCTAATGGCTTCTGCCTTAGGTCTGGCGAGATCATTCACCATCACTACTGATAGTCTCATATAGATGGGAAAGTTTACGTGAGCATTAGGGTGGAGGGAAGGATAAAGCATGACTGGCAGAATATAAGCCTTCAATATGGACTCATGTATAGACCAGCCAATGAATGTACTAAGTAAGGTATATTGCGTTCGTTTCACGGCCAGCCTGATATAGATGCTACACGAACCCCGAATACACGAGCCTTACGGCGGGGTTGCGCGCTCGACCCTTGGGCACAGCCTAGTGCTGACACGCCAAGCAGGGAAACTGGATGACGGCCCCCACTGGCGTCCCGCTCAGGCACGCTAGTCGATAGCATACCTGCTATAGTACCTGCCACCCTTGCGATCCTGTCGCGTTTTCTCCAAGGCTGGCCTGTCCATCTCTTTGCAATCCCGCTCATTCCCGCCAGCCTGCAACCTACAACACCATGGCAGACCAGACGGACCCTGCCACCGCGGCGATGAATACCCACGACGAACCTCTGAAGACTTCGATCCAGCGTGTCATGGCCGACCATGGCGACAAATCCCAGCGCTTATTGCGCGTGGATCAGATGTGAGGAACTTGCGGGGGTAGCTTTGGACAATCTCGGGTATTGATGCTAACTTGGCCTCGTCTCAAACAGATATAGTAGGTACGGATTAAACCTCGTCGCGGCCTCACTAGAACCGTTGGGATTAAACTCGAATCTAGAAAGGACCGACAGGTCCATTTCGTGAAGACAGCCAAGTTAAAGGCCAAGGCCGATCGCTTCAGCAAAACGGCGATGGTGGTTCGTCGAGTCATCTCGAAACAAGGCATGGTCTCTCATGTCGAGATCGATATCCGGTCCCCTCTCCTCCAGGATCTGTTTCGCGATCTTTTCAAAGGCGTGGAGGGCCTGGAGCTAAACAAGTCTCCTCCAATGGTTCGTTTGGCTCTAACACCCAGGTTTGCGGTGAATAATGAACCACTGACAAGTTCCTCTAGGCAAGCCCCGAGCTCATCTTCTGGGCAGCGCCGGATCTGATGCGCATCAAAGAAGAGGAAAAGAAAAAGACACCACCTAACCAACAGCTCATAAATGACATCGGAACTGCCCTACGCTTTGTCGAGGAGGATTATGAAAGCCAGATCCTCAGTCTAAAGTCACTCCTGGAGCAGAAGCAGATTACCTGGGACCTTCTCTGGGCGATCTTCCCGCCACGGGAAGTCATCATTGCACCTAATTTTGGCCTGCTGAACCAGGAGCAGGCCTTCCACTTGAAGGCATCTTCATACGAACAGCGTCCTAACGGGCAACAATACTTTGCAGCAAGTGGCCTGCTTATCAAACAGGATGGCCAAGACTTTGGCACAGCAAGCGCAGCGCTTGAAATCGACAAATACGATGGTGCTCGAACCATAGGCAGTCTGAATTTCTTTCCAATCAAGCATCATGTCGAGGAGTCCAAAGTTCGAGAAAGACTCATTGCCCGAGGAAGGAAATATATCGCGTTGTTAGAACAGCCTGCATGCAGAGATTATACGACCCCAAATGCCGTCAAGGATGTCATGCGAGGCAACGGAGACTCCGTACCTGAAAAGTTTAATGTTGGTCAAGCATTGTCTCTGCCTTTGATAGTTGATGCTAACAAACATCCACAGGCGCTGGGAAGGGTGGTGGTCGACCCTACCGGGTTCTGGCTTTACAATAGTTCGTCTGAAATAAACAAGCCTTGGGTATACGCAGAAGGGCAATTGGATACTGTCGGCTTGTCCGACGACCAACTATTGATCTGTTCCTCGTGCATCAATGGTTTCAGTTTCACACAAAAGTCGTGGTGCCAACTTGCAGTGACAGCGCTGGCCGAAGTCGAGTGGAATCACAATGCGTTCAAAAGGCTGGTCATGGCGGAGAATCGCCGGCAGCTCATCCACGGACTGGTTCGAGCGCACCGACAAGACGATGCCGTCTTCGATGACATTGTAGCGAACAAGGGCAAAGGCCTTATCACCCTTCTGACAGGAAGCCCAGGAGTAGGAAAGACACTCACCGCGGAGGCCGTGGCCGAAGTCACCGAGCGCCCACTGTACGTGGTCGCAACGGGCGAACTCGGAATCGACCCCGATGAAGTCGATAACCGCCTAGGAATGATCCTAGACATCACGCGGCGGTGGGGGTGCGTTCTTCTGATCGACGAAGCCGACGTCTTCCTTTCCGCTCGTGGTAAGGATCTCGCGCGGGATGCGCTGGTCAGCGTCTTCCTCCGACGACTTGAATAGTAAGCTCGACCCTTTCTGCCCACATCCGGCCCAGACTAACAAGCATAATAGTTTCCGCGGCGTGGCAATTCTCACCACAAACAGAAAAAGCGACATTGACCCAGCCTTCAAAAGTATCTTCCACCCCGCTCCGATATCCCTCTTTATAATCCCAGCTCAGCTACTAACTCGCGATAATCTTTACAGGTCGAATCCATTTCACAATGCACTACCCCGATCTAGATGAAACCAGCCGCCACGAAGTGTGGAAAAACTTCCTAACGAATGTTGCCAAAACATCCGAGTTATCCGAATTTGCCGCTGAGGACTTTGCTTCGCTGTCGAAGCACCCGTTGAATGGCCGACAGGTTCGTCACTTATATTATACTACTATACCCGTGGGGGTAAACACAGCTAATATCTGTTTTCTGTTATAGATCAAAAACTTGGTGTCTTGTGCCGTGTCCTTGGCAAGGGAAAGAGGGAAGAATATCACGGTGGGGGATATTGAGGCCTTGTTGGATGTTATGATTGATTGAGATACTGGTATATAGAGTAGAACATGACATCGATTGCACATCCACATGGCTATAATGAAGATCCATACCCAAGCCGTTCACTTATTTTGTCGAGTCCCTGATTGATAACTTCGCAGGCAAGTGGCTGCTGCTCGAGACCTATACATAATGCTATCCCCACTGATGATTCAGGTTTATAAAGCAACTAGCATACGTGTGGCTATAGTGGTTGCTACCAATTCGGCAGAAAGGATTTAAGAGACATGATGTGGTAATGACATTTGTAAGAGAAGAGTAGTGGTATTCAAAAGTATCTACAGGAGAGGCGATAGGGTTCATCTACCAACAAGCCACAAGCCACAAGCAATCATTAGACATATCACATCCATTCTACCACTTCACTTCATCCTTATAAAAATACTGTACTGTACTTAAGTCCAATCTCAGTGAGCAAGATGCCACGTATCTCAAAAAAGAAAATATGAACATTCCAAAACACCAAGTCATGCTAAAGCAAAAAAAAAAAGAATCACTTGTATGAGAAGCGAGAAGCGAGAAGCAAAAAAAGGAGGGGGTAATAGTACTAAACCAAAGAATCATTCATCATCATCGTTATGAGTTCAAGGCAGAAAGAGTAGTCATGTCATCTCAGGTAACCTGCCTGCAGGTGGGGTGGGGGGGTGTGACCTGCTCTGTTTGTCCTTCGGGGTAGGTACTATGCTCCAAAAGTCGCCGCAGGGAAAGGACTTGCGACACAGAACGCCAAATGGTATCGATTATCAAGGTCCATCGTAAATGGTCAGTCGGGGGAGGGGGGTTCAATGGCGTTTGTATTTCTGTGGGAAGGGTCATTAGTGTTGGATTCATATGTGAGGGACGGGTGGGTGGTGGGTGGCTTACATCTTCCATCTTGCGCCGATTGCTCGGATCCAGTGTGTTGCCGGCTCCCAGCAGCGTCTGTCCAACCGCCTTGGAGACTCCAATCGCCGGTCGGAGAACCACGGTGGGAGCATGCTTCCAGACGGCTTTGGCGGCCGCTTTGGCACTTCCACTCTCGACAACCTCTAAAGGCACCGCAACAATGGCGTCTCTAGCCAAAATCAGGTCTCTTTCCAATCCTCGGAATGCGCCACGGAGACCCTGTACAACGCCAACAGGCTGGTCCGCATACAAGGAGATCGTCTTGGCCTCATCATCGCCGGACTCCTCTTCCAGACCGGCTCCTGCGGCGTTTGGAGTAGTCAAGAGGTCCTCTGCACCCTGCAAGACCGTTTGCGTTCCAATGGCGAGCTTGGCCCCCAGCTTCACGAGTTCGTTCGACGTGGTTTTTGCGAAGGATACGGCGCCCTTTTGAAGACTCCGTACAATGCGACCATCCTTCCGGTATTCGCGCACAGGGATCATCACAAGATCCTTGACGCCTCCGCCGACATTGACCAGAGACTTGATAGGAGCCAGGCCAGCCAACACACCCGGCAGTTGGTTGTTCTTGATATCCGGCATCCATATGTCGTTGAGTGCTTGTCCGAGCTTGTCGAATCCGGATACTCCATAGATGATAACGTGTCGCATGACCATGTCGGCCCCATCAAGAACGAAGATATTCATGAACTCAGTGGTACGACCAGACCGGAGACCTGCGTAATCCACCCGCTTGGGCTTGAAGTCGAGCTTGACAGGAATAGCATTCACTTCGACCCTTTGTAGAAACGGAATGTCACCTGGAGTGCTCGGGGTAGGTGCAGAATCGTCTCGAAATTCGAAGAAACGACATATGAAATCCAAAGCGTCTTGATCAACGTGCAGACGCAGAGGAAGAATGGTTGCTTTGAGCACAATCTCGGACGCCGCGAGCTCAGGCACAGGCCTAACGGTCAATATCTCTAGATGTAGCATGCTCGTTCCGCTTTCCTTTTCACCAGCCTCGTGCATATAAGTTGCGAATTTCTTCCATGTCGACGTGGGCACATGATCGAAAACCTCCAGATCCTTGATGCGGACATCTAAAGAGCTCTGCGTTTCTCCGGACTCGGGCGGGAAAACAACTAGGTCTGCACAGATTCCCTTAAGTTCAAAGGTCATCTTATGGGATTTGCTTCGAGATAAACGCAGCTTCTTCCCCCTTAGAGACGGCGATTGGCCCTGTCGCACCGTGGCTCCAGTGACTGTTGTCGTTGTCGCGTAGCTGCCGGTCTCGCTGACAAGATCATCGATGTTGCGATTAATATCGGTACGGAGCTCACGGGGATCCTTATTGGCCGGAATGCCGATGTAGATCGAGTTGAACAGGCAGTCCCCAATCACCGACTCCTCTTCTTCCTCAAAACTGGGAGATGCGCGACTGCCCACTCGTGCGCGCCGTTCGGTGGCTTTCCTCTCGACGTCCTTCACAGCCTTTGAGATAGTATCCCTGGTTCGCTGCCAGTCATAGCCATCAAACAGATTCCAGATGACGTGCGCATCCCGTACTCTGATTCTCAAGGGACTTCTTTGCAGTTTTGAGTCGTCCGACAGACCGTAGGTATTTTCTGTGGAGTCCCACCGATGCGCAGTACCTCCAACGGCAGACTGCTGTGCAAAGTGGTCCTCCCGGAAGTCAAGCTCAGAGACACTAGATGACACATAGTACTGCGAGTGAAAGCTATCAAGCAGGTCGTTTGAGCCCGACGCCATCATACCTTCAACCTGAGAGCTATGCTCTGAGCCTGAAGTCACATGTTGGAAATCGCTGACATATTCACGCTCATCTTCAAGATGTCCCTCTTGGCCAGCAGAATCGGCGGTCATCCCAGAGGCATCTTCCGGCACATCAGGAACAAACGCATCCATGGTGAAAGACGATAGCATATCCCTAAGAGGAAGGACCTCAGTCCGGTATTTTTTAGCCACACTGGGAGGCGTAGGAGGCTGAAGCCCGTTCATGATGCTTATGAGTGTCTGCGTCGAGTCCGCACAAGTTTCCAGGATCAACAAGTCATTCTTCAGCTCCACATCGAGAGATTTGGTCCCATCATCGCTTAAGCGCATGATCCGGACAGTTGCCGTGGCTGAAGATATCGAGCATACCGGAACGAAGCCCTGGTCGATAAAGAGCCGTACTTGGTCGCTTTGTGGAGGGGCAAAGCTCCTTCGATGCATATCATCTGTCAAGCCCACATTTTGCACATCATCAATAATCATGATCGACACCTTTCGCAGCTTGAGAGTTGCTTCAGAAGACATAAGGTCATGCATCGTGCCTGAAAATTCAGCATTCGTGAGGACAATAAGACCTTTTGCGGAGGTGCCACGCGGGTTGAGACCGAGAACACAATCCCGCAGGTCAACCGTCAACTTCAGAGGCTTTGGCGGTGGTTCGGGACGATTCTCTTTTACTGGTGACCGGCTATTTTGCTCCATGGGTTGCAATTCTGCAAGGTTGGCCAAAGAGTTTGCCATGTTGGCAGCGACATCCCCAGTCGTCATATCCTCACTTAGTCCTAGGAAGGCAATAATAGAGGGAAGTGTGTATTCGGCGCGAAAGTTGTGTAACTTGATTTTGATGGTGGGGTCCATTTCATCCGGAATGTAACGGGCCATCAAGACCGGAAGGCTTGTACTCTGTCCCCGATTTGACGGCGATGCATCGCCCACAAGCTCCTCGTGGCCGTTTCTAACCACGGCAATGGACCCCAGCTGTGCAGCGATAAGCGAGGGGAGGCTGATATATGCTGCCTCGATGTTCCGAAGATTTGCAGTTATAACACCTACTTTTCCACCGACGTGCACCTGTGTCTCAAACTCACGGATCAATGTAAGAGTTAGAATCCCAGGCCGATCATCTTCGGGTAAGTATTTTGCAACATTCGAAAGCCTGCTGAGCTCATCGCCTAGTTGAGCAAGGGAGCCCAAGTCAGTGGTCCGAGAGACAGCAACCTTTATTTCGGCTATTGTAATGCGAAGTACTGAGCCTTGTCTCCGCTGGCGAAAGAGGGTATCCAACATGATATCGTCGTCCTCCTCGTATTTATCTTTGGACGGTGTGATCAATCCCAAGAGTCGGTCCAGATCGAATTCTGTCGGAGCGTCGAGAAACTCGATCCTGATGTCATTCAGGTTTATCTTCGCAGGTGCATCCCGAGAATCATCCAGCGGCAGTGGTCCGGTCAGTTTCGTTTTGTCTATTTGAATGGCCAAGCCTTCGGGCCTCTTAATGACCTTGACAGCGGTTGTTCTTAGCTTGATATGATGGCTTTCTCCAACAACGTCAAGTGCAACCCCGCCAATCCGAACGTTCACCTTCAGAGACGCCGAGGCAGCCTGCGGGGCCGCAGGAAGAGGGAACTCTTCAAAGTGAACACCACGAGGGCGTCTTGGGGCGTCCTTCTTGGGGCTCTTCCCTGTCGAGACGGAAGATATTGAGCTTCCAAGTTCCAAGATAGTGCTCAAGCCCCCGAACCAGCCTACAACCTCCTCCAAGCGCTGAATATTGAAGTTGAGCTGTAGAGGGAGGGTCATTATGACTACTCTCGTTGACTCGGATGACTTGGTAATGGAAAGAGAGATGTCTCCATGCGTAGGCGACAGAACGTCTCTGGTAGACTCGCGCATCTTGAGGTCTTCACTAAACGAGATCAGGTTCTCAGAAGCGAATCCGAGGGTGAGTCTTGTAACACCAAGCTCTAATGTTGTTTCATCCTTTTCGGCTAGGAAGTGAGCTTTCAATCCAGACACGGATGCCTGCAACAAGATATCCTCATGTATTCCAAAGAATTTTGGACTATGGTTTTCAGCGGAGTATGTCTGTTCAGGCACATGGTCAACAAATTTAATAGAAATGTTTTGAAGAGCCAATTTGAAAGCCTGTCGCTCTTGTTTTGTCTGCTGCTGTGGGCGAACTTTTTTGGTACTGCTGTCAGTGTTGTCCCCAAATGCATAGAGAAACCTCTGTCCAATTTTGATGACAAGCCAACCAATCGCAATATCGAATTGGACTTCCACGGAGAATATCTCAACTTCGATGTCGTATGGATTGTGTTTCGATTGTGAGCTTTTCTCCTCGCTATGTGAAGGCCGCGGGAATCTCGCTCGAATGCCTTCGTTTTCGTAAGGATACGACCTTATTGTATCGCTGCGGATTCGTGAAGAGGCATGTGTACTGAAAGCTGCGAGATCGCCTTCAGCTACAGAGTCACGCAAATAGGCTGTCGATTCCTCCATGCCAGGAGATTCTGTTTCCCCGTGCGACTCAGCCGGTATGTCTTGTGCGGTATCGTCCTCGTCATCAGCTGATGGGATGGTTATCAACACCTTATCAATGCTGAAGAACCTCCTGGCAACATCAGGGAGTTTGTTCAACTCTGGCGAATCCTGAGCAGCTTCTGTGCCGGTCAGGTCATGCTGTCTCCTTTGACTATCATCCAGCGGGCGTTCCTGTGAGAAGTGAGACCCTGCTTGAGCAGTAAGCTTGGGAGTCGCGATGGCGTCGTCATCTTCCTCATGTTCTTGGCCAGCCTGGGGTGAATCATATTGATTTGTATATTGTCCGTGAGGACCCGTCTCCCTGATCACGGTTGATTCTGGTGAATCCCAAGCTCCGGGGATATTTGGTATGAAACTCCTGGACATGGAATCATGGCTGATAGCACTCATATACATACTCTGTGCCTCCTCGTTAGAGAACAATTTAGACTCGGAAAGCTCCCCCGGGTTAAAAGACCCCGACGTTGAACTCGAAATACCGGCTTCGGAAGGAGGCCCAGAGACATGGGGCAATATTTGGTCATCTTCATGTGGCGTCGAATCCTGAGCGATATCCAAGTTGACTCCGGGTAGCGCCGGTCGAGGGGCAGCTACACCAGTTTCATATCTGCTACTCCGGAAAAACTCACCAGCCCCTGGCTGTTGTGACATAGACGCAAGAACCAGGGCATGGTGTGCATCTTTATCATATGTTGCAGTTCCATCAGCGTGCAACACCGGTCTTTGAGGACGCGGGGTATCGCCCCTGCCTGGAGGGCGCCGACTAGCGCCCGATGGTACATTATCTAAATCCTCCAGATCATCATCCTGGAGATGCGAGTTAAGCACTGAGTCCAGGTACGAAGGATTATCCAAAAGCTTATCGTCATCTGAGAGATTTTGCGAATCTTCCATGTAGCCATAGCTCCTGGTCTCTTCTGTGTCGGCGTCGGAGAACCTGCCGTCGTAGGTGTACACGGAGCCTTCCATTTCGGGCGCATGATGCTCTAACAATCGCGAGTCGGTGAGGCCACGAGACGGCTCGAAGATGGTCGATCGCGTCATTTCAAGAGTGGAACTCTGGTCAGATGAGGGCTCAGGCGGAGACGGCGAGTCCCGGCTGGGAGGCCGGCTCGATTTCGGTGGCAGAGGTGTATCTGGAGACGCTGGAGCAGCAAATCGCGAATAATTCGAAAAAACGACGGGGTCCGATATCAATGCAAGGTTAATGTCCAGCACGGAGATCAATCGCCTCCGCTTCCGCGACAGAGCTCCATCGGCGCCTGGAGACGAAGACACTGCATCCAACTTAACTTGTCCAACACTTAGTAGTCCTGTGATCAAATCAGGTTTGTCTTCAGGCTGTCTCCTTAGCGGCCCATCTTGTTTCGTTTCCACATCGACGCGGATGGATATGTCGTCCACCTGAACCTGCAGACGCTCGGCGACACCCTTGAGGAATGCAGCAACGAAACTGGGCAGAGAGACAGTCTCATTACCGAGGCCAAGGTCCTCTTCATCATCGCCGATGAACGATGATCGTTGTAGCACCTGGGAGCGTGACGAGATAGCAGCCTGCAGTTCCTCTCTTTCCGCCTTAGGCTCAGCCTCGAGGAACGATTGGGCGAGATCGGTCGGGTTGGGGAGGATCGGATCGGAGCCAGAATCATCTCTGTGATCAGGTCCGGGTGATTTCTCGCCTTTATCAGGGTGACGTGTTTCCTCAGAAAGTAGTCTCAGATGTACGTCAATGCCGCTGGCCTGGCAGATGATACCGCTGCTGTAGATATCGGCGGGGACTGTGATTTTCAGGTACCGGACATGGGCGCTTAAGAGCTCGCTCGAGGGAGGAAGGTGGAGGAGTGTAGCTAGTTTCTATTTGGAGCCGGGAAAGAGACTAATTAGCATTTAACGCACCCCTGGGGTTGACGGTGGACAGCAGCAGGGTGGGACCGGTGACGGCGATGGGCACGACCGTGTTTCACTCACCTCGAGCCTCAAACCAATATCCCGTAGTTCGACGGTGCTTCGCTGCCCCCAGCGGATGCCCAGGCTATCAAGATCTAGAGCCTCGGTATCGACCAGTTCCAGGCGAGACAACGCATATCGGAGCAATCGTTTTTGGAAGAACGAAGGCAAAAAGTAGGCCATTTTGGGGGCAAAGGAGCCGGCAGGGGCTCATTTGAGGACGGCAACTGTCATCTGAACAAAAACATAATAGGGCAGCAAGAAGGAGAGAAAAGACGGGGGAGGCGTCGAGCCTGGACAGGCACCAGCACAACAACCACGATGCGGGCTGCGGAGGGTTGCTGAAGAGTCGGGGAGAATGACGTTCGGGGATGGAGGCGCTAGTGAGGAGAGATAGCGATGATCAACCGCAATAGTCAGGCGGAGCTTGGGCCGGGCACACCCCAAATCACACCATGACAACTCACACTTACGTCGAACTTATCGCTTCATGGATGGCCGGCTTTGCACGCTCAACCAGAGAAGGAGGGTTGCGGGTTCGCGTCAGTGTCCAGAACTGGCTGGGGGAGCATCGGGCGAACCATGGCCTGCGATGCAATCATCAATCATCCCCCCAGGTCGGGCTGGCAACGGCCGTGAACTTTAACGGGGGCACACAAGCAATCCAACCAGGACAACCGACGACAGGGGACAAATAAAGAAAAAGAAAATAATAAGAATGACTATCAAGGGGGACTGGCAACGGTCGTCATGCTGCAGGGCCGTGTTGCTGTTGACCCCGATCAAGGCTGGCTCGTGGATTCCGGCTGTCATTCGCTCCCGTGGCCTCCCCCATCCGGAGGAGCGTGTGGCCGTGTGCACTGGGCTCCTCCCCTTCCTGCCTCCCTCTAAATAGTACACCCTGCCGTGGATCAGGTTCCGAATCAGTCTGCCAATAATTGCATGCCTGCGGTAAATCAATCTGCAATCCATCGCCGACCCCTCCTTGTCCGGTCAGGAACAAAACGAGGCTGTTCGCATCGTGCGTCATGCTATGTTGCTTATTCATCTATCCCGCGCATAATTATTCAGCGCGTTCCCCCATCACTCATTCCCAGGCAGGCAGGCACTCGCACGCTCATGGTTGTTATTGGTAACAAGTTGTTCAAGAGTTACTACTATTTGGCTTCGTCCACTTCTATGTCTGCAAACTCCTGCGTCACCCACTCGCAGAATTTCTCAAACTCTGCGTACCATTCCTGCAACTGCCTGGCCCTCACCCCTTCACCCAGGATCCCTTCCCGAAGATCAGATAACCACTCGCCCGTCGGCTGATCCTCGTAACAGCTCCACCGAATCGAGTTCTCCACCATCATAGCCAAGCCCGCGAGACCCATACTGTCAAGTCCGTGGATGGCCTGCCAAAACTGCCGCGTCAGTATATGGGCATTTTGTCCAAGGAGGCCCGGTACATCAGTGCCGAGGGAGACAGGAACACCACGGGATAGTAAGACAGAGAGAGGATGGGTCTGAATGCCATCGGTGAGCCCAAGGATCTCGTCAGACATCGGGCTGCACTCAACCAAGATTTTTTTCTCCTTGATCGAATCGATCAGCAGCGGATGCTTGTGTAGCGAAAGCCCCTGGCATATTCTTCGAGATCCCAGCAAGATCGCATCAAATAGGCCTTGGTCTGCCTCATCTTCATTCCGAAGTGATTCCCCAGCATGGAAGACGAACGGGATTTCCAGTCCTTCTTCAACACACTGCTTACGGAACCAGAATAGTATGGGAACAAGATCGGTGAGCGACCTCTCGTCCCTCTCCCCTACTATATCAAATCCGGAGATAACCTCGGGATAATCGCACTTTGCCAGGACGCAGTACGTCATGCTCTCAGACAGGGCCCTGTTTGATAGTGAGCGCCGACTGGTCCATATAATGCGTACTCCATGAAATCCCCGTCCCTCAGCCGTTCCCCGGAAGCGTGCGAGCTCGTCCTGGAACGCATGACACCATTCACCATAGTCTTCCTCGGGGGTGTCCCTCCCTTGCTTGTGGTATGGAAAGTTGAAGATATGTCTAAATTCAACGTATCCAATCCCATCAGCCGCTATCTGAGCGAAAACGTGCCGCAGACATGAACGCAATATGGGCTCATAGCTTAGGAGAGAATTGACAATGGGCATTGCGCGGCGCTGATAATCTAAAAATCCCACTTTAGGAGTGCATTGGCTCTTTAGCCATGCACGAAACCCAGCTTCTCCTCCATCTGGGAACGAAGATGCCGCCCTCTCCAATGGCACAAGGCCTAACGGCTCGTATGTAGCTGACCACATTGTAGGTTTATCTTCCGTGTCTTTTGCCGAGCCTGACGAGTATTGAAAGACAAAGGACACTTCATTCGAGTCATCAGGGGATGCCAGATGCCGAGTCGCATAAACATGGATTCCCGGGGTAGAGAATGCTGTCTCAATCAAATAATCCACGTCGACCGCGGCGTGTAACGACGCATGCAGGAGAGACCCTTTTGGCAATTTCTGCAAGATCTTCCACAGATCGGTCCTCTCTATCTTCTCCCAATCCAGAGACATAAGACTCGTGTGTGACGCCGTACCCGTGGATGGCAGGGCATCCTGCTGGTTCAGGCCCGAGGAGCGCACTTGGGGTAGCTCCCGGTCGCGGATTTTGGATACGATCTTGCAGGCCCTGGCGGCTGTTGGCGGCAAGACCTTGCGAAAATTAAAGTCTAATTGCACAAAATCAGTCAGGGCTCGATGTTTCAAACGTGATAAATACCAACCGTGTCGCTGCTTTTGCTCCTGCAAAACGAGAGAGTCCCGTCCCCTCAGATATTGCTGGATAAAAGGATCTTGAACCTGGGGGATTCCCTCCTCCAGCTCCCATTCGGTGTCATTGGGCTCCATGATGTGCTGAAGGCCTTTGGGGTAAGCAGTTGAGCAGTGCGTGTAGATTGAATAGGAACGCTAGTTCTCTTCTGCAAGGGGTTTAACCAAGTCGATTCAGGCACGAGTCCGGAAACAATGAGGTCATCGCCGTGCCCCACTTGGCTGTGGTTGGCTGCCCAATCCGTTCTCGACCCCATCCCCATCCAGCTTCTCGGCTTCACTACTCTGCGGCTCCCAAGGAACGTTGTAATGCTGTTAACTGCTGCTGCTGAGAAGATTGGGGATGCCAAGTTGTTATCCTGTGTCACAATTATTCCCTGATGCTCAGAAATATGCTCTTGATCGTCGTTCAACACCGAGGTTACTACCCCGCCGCAGGTAACATTCCTGGAATGTCGATCCAGGCCTGGCACCGGATACGTCCAATACCCCAGATGGTATTGCATCGATAGGCTCACGTGTAGCAGAGAATGCGACATCGAGTCTGATCTGACAGGTGACCGGTTGCAGCCTCAGGAATGCCCTAGCTCCATATCCAGTGGTCCACCTCCATTCTGTCATCTAGAGAATCTTCCCACTATCATCTCAAATCGGGATCCTTAACCTCAGCCGATTTGGTTGGACATTCTCCTCCCAATAACATTTAACCTTTTTTCCGACTCATTATTGTGTCTCCGCATTAGCCGTTTAACCGGAACCGTTTCTCCAACCCCATTGAATATTGTGAGCGTTGTTTCAAGGTGAATCAGCATATAACCAGCCCTCTACAAACAATAATACCACGAGGCCAAATAAGCAGATAAATCAAATCAATCCCTTGACATAACACTTATTCACCCTGAAACAAATCATAAGACTCCCCTTTAATATCCAGTCCCAGGCTTCTAATACACAAATCATATTTAAACAACCCTCCAGGGTCCAAACCAAGCATCACATTCTCACTCTCTAACTCCCACATCAAACCGATCGTCCCGCCATTGATCAACCTCAATTATATTAAAATTCAAACCCCCAAACACCACTGCAGATCACAGATACTCCACTGATAATACAACAATCTCAAATCCTCTCTAAACCCTAATACCATCTCCATACATACTATGATACTGTAGTTGTAATATAGCCCATCCACCCGTCCCCAACCCACGCACCCCCAAATACGAAACACCTCCCTAGGAACATTAACAAACACCAACCCTCCCCTTCCATCTATCTTCCTTCCCGGCCTAATCCCACACACACAACACAACCTTAGATCCCTCCCCACCCCTCCCCTCCCCACCCCGATCCCATCTCAAAATCTAATCTACCGCGAAAACAAAACCACCCCCACCGGCCCAACCCACAAAAACCCCAAACTGGGAATCAGATGATTCCACACGCTCCCCTCGCGGCCATACAACCATGTCGCCACGGAGTCGCCGGCCCCGACCCACCCCGCACAGGAAACGAGCACGCTCATGGCTTTCAATTCGTTCAGGTATAGCAGGCTGAGGATGGCGCAGCCGAGGGCCATTTCGCGGCCGGAGAAGACGAGGATCCAGCCTAGGGGTGATGTGGTTGGGGTTTGGGTTGGGGGGGTTGATTGTGGTTGTTGGTGGGTGTCTGATGATGGTGGTGGTGGTGGTGGTGGTGACGATGATGAGATCGCGATGCCGAAGTTCTCCGCGAAGTGTTGTGGTTGGCGGACGGCGAGGACGGACATGAGGACCATGGTGAAGCCCATCAGGAGGGAGATGGTTTTGACGATTGGGGTGAGGAGGGAGGCGTGGGTGGTTATTAGGGCTTGAAGGTGGAGGAGCATTTTGGTTCTTGGATTTGGAATTTTGGTCTGGGTGTTTGTGTTTGGTGAAGTAGATTGCTTGTCGTTTCCGTTCCTGCCCTGAGGATTGAGGTTGTATGTATGTTATGTATGTATGTATGTTGTTTGGTATATTATCGGTTCTCTCGAATGGGACTTGTGGATGCGAGATGGAGATGGGATCGAAAGTATAATTAATGATTTAGCTTAATGTCTGATCGCTAGCATGTATAGTATGTTGTAGTATAAGCTAACGTAGGTAGATTCAAAGCTTTATCGGAGAGGAGGTGGGCAGCTCAGTTATGGCCAACGGGGGAACTCAATTGGGGATTTTAGAAGGGGATGGTTGCGAAATCGGGAACCAGCGGTGAAATTTCTTTGTTTGAGTTTTTTTCTGTTGAGCTTGTCTGGCCTGGTAGGTACCTAGCCTTCTTTGTTCCCTTTCGATTGAACCAATTACTTACTTAGGTAGGTAGGTACCTGATACTTTAGGCAAGGGTGGAAATGCTAAACAATGCCCTCCTATGTAGGTAGTTGTGTAGGTATGGTTCCTTGGGTGTAATACCCGCCTATATTTTGGTAAATAAGGATCTGCTGTATTTCGGACTTTCAGGGCAATTCAAAGCTTAATTGCATTTACAGTATCTGTACTTTCTGGGAATTTTCAATAATCTCTGTCTGGCCTGGTGTTTGCTGTAAGGCGTTTTGTAAGCTAGATCTCCTTGCACATTTGTACAAAGATAAGTACTTTTAATCTTGCATATGGCTTAAAAACTTTGTTCTCGTCACGATCGTGGTCAATGTTCAATATCTACACTATTTCAAGCCATTTTATGGACATATATGCAACGCTAATTCCTTCTCAGCCGCATGCCGTCCCTCTTCTTCTGCGCACATGGATGTTTGCTGATATTGGCGGTAGAGCTGCGTCGCCAAATGTTTTTGTCTCAGGCCGTGGACCAACAGCTTCAATTTCATAGTTGATGGTCAAGTACGCCATCATAATCTTGAGCATCTGCACCGCAAACCAGCGGCCAGGACTGAAATAGTGAGCTGGTTAGCGAAAAGTTTCCCATGCAGACTCGCATCACTTACCATGCGTGTCTCCCATACCCAAAACCCAGATATGTTGTTGTAGGCTGTCCAGCATCTAGATCATTTACCCTGGTTTTCTTTTTGGCTGTGGGATTTTCGTCGCTTTTCTCGGAGTTTTCAAGATCACGCTGCTCCTTCAATTTGACGAAACGGAATGGGTCGTATGCCTGCGGGTTGGGGTAGAATCTATCATCCATATGAATGCCAACAACAGGTACTCCCAGCCAGGAACCATGCGGGACATGCGTGCCATCTGGCAGATCTAAGCCGGACTTCGCTACCACTGCTTTCGAAAGACCTTTGATTAAGATCGGATGATGCCGAAGACTCTCCCGGATGACACTATCCGCTAATTGCAATTTTTTGAAAGTCGGGGCATGATTCCAATCATCCTCTCTCGCAAGGACAGTTGATGCTTCTTCCCGTAGGCACTCATAGGTCTGGAACTCTGGTGGGCTATGCAGAATATCCAAAAGCATATTCGACGATTGGATCACGGTAGAAGACATGGCGGCGAATCCCTGAAATCATTTATCAGGCAACATTCAGAAACACAAAACAGCAGATTTACTGACCAGAAGCATAATCCACTCAGCCAGAGACTCTGGATTCGAGGTGTCTGGCGCATTGTTGACTTTTGTTGCAACCCTAGCGGACTGTGAGATAAAGTCGTAGTGTTCCTTGAAATCTTTCTGCTGGTCTTCCATGTACTCGGACAACCGTTCCTTCGTCATTGGCAGAAGAGCATTCAAGGTCCGTCTTCTATAGTACCGCAGTGGCAGGTTGATGATAGGCACAATGAGACCCTTGAGTGCGCTCGGTAACTCCCCGATCACAATCGTCCCAATGCCCATGACGAGAATATACCGACTATACAAAGTCAAGAATGTCTGATCATGGCACAATGATGAACCAAAAAACACCCGACTCATGGAAACGAGGACTATGTCCTGCAAGCTGTCGTAAGCATTCAACGTCTTCCAGTTCGTCTCATCATCGCCAAAAATACTGTCGATGTTACTGCGGATCTCCTCACACATGGGCTGCTGGATCATGTCAAGCTTCCGCGTGAGGCTATCACCAATGATACGGTCCAAGAAGAAGAGGGTTGAGTCAAAATCGACCCCTTTATGCAGATACCCAACGGCATGCCTCTCCAGTCGGATATCTTTGCTATCGACCTGTGAGTCGGGCAGTTGTAAAGCCCATTTTACGTGTTCGGGAGGAAGCATCAGCTCCTTCTGAAAGCTTGGCTCTTGGATAAGAAATGGTTTTCCATGTCTGGAGAACTATACAGATCCATAACTGCCAGTGTCAGCTGGCTTTTTCATGTCGATCTTGCTTGACTGCGGATTTCAAGATGCATACCTCGCGATACCCATCGGTGATGGTTTTCAAACCATTTAGCAGCTGGCGAAAAGAGGCTCTTGCTGTTTTAAACACCTCATTCCGAAGGCCGACTACTGGGATTGACTCGGCAAAATCAGCTGGAGCTTTTTGTTGCAAGCGGAAGAGGATGTAGAGAATGAGAGGCACGAGGAGTAAGGCCCCATGGTCAAGCCCGACAACTCCCATCATGGATCAAATGCGACCACGGATTCAACAGGGGATCACAATTATACATGTGCAAGTTGGAGAATAGAAAAGAAAAGCGCAGATGAGTACCTGAAGGTAGGTAGGTATTGTTGAGGGGGGATCAGTTGGGTGATGATTCCATTTTGCGAATACTGGTAAGTTAAGACCGCATGAATATTTCATACTGCATACGGTACCGTTAGACCGCGGGGATGGAATTACACTGGTTTTACCATTCCGCAGCCGTGTTGAAGTAAAGTTCATACCCGGTTACACCAACCCTCCGGAACTCCACCTCTTGCGGGGGTGTCCACCTGAAGTGGGCGAACCGCAAAGGCCGCGTGCGCGTGTGTAGACTACTTGTCTCCAACAATAATCCCGCTTAATGGCGGGTTTACACCCCCAAAGTCTAAGTTTTTACTAGTATTTGGAAGCACGTTCTGCTAACATGGCCGGATGTCTGCTACTCCACTTGCTTTGTATAGTAAGTCAATCACTTTTATTAGCTGCCATGTGTGACATTTACAGCAATTACCATATGTACCAAGATAGCTGTCAATGTGTATAGCTTTTTTAGGGTTAATACTAGAAATCAAAGATAAGGTTTCTTGTTTATTTAACTTGACATGTATGATCAACCTGCATATGAGGGAAAGTGTGCGATCTTAGGGTGTTAAATCAACAACACCATTATGTTTTCACACACATAAAGTAGGTGGAGAACTTCACATCTTTACCCAAAGGAGTACCGATGGTTTAGGCTTTGGGGGCCACAATTAGGCGGGCCGCACACGAAATCCTTTGGATGCACTGCTCTTACCGCTCTGCATGACCCATTGCCAAGACGATGTAGATCATTGGTTCTGTCGAGTCACAATAGTCATGAGTTGAGGCTCTGAAGCTAGCTGCGGTGGAGAACTGGCAATGCACCGAAGCCTGTCCACGTCGGTGATGGAAAGTATTCCGCGCTCGTGTTTACAAGCCACTAAGGATTAGACGAAGAGTGTCTCGGCGGGGCTCCGGGTCTCTTGGAAGGCAAAAAATCTGAACACAGTTCAAGGCAGCGAGGTTGAAAACAAGACAGAACGAATTAAGTCCGATTTCAGCTCTTGAACCGAGATTTCACTCGTGATAGCACTAGTAGTTCTTGGTAAAGCAGGGTTTACCATACAACACATGCAGAGTAGCCGAATATCTCCGCGGTGCTCCCCTCACTATCCCGCTATTGCCGACGATGGGAAAGGATGACGCAGATGTTTTCTAGTTTTGTGCGTGGAACTCCTAAAACGCCTAGACAGCCTTGCATCCAGTCTTCGTCAGTCGAATCCCTTGGCTCCTGTCTTTCCAATGGACACAAGTTATAGGTGATACGATCGCTTAACCCCGAGTTGACACGCACTTGCACTGCCATGGTTGATCCTTCGGTAACAGCCAGACTTGGTTGTTCTAGGTGGTAAGGTGGTATCAGACTAAACTGTTAGTCGGATTCCAATTCCAAATTCTCTCCTGCCTAACATGTCTAGTATGCAGAGAATTCTCAGGCGAGATTAATGTTGGGCTTATCTGTTGAATCACCGAAATCTATGGTTGCAACGTTTGTCACATCGAATGATGTTGCACTTTGTGGGGTATTGAGAACGTAACAATAAGACCCAAGACCCAATGACAGAGATTCGCGAGCTGTAGTTGGATTCGCTCTTATATAACTGAGGAGCCAGATGCGTTGTTTTCCAGCCCCAGAGCAAGTAATGTGACAGGGTCTGGCATATCCACGCAGATCACACTCATAAGTGCCTGGTGCACTACATCTTTTAAGTGATATTGCACTGTCCATGAAAATCGGGAATTATCCCCCTGCATTATCGGATTATAGCAGAATGTCGCGAACGCAGCTTGAGGCGGATGCTCAGGCCTGCCTCCAACAAGCGATCGATTTTTCTTTCGATGATCAGAAACCCGATGGCCATTGGGTCGCTGAAGTCTCTGCGGACGTGACGTTTACCAGCGAATATGTCATGTTCAAATATGCCTTGGGAATAGATATGAAAGAAGATGGCGAAGCTCTTCAACGCTGGCTGTTGCAAGATCAAAATGAAGATGGCTCGTGGGGACTTGCCCCCGGCCTTGGGGGTAATGTTTCAACGACAACTGAAGCGTACCTTGCATTGAAAATTCTTGGAACTCCAGCCCAGGATCCGGCAATGCTCAAAGCTCGGAGCTTCATGATCAATAACGGAGGGGTTGAAAAGGTCCGATTCTTCACCCGCTTCTTTCTTGCGACTTTCGGGTTGGTCCCATGGTCAGCCATTCCTCAGATGCCTGCAGAGTTTATCTTGATGCCGGCATCATCTCCTCTGAACATCTATACCCTTTCGTCCTGGGCACGAAGCACACTCGTTCCCATCCTTATTGTGCGTCATCATGAACCTGTATATGCTCTACCCAACGGTCGAAGTCCGAATAACAGTTTCCTGGAGGAACTATGGTGCAACCCGGCAGACAAGAATGTCCCTTACGCTCCTCCACTCTTGGACCAAGTTAGAAATGGCGACTTCCTCAAATTCAGCTTCACCGTGGCTGACAGAATTATTGGGATGTTTGGGAGCCTGAAATACACCCCTTTGCGCGACATATCGCGGAGAAAATGTATCGACTGGCTGCTGGAGCATCAGGAAACCCCCGGTGATTGGGCGGGGTTTTTCCCGCCCATGCACGGCAGTCTCTGGGCCTTGGTTCTGGAAGGATTCCCCATGGACCACAAAGCAGTTCGACTCGGATTCGAGGCTTTGGAGCGACTCTCGATCAGAGACGCACGAGGGAAGAGAATTGCTGCGACAGTCTCACCTGTGTGGGATACGGCTCTCATGGTGCTGGGACTTTGTGAAGCAGGCGTCGCCAACGACCAACGACTCGAGAAGCCCGTCGACTGGCTCAAAATCCGCCAGCTAGTTGATCCTGAGCGGGGAGACTGGCGCGTTTACTGCCCCGTGAAACAGGCTGGCGGGTGGAGTTTTGAGTATGCCAATACCTGGTACCCCGACGTCGATGACACGGCGGTGGTGGTGATGGCTTTGCTGAAGTATGACCCCTCGCTCATTTCATCCGACTGTGTGTCCAACGCCGTCGAATGGATGCTTGGGATGCAGAACCACGACGGGGGATGGGCGGCCTTCGATCACAATAACGACAAGCTTTGGCTGCACAAGATCCCCTTCAGCGATATGGACAGTCTCTGCGACCCCAGCTCGGCGGACATCACGGGTCGAATCCTGGAGTGCCTGGGCCTGATCGTGTCGCATCGCCAGGGAGGATCGTTCAACGGCCGGCTGCTGCCGCTGGTGCACGCGGCGGCGCGCGGGGGCATCGAGTATCTGCTGCGGGAGCAGGAGCCGTTTGGCGGGTGGTGGGGCCGCTGGGGCAACAACTACCTGTACGGCACCGGCAACGTCATGAAGGGCCTCGTCCATTTCGTCCACCACAACCACCCCCGCCTCCGCGCTGCCATCCAACGCGCCATCCACTGGCTGGAGGACATCCAGAATTCCGACGGGGGCTGGGGAGAAGACCTGAAGTCGTATGTTCTCCCCGAGCTGGCCGGACAGGGAGTATGCACTGCTGCGCAAACCTCCTGGGCTCTTCTGTCACTCCAGCCGTACCGCCCCAGATCCCACCCTGTCCTCGAAAGAGGCTATCAATGGCTCATTTCAAATCAGTCCGTTCGTTCGACTAATGGTGCTTCATGGCCTACGGACGTCTATACCGGAACCGGGTTCCCCAAGGTTCTTTACCTGGGTTACCCGTACTACCATCATTTCTTCCCGATGATGGCACTGGGGAAATATCTCAACGACCAACACGCATCTCCTTTGGAGCAAATGCCCCTTCCGAGGCAACTGGTAGCAGCCTTGAACCGCCCCAGCGCTCTCTTGACCGTCATTGGAAGCCGAGGAGATCTCGTCGTGTTCCTCAACATCGCAAAGCACCTGGCCAGAACATACGACCATCGCGTGAGAATTGCTACGCATCCTGATCACCGGGAACTTGTGGAAAATGAAGGCTTTGAATTCTATTCCGTGGGTGGCAGCCCGGTTGATTTTGCCAAGGCCTTTACCGCTGAGCCCGATATCTTGGGCTCTGCGATTAGAGGCGAGTACGCGGCGCTCAAGCGCTCTTTCAAACTCTTAATTGAGCGATTCTGGAAATCCAGTGTTGATAACAACTATATGGCCATTGAAAGCGCAGATCAGCCAGCAGGGCGTCCCTTTGTGGCCGACGCCGTTGTTTCTAGTCTGTCAACCCTTGCACATGTACACATCGCAGAGAAGCTCAAAGCGCCTCTGGCCCTTGTCTCAATTCAACCCGATTTGCCAACCTGGGAAGTTCCGCATGTCTTGACTCTTAACAAGCCAAGCTTCTCGTCCGGTCTTCTTTGGAACTACCTATCTTACTTTTGTCTGGACCTAGTGTACGTCTTCCCCTGGCACTTGTTCTGGATGCAAACTAACTCGGGACATTGCTAGGAACTGGATAGCTTTTGGGTCTCACATCAATTATCTTCGTACTAAAGTCTATGATATGGATGCAGTGTCCTGGCCTGAAGCGCTATATAGACATCAACTCCCTCACTTTTGCCTGTGGTCCTCATCAATATTCTCCCGGCCATCTGAGTGGGGTTCAAGTGTCAAAATAGCAGGATACACATTCCAAGAAGATTCAACAGACTACGTTCCACCAGAAGCTTTGGAACGTTTTCTTGAATCGGAGAAGCCTATACTGGCTATTGGATTTGGCTCGGTTGGGATTTCAGACAAACTCCTCAGGGTTATAGTCGACGCAGTGGATAAAGCTGGGATGAAGGCCGTCATCTGTCGGGGATGGGCGGGGGCGGGTAACGATGCGCACATGCCTGGGCATATCTTTGTCATTGATGAAGTTCCCCATTCTTGGCTGCTGCCTCGAGTCAAGGGATTTGTGCATCATGGCGGAGCAGGGCATACTGCTGCTAGCCTTCGTCACGGACTTCCAATGCTTGTGATGCCGTTTTTCTTGGACCAATTCTTCTGGGCATCGAAAGTTCACCAGCTGCAGCTTGGTCCACAGCCACTTGACCACCGTCGGATCGACACCCAACAATTAGCGATGTCTTTGAAGGAGTTATCATCAACTAAATACGTGGAAAGGTGCAGGGACATTCAATTGCAGCTCTACTTGGAGAAAGACGGGGCGCGCGTGACAGCAGACGCTATTACTCGCTCAGTGCTCACAGAAAGAAAAGTATCCTATTGCAGTATATTACCTGACCTGGAAGCACAGTGGGTACATGCCGGCTCTGGAACACATCTCTCGGGAGCATCGGCAGCTTGCCTCGTGTCTCACAACATTCTGGATTGGTCCCATCTGGAGCTGACACCCGGCTTCAGCTGGTCGAAGAAGCAATCGAAAAAGTCCCCCGCGTTTCTAGAGGCTATCTTTAAGCTCACAACACTTATCATCGGCTTTTTTTATATCCTCGACGCTATGTTCGGATGGATTATAGGACGAGGTTTCAATGATAAGACGCGCTTATCTGGCCACAAGAACGATCCCATCCGTCAGGCGCGGATTCAGCAGGGTGTACATGACCTGATGTTTATCAAGGAGCACACTGCCGATGAGAAGCGACAGGGTACTATTGAGGTTCACATTATAGGGAAGTGGGATATCCACGATGGCGTGAGATATCGTCAGATGTTCGATGTTGCCAAGGCATAGGTGTGCGCTGTGACCGATAGATTCCCCTAATGGTTACTTGATCAAGATTTGCTACCAGATGTGAAATCTCCCCCAGGAGATTTTTGCCTACTCCTTTATTTTCCTCCTTCCCTGAAGCGTTATTGCTGTATTTACCTTTCGATATCACACCTGTACTCACACAGAATACCTCTTTATGAATCAATAATGGCTATTGACTGGTTTTAGTCACTGCATATCTGCAGCATGTGACAGCAGTTGGTCAGCTGATTGGCTCTCCTGCATGTAGAAAACCAACCTCCGATCCAATACCGCTATTCGTCGGCAATAATCTCACTACTATTGTGCTCTGACATACAGTAGCTCTAGCATGGCGCATTTAACACCACGGTCTAGCCAAGGGTATCTCAGAAAATATGCGCAGATTATTGTTTCTAGCCTAGTCCCGCAGCGCCGAGGAATGGTGCCGCTTCCACCTCCATCTCAGCCTTGAATTTTCGGCGGTCAGACAGCAGAATCCCTCCCAACGGTATTTACCATACTGTATACAAGGATCTGGCACCATGTTCAGGAATAAAGACAATCCTCCAGCAACGATTGGTCAGCTATTCGTATCATTTTCCACATGGACAGGAGCATAATAATTGCCAAGAGCTAGTGCATCGTCTACTGTGAAGCTTACAGGGTCCACTGGCTTCGCAGAACTTTGCGCTTAGGTGTTCAGCCTACCGACCGAGTCTACAGCCTGAAACGATTTTTCAGCCATAATAACCATGAGGCGGGGGCATTACTTGCAGCCATGTGTCTTAATCTACTAGCAATGCAACATTACGTCTACGCGTAAGCACTAGTAGGTGAGAGGTGAAGAGATGAGGAGGGGTAGAGCGAAGGAACAATAATCTGAGCTTTGATGCCATCAAGCAACGCTAGCAACTGCTGCGGGTGGGTCCTCCAAGGCGGTACGGAGTATTCATCCATTCATTCCTTCGCGCAAGGCTAACAAACTTTGTATCAGCATACGGCGCCCGACTTCAGGATCTGTATCCAACGCGTGAGGTTTCCCTTTGGAGTTTTCAACGGTCGAGTGACTCGTCAGGCGTGAAACAGGACACGGCTGACGGTCGGCACAGCGCGATGGCGGGAGCACATCCATGCTCTTTTTGGTGGTCGGCAAGGCTGATTGATATTGTGGATCGGCAGGAGCCCGAAAGCCACTAGGTCCTGCAGAGTTCAGCCATCAGGCGGGCCGGACGCTAAAACATGTCGGCATTGTTCAGACTTTAGGTTCGCCCGGCGAACCGCCCTCGAGAAGGAATACGGAGTTCGTGCCGTGTCTTGCGGTCGGGGAGGAGATACGCAGTCGTATCTGAGATACCGTCGGTGGTTTCAAAAATTACCGGTATTCCATTTCGTCAGTGACGTTCCAGGTACCTAAGGTACGTTGATCCTGCAGGTATCACAGATTTGCTGTCAATGCATCACGCCTCGAGGAAAGTCCGATGGAGTCTCCAGCATCTTGCCAAAGCTCTTCGAGTCTTTCCAGGCCATTTTACACTCCAACACTAACGCCCGAATGCCAGCGGCTATGTTGATTGTTTGAATTGCACAGCTACCAACCGGAGGCGGCGACTCCTTCGATTCTCAACTATCCTTGGACATGTCACTTCCAGTAACTGCAGGCCTCTTTGGCCTTCAGACAGCGATCTTGAGCTTTGCCGTAGGCTTCACAGTGTCTGGCTCAGTAATCCGCCCCGCCGGTCTACTCGCAACGCTGTTATGCACATACTATGCGCTTCCGTATGCCCAGGGAATTGACCATTCCGTCCTCCGTGCATTTCTGGGCTCAGCAATTGTTTATTTGAACATCTTATATATGGATGTCGTCTTGCTGCATCAATGGACATTTGAAGCCAAAGGCCCGATATCGTCTCAAGGTGGGCTTGTCCCCGACCAATACAGAGTTTTAAAATCACATCATACCGTCAACGAGCAATCTCGGAGATGGGAGCGCATACAATTTGGATACACCACCAGCCTCCAGAGTCGCTTTCCAGGGACAAAATGGCCAGTGAAGAATATCCCACCATTCGCCCGAAGCAATGCGGGGTACACTCCCTCGAAAGCTTCATTCCTTTATACAACAACCATCAAATGGATCCTCTGCATCCTGCTAATCGACTGCATCGATACATTCAAGACCGGCGCTGATGAAAATGCTATCACTTTTTTCTCGGAAAAGATCCCGTTCTTGACTCGATTAAGCGCCGTGTCAGCTGAGGAGCTCACAGCTAGGGTCCTAAGCACATTCGGCTACTGGGCTGCATCATATGTCGTCCTAGAAGCCGTATACAGTACACTGGGCATAGTAGCAGTTCTGTTCGGAGATGCCACCGACATCCGAAAATGGCCCCCCATGTTCGGTTCCATCCAGGATTGTTACTCTCTTCGGCAGTTCTGGGGGTAAGTGATCATGTCCATTCATTACCATTCCATTGATGAAATGCTAACCCCACTACCACAGCACGTTCTGGCACCAGCTCATCCGTCGAGGATGCAGCAGCATCGCCCACTTCATTACTTATTCTACACTGAACCTAAGAAAAGGCGGCATAATGGGAAGATATCTATTCATCTTCCTGACGTTTGTTGTCTCGGGAGTCTTCCATTTCCTGGCTGATATCATGATGACCATCCCATGGCAGGAAAGCGGAGCGATGTACTTCTTCTGCATTCAGACTCTAGGAATTATACTAGAGGATGGCGTTCAGGCTATATATCAATCAAGAGGAAAGGGTTGTACGACCACTGGTGTTCCTCGATTCTGGGTGAGATTCCTGGGCTACGTGTGGGTCATAGTGTGGCTGTCTTGGTCGACTCCCGTGTGGACTTATCCTACCATGCAAAGGGATGATGGGAGTAGGATACTGGACTTTAGTTTGCTGGGGCTTGTGGCCGGTTTGTGGAAGTAATGCTTGCCACTCCGGGGACGGATTGACAGTACCTGGATCGACGCAGTCGATCGCATCGACCAGCCTCTCTTTGCTAATAGTGTCCCTAAGCGGAATTGTACGGATCAAGTGGTTAAAGAGATAGATATTGACTTGAAACACAAGGGGAAATGAGGTTATAGGGAACGAACAATCATTTCCCATTCGACCCAGGAAACTGTAGGAGGAAAAATTAAAAAAAAAAAATATCACACCCCCAACGGAGTTCATTTCCGCGCTGAAAGGACAAACCAAAAAAGAAAAACAAAAAGAAAATGTCGACCCACATGGGACTCGAACCCACAACCTTCGCTTTAGGAGAGCGACGCTCTACCATTGAGCCAATGGGCCTCCTTTGATGAATGGACAATTAACCCATGCAATATAAGGTAAATAAAAAAGAAACTCCCCTGTACGTGAGCGTCACGGGGTTTTGGCTGCGAGGGTAGCGAGATGGGCGGATTTGTTGTGGATTTATGGGGTTTATGTGTTGTAATTGGAACTTAGATGGTAGGGAGAGTATATAAGGGGTTTGAAGTTTGGGGTTTGGGTTGGAATAGGCTTGTATTGTTTATGTCTGATTTTGGTGAGGATATATGTAGGCCTTGGCTTGGATATATATCATGTGACGTTTTGCTGTAGGGATCGGGTTGGATAGATTTGCATGAACACTGGAGTTATCCGCTGCCGGAAGTTACTATTAGATAGTCTCAGATTAAAGTAATGTGCCCCAGAAAGCTATTAGATTTGAAAAACCGGTTTACTTTGATGTTTTTCATCATTACTGCCATCATCACCTTTATTGCTCTGATAGTTGATGCTAAGAGCACCACGCCAAATATGATGTGAGAAATACTCCAATAAATCGATGTGATTGTTGTATTGAATTGAACTTGGATGCATGGGGAAGATGAAGGTGACAGCGGAGATCATCTGACCCAGCAGTTGGACTGGGGCATGAGAGCCTGAGGTTCCTTCATCACATCCCACCGAGCGAGTTTCCCTTACCTGCCACAGCCACAGCAAATAATTTCGCGGAGACCATGGTTGCTTCTCCTTGATTCCCGACCGACAAGCCTCCTTCACTGCCTTGTTACTCCGTCTGTTACCAGTATAGGGAACCACTTCAGCTTGATCTTTCTTATCTCGGAGCCATCCATGAAGAAGAGCGTGCAAAGGGTACGGGATATTCTTAGCTCGCAGGTTAGTGTAGGCTTGGCACAGGGACCCTGAGATCCTGACAGGCCAGCTCGGGTGGGGGGATTCATCCCCCCGGAAATTGAAAAGCAGGGAGAATACGAGCGAGTCGCGTGAGATGAAACATGTACAGCCTCGCGCCCATCTTGGGCAGAAGGCTGGCTATGTCCGTGTACTGTGTAGATGGTATGGCCCCCACTCTCCCCCCTTCCTTTGCTATCTATCATTAAAAACCCTTTCTCCTCCCTACAGCGATATTTGACCTGCAGAGCTTGGACTGACATTGCTGCCATTGTTGAGGATTTGAGCTGTCATGGGTCCCACAGCCCACCCTCCCGAGAGCCTAGCCCTTCTACCAGTTCAAGAAGCAGGGCAGAATACGACACCTAAAACATACATCCCTACTGAGCAGCCAGTCAGTGATGGCGAGCATACTCAGTATCCATCCACATCAACTATGATCTCATCAGATTCCTCCAAGCAAAAGAACTCGGGTTCTTCACTCAAGACCAATCAGAATGGCTGGTGGATCGAAATACTCAGTTCTGTAGCCAGCGCTTTATGTCTGGTAGCCATCATCGTGGTCCTTGCCAAGATTGATGGCAAGCTCTTGTCGTCATCGATCGTGCGAATATCCCCAAACACAACAATATCTATCTTATCTACCGCAGCAAAGGCCTTGATGATAACCACCATTTCGAGCTGCATCAGCCAGCTAAAATGGTTGCAGTTGACCAGGAAAGAGCACGGGTATGTTCTGCCACTAAGTCACCAGCAACATAGACAGACAGAAAGGCACCGTCGAGGCGCGAACACTGACTCGTTGCAGACTCAAGAATCTACAGCCTTTCGACGATGCCAGTCGTGGCCCAGCTGGCTCTTTTATGTTCTTCTTCACCACCAAACCACCGCACTTTCTCGCATATATTGGCTGTTTCATTACTATTGTGGCCATCGCATTTGACCCCTGTGCACAGGAAATTTTGAAATATGTGCAGAAGCCGACCCGAACACCGGGAGTTCATTCATCCATTACTCGGTCCCAAATCTACGATAACGGTAATCAAGGTGTTAGTGGAGTCAGCTCGGTGATAGGTAGGATTAAAAGCCCTGTCAGCCCCAGGCCATATTCTCCCCATACAAATGACTGACACCCAACAGGCTCCCGAGACCTGCCCATGCGAGCAGCCATCATGTCCGGCCTCTACGACCTCACTCAATCCGCCCCATTCATCTGTCCCGGATCAAACTGCACATACCCCGTTTTCGATTCAATTGGAATAAGCAGCCAATGCGCCGACGTTACTTCGCAGACAAACCAAAACTGCACCACAGGCCCTTCCCCTTACGTGGATGTTTGCACCTACACGACTCCCTCCAACTTCAGCCTTTTAGCCCTATCCACGTTCGACGCCCATAGCGGCTTCCAATACACCCAAGTGAACACCAGCGTAAACACATCCGAATCCTACGTGACTGGCCCTGAACTCCTCAGCATGGCCATAATTCGATTCCCATACGACGAATCAACCGAGCAGCCCACAGAAGCCTGGTTAAAGACCCGCCAGGTTTACGAATGCTCCTTCAGTGTCTGCGCGCACACCTACTCAAACTGGACCGTCACAAACGGCACAACCAACCCAGGGACCATATCTACCGAAGAGGTACGCTGGAACGGATCCACACCGATACTAGGCTACACTGCCAGCAACAGCACCAGCAGCACCAACAACTCCACCCACACCACCTTCGCGATGAACATCTTCGATATAACCATAATGTCCGAAATAATCGGCGACATCTTCGACCTCTCCACCAACGAGGATCAATCCATCACGACCTCCCAGATCTTCTCTGCTGCGATCTACGCCAGCTCCGACATCCCCGCCACGATGGCAAGCATCGCCACCTCGATGTCGAATCGCATGCTTTCCGGCCCGAATGCCACGACCGTCCACGGGGATGTCTATAGCACGGAGACCTTCATCGAGGTGAAATGGCCGTGGGTGATTCTGCCCGCCGCGCTGGTGGTCTTTGCGATGGTGTTTTTGGTCACAGTGATGATTATGACCTGGCAGGTCAGGTTTCTGGCGTGGAAGTCCTCCTTGGTGCCGTTTTTGGGTGTGAAGGGAGAACACGAGGAGGGAGAGTGGGAGGAGGGGGATCGGGTGAGGATTATTGAGAGTTATCTTAGGCGGTGATACCTTTTTTTCTTCTTGTTGTTGTTATTCTCATTGTGTTGCATATGATTTTATGACTCAGGATGTTTTTGTTAAAGACACTGCATAATTTTTTTAATGAGTGATGACCTGACAGCTGTTCCCCCTTCCTCAGAAACAGAGAAAGAAGTAAAAGGCTCAAATTCGGAATGAACAATATGCTACATAAAGAGGAAGAGGACAAAATCGATGTCAGTTCCCCAGTTTATGCGACTTAACAATAAGCCGACCTCAGCATAGGTGCTAAGTACAAACCATATTCCTCAATGCGAAAAAGGCAAAAATGATGCCGAAGTTCAAGATCCGAAGCATACACCCGGAATTCCGGAGATCAAATCCGAGAGGATCTCGTGCTGTCAAAAAGCTTCTCCATGGGTGTCCGAAAACGGTAACTCCGAGACAATTTCCCGAGGCACATTCGCCATCCAGGTCCGAGGAAAGGATGTCATAGGCGCCACCATTGAATGCCCTATATAAGTCGGATAATTCGTTTAGGAGTACTTGGCAAGAAGTAAAGAGTAAATCGCTCTTCTTTTTTAATTGCCTTTTCTTTGAAATTGAAGATCATAAATTATCGACCGAATCCGGGACTTACCAAGATCCGACGACATTTATACTTCATTTCTTACTTTGGACCAAGGGTATTTTTATTGCCTGATATGTCTCCCACGTTGTTAAGTACAGCCCTCCGGGAGCAGCATGTGGTGATTCTGGGAGGCGCGTACGCGGGTCTCTCCACAGCGTTGAACCTCCTCCGGATTTGCGACGGGACTATTTCTCAGTATGGCAAGATGGGAGAGGGTAAGCCCGGTAAAAGAGATGGACGGGGTCGTGGTGGAAAAAGAGGCCTTGGAAGACAGAAGATGGAGCTTCCGCGTCCGCCACGACTCATGCCGAAGATCACCATTCTGGATCCGAGAGACGGTTTCTGTAAGTGGCCATATCCTTGTTCGTTGGCACCGGGTGATTAATGAGATGTTAGATCACCTCGTTGGAACACCAATGGCTCATACATCGAGAGACTTTATCCCTAAGGCCTGGCGGACGTGGGAGGAGATCCCCGAGTTGAAGAGGCAATCTGTTTCCGTTCTTAAGGGGGCAGCTGTCAAGGTGGATCCAGAAGCGAAATCGTTGCTTTATGTATCGGATGAATCGGAGGGCTTGCAGCAGAAATCACTTGATTATGATTATCTTGTGGTAGCCACTGGTCTCAGACGTCCTTGGCCCACGGTTCCGGTGGCAACCACCAAGTCAGAGTATTCCGCACAAGCTCAGAGATACATCGATCACTTGCAGACGTGTAACTCCGTCGCTGTCATTGGAGGAGGTTAGTGGTTACCGGAATATTGGGTATCTCAATCAGAGGGAAGGCTAACACAGAGCTCCAGGCGCCGTCGGCATTGAAATGGCAGCGGAAATCAAGCATCGATACCCGTCCAAGGAGGTCACTTTGGTACACTCTCGCTCTGAGCTTCTGTCTTCCGAGCAACTGCCCTCGGAGTTTCGAGAACAAGTCAATCGGCTTGTTCAAGGCGGCGGAGTAAACGTGATTCTTGAAAATCGTGTGACTAGCGTCACGGATGAGTCGGGTCCGCCCAAGGTGGTGACTTTGCAGAACGGCCGTCAAATTGCAGCCGACGAAGTAATCTGGGCCACTTCATCTGCTGCGCCGATCACTGAATTCTTACCGAAAGAGGCACTGGATGATAAAGGATTTGTTGAGATTTTCCCAACGTATGTCCTCCCATAAGCAGCAAATTTTGAGATATTTCTGACAGTTAATAGTACCCACGTTGCTGGCAACATTCCCAATGGCGATTCTCACTTCGCAGTGGGAGACGTGATTGCCACACCCGGAATCCGACTGGCAGCCGGTGCAATCAGAATGGGAAAAGTAGCTGCAGCAAGCATTGCTCATATGATTGTCGCTGGGGAGTCAGGACACAAGCTTCTAGACGGAAATACGTCCATGCCTCAGGCCCCAGGGCCCAAATCCAGTCTTAAGTTGGTGATCGGAGCCTCTGGGGCTGCATATGATTCGAAAACAGGGGACATGATGTGGGGTCCCGAGGTCAAGCAGAGAATCTTTGGAGATGATATGGCGCTGCATCGTAAGTATGACCCCCTAAGTTCACGGACGGCCATGCTAACTCTGTTAGGTGCATTGGGAGCGCTGGGCTTGTCTTTGGATCCTTAGAGCCGTGTGGGATAATAAAGACAGATAATGGCTGGTCTTGCTGGGAATGATGGAGTTATCAAGATGCAATATATTTCACGATATACATGGCTTTTATTTATCAAATTGACTGAGTTGTATGGATAGATTGAGAATCATGACCTACTCGAATCAACACCTCAGGCTGCCACGTATTGAGGACTGCTGCCTTAGGCCACAGACACCTTTGTTACTGGATTCCATCAGCAAAGGGTGATTTGTCACTGCGCATCAGAGCGAAAGTTTGACGGTGCTGTTGACTGTTGAGACGAGGCTTTGTTTGCTCGGGCCCGCTTCCATGACAGGAAGGTGCGCTCGAACCGCTAGTCATGGCGTCTTTTTCAGTTCTTCACCCGTAACTTACTGCAATGTAATATTACCCGTAAGTTACCGCAGCTGTGGTCAGATACGCAGTACCGGACGTAGGACCAGCCATAACCAACAGCTGCAACTAATCGCAGGCAGCGTAATAAGCCCGATGAGATGATGCACAGGCACCAACCATGCCACCTCCCCACTCAGCTCAACGCCCGGAGCTCTTCTTTTCTTTTTCTCAAGTCCGGCTGATGCAGGCCCGCCCGACATGTGATCCCCAAGAGATCTCTTGCTCGGAATTGCGTGCATGCTCCAGCAACCTTAGTCCAATTGACCAACTGAGCGCGATGGACAGGGTGCGACAGCTCCTCGAGCACGTTTCCTTCCAGGACTGGAGCTGGGAACGGTCCGTGACAGCGGTCATCTCACTCTCCCTTCTCCTCTTTCTTCTGGCGTCGTCCCTCCGTAAATCCGAAGTCGTCATTGACCAAACAACCGGCAAAGAGCTGAAGCGCCCGCCGACTCTTCCGTATAGTCTTCCTATTCTGGGCCACAGTATCTGGTTCCTGCGTGATGGACACCAGCTAATGCTTGCCGCAGCGTGAGACTCCTCTCCAATCTATAGCACACACTCGCTAACCGTAGATCACAATCAGGGCATACATGGGCCGTCTCGTCCCCATTCGCGTCGCATTCCCCGGGTTCACAAACTACATCATCTCTGGCCCCGAGTCCGTCCTCTCCTACTTCCGAGAGTCCCGCGGCCTCTCCACCACAAGTCGCAGTCTAATTGTGGTTGAAAACGCCTTCGGCTGTCCGCATCACCTCGTCCATCTCTTCCAACCCCAAACATCCCAAAACGAAGGCCCCTCAGACATCGAACATGCGATCCACCGCGCAGTTCAAACCGGCCTCACCGGTCCGGCCCTGGACACCCTCTCCTCCCGCTTCCAAATCTATCTCCGCGAGCGTATCCAAGAAGATCTCAGTTCCGACATTGGATCTAATTGGATCGAACACCCCGATTTCAACGGATGGGTAGAAAAGCGGGTTTTCGAAGCCGCAGTTCGCTCACTCTTCGGCGACTACATCCTCACAGTGAATCCCACCCTCGCAGACGATTTCTGGCACTTCAATCTCTACATCGGGGCACTTTTCATGGGCGCGCCGAAATGGTGGAATCCTGCTGCGTACAGGGCGCGAGAGAAGATGGTGAGCAACCTCAAGCGCTGGCAGGACTTTTGTCGCGAGTGCTGTGACGTGAACACCATTGGCGAGGACTTAGAATGGGAGCCTTTCTACGGAAGCAAATTCATTCGCGAGAGACAGATTCTCCTCACCAGACGTGGTATCATGGATGAAACCGCCCGCGCAGCGGAGAATTTCGCCTTCATGTGGGCGTAAGTCTAGCCCATCCATCCTCCAACTCATCGACTAAACTAACACCTCCCTCTCAGAACAAACTCCAACTCCGTCCCCGCAGCAGTCTGGTGTGCCCTGGAAATCCTCCAAGACACCACCTTAAAAGAGAAAGTCATATCCATCCTCCCTTCTCTCACCGCAGCCGTAACCCCAGAGGACAACACCGCCCCCCTAATCCCCAACTTCTCCATCCCATCCCTCACCTCCAACCCCCTCCTGCAATCCATCTACGCCGAGACCCTCCGTCTCCGCGTCGCCGTCATCATCGTCCGCCAACCCTCCAAACCCAACTTCTCCTTCCGCGGCTGGCACATCAAGCAAGACGAAGTCCTCAGCATCTCCACCCGCACCGAGGCCCTCGACTCGGAGATCTGGAGCACCGGAACCACCGAGACCCCACGTCCCCTCGACACCTTTTGGGCAGAGCGATTCCTCGTCAACCCCAACGACGCAGATAGCGGACCAGTCCGGGCCCGTAAAGACAGGAAACGGACTGACTCCGAGCCGTATTTCTCGTTGGATGGCCTGGCGGGGTCGTGGATCCCTTACGGTGGCGGAAAGAGTTTTTGCCCCGGGAGACACTTTGCGAAGAGAGAGATTCTGGCTACTGCGGCGGTGGTCTTGGGGACGTTTGAGATTGAGTTGCTCGGCGGGAAGGAGAGGCCGGATGGCAATATGCGGTATTTTGGATTTGGGACTATGCCCTTGGATAAGAAGGTGGCGTTTCGGGTGAGGAGGAGGGTGTGATTTGATTTACGTTTCTAGATGATAAAGTATGCATGGAGAAGTGTTTAGTAAAATTGGAAATATATGCATGATTCATCTCACCTAAATACAGCCAAGCCCTCACTAGATATATCTTATCTATATCTCCCCCCTCCTCGTAACTCTCACTCTCACCTCCCCATCAGGATGCGGCGCCCCCGCATCCATCTGTCTCCGCACCCCCCACCGTCCCTCCTCACCCCCAGATCCCAAGAACTGCATATCCCACAACCCGACCACAGCAGCCACAAACGTCAAGACCTCTCTCTCCGCAAACAACCGTCCCTTACACATACTATACCCACCCCCAAAACTATACAGCTGACGAAACATCTCCGCCCTCTCTCTCGTCCTATCCCTCGGATCAGGAACAATGAACCGCCGGGGATTAAACCCCTCCGGGTTGTCCCATAATCTGGGATCTTTCTGCGTCGCGCCGTTGTGGATACTGACCACGTTGCCGGCTTTCAGGGTGTAGGATCTGGGTGCGGAACCGGGGCCCCGGAGCATGTTGGCGTCTTCGGGGGATTCCGTGACGGAGAAGTCCTCGAGGATGTATTTCTGTTCTGCGCCGAAGAGGTCCCATCGCATGGTCTCGTACCAGGTGGATTTTAGGAGCGGGCATTTTCGTGCGAGAGAGGTGTGGTCGATGGTGTAATCTCCGGAGGGGTGGAGGGTGATGTACGGGGATGTTTCGGCGCGGATGGAGGCGAGGAGGGTGGGGGATTCGTAGATGTGCAGGATTGTCCAGAAGGATATTATGTTGGAGTTCTGGGGGGGGGGGTTAATAATGTTATGTTACATGTTGTGGGAAATTGGGAAAGTATGAATGAGGGGAGCTTACGGCGTGAAGTCCCCAGAGGAAGCTGAGAAGACTGGAGATAGCGGCCTTCTCGGCCTTGCGTCCGCCGCTTCGCCATGTCCGATGCTGGATTCGTACCAGCTCGGAGACGTCGCTCATGTCGCCCCAGCCGGGAAGAGGCTTTTGGCCGGCTTCGACGGCGCTGAGGGCTTCGAACCACTCACTCATGGCGTCTAGGCAGCGGTCTCGCGCGGCTTTGGCGGTGGAGATCTTTTTGGTTAAGGCTGGCACGCCGGCGAGAAGGAAGGGGAATTGGCCGTCGAAGACGAACAGATCGTTCATGACATCGGGGAATTTCTTGAGGAATGACTGGCCGAACATCGCGGGGGTGGAGCATGTGTACGCCCAGCGGGTGATGAGGTGGAACATGTCTGCTTCGATTGTCTTGCAGTTGTTAATGAGGTGTAGGTTAGCGCCTGTTTCCCAGGGTGTCTGGTTGGTGGGACTCGTTGGAAAAAAGGTTAGAGATGAGATACTCCTCCCGACAGCCTTGGCTGTCCGATCAGAGGCATCGAGAACGGCGCTCTCTGTCATGAGAATGTGGAGGTTCTCAGTGATCTTTGCGTTCAGATCAGGTAGTTTTGCTGTCGTGCCTTCATCGCGGAACCCGTTGCTGGCGATCCAGTGGATGAGAGGCTTGTTGGACAGAGTGGTTGCGCGCTGCTTGAAAATTTGTTGGACGATGGATGGAGTGGTGATCATGTAGTGTTTGTGGTGAAGAAGTCTGATGGTGTAGATGCTGTCGCGACAATGGTCTCTGCGCATGGTTGGTATTTATGAGACAGAGTAGGTTTTTGTAGCTGCTCACCTCGCATGCCCTATTAGCTTCCCATTGTTGGAGATGTATGATATGACATGACCAAGAAATGGGATCCAGTAGGGAAGCGTAGCTGGTTCCTTGGGGTCATCGTGGGCTTGGATTCGGGCATATTGGAGTTCGCTATATGCGCGGTGGAGGAGACAAGTGAGAATGGCTAGGACAGGGATGGCGATATACGGGTGGAGTGCAGCTAAGGCATAGATGTGTCTGAGGGAATCGTAGAGCTCTAGGAGCAATGTGCTCAGAGCCATGCCTGCTGCGGAGCTGGGTTGATTCGGAGGGACATGATGCAAGAGCAGTGCTGGCGACAAGAGTAACAACCATTCTTATGGTACCTGAGGTTTGCAAAATGGCGATTGCTTTCTGGTAAAACATCCATACAGCAGATACCTGTTATGATACCCGTACATGGAACGGTTTGATTACCTCTGACAATACCCCCCGGGATGTGGAGCCGCTCAAATACTTGCCGGCCGGTGTTCAACCTCTTCTAACTTCAACACAGTCCAGTCTAGTGTTATCAGAGTAGGAAAGAATAGTATACGCTAGTATAATAATAAATAAAGGTCTGATTTTATATAGGCTATATAGAATTAAGAAAAACTATATAGACATAACTACATCACACTAAAAATGAGGTCGGCTGAGCTGCAACCACTCTCAGGCGGGTCTTACTTCCAGCAAGGCTAAACACTTTAACTTTGCGCCTTCCATAGGTGGGGCAGTCGACGACGACACGAGGCTGGGGCACTATTTCAAATCATGAGAATGCCCCAGCCATCAGACAGCAGTGGGCTCTTTGCTGCGGGGACCCAGACTCTGCGGCGGCCAAGCCGGTTTCTTCTTCTCAGCATGCAGAGTGTATCGTGACTCAATGGCATTTCAATCCTTTTTGCTTACGCAATGGAGACAATCTCTGAGACATCGACCGACCGACCGCTACAATACCGGCCGTGAATGGCGAGGCCGTCGCTAGCTATTCCCATTCCACACCCGGTTAAGAATTGCCTCCACAGGCCAGTGGTTCTTGGAGAAGGGGAAGTCTTAGCGTATGCTCGGGCAAGGCTTTGCTCGGCATTCACAGTCATGAAGATTTCAATTTGGAGACCCATGGGTTCTAGCGCTACACCGTTCTTTGGCAGTCTCAGACTAGTCGGGTAAAAAAGATGATTCAGGGGTCTGTTGTCCTGAGGTGGGATTGAGGGACGCGTGACAGTATGGTAAGTGATAACTGCATGCGGGTGATTCTTGCGTATGTTTTTGTTTCCCATGGTGCCCGTTGAAAGAATAGTCTGGAGCCGACTTTCACACTACGGCCGACCCTCGGGTTATTGAAACCAGAGAAATATAGGAGAATCATGGAGCATAGCTCTCATTCATATGTCTCCCCTCTAGTGTCCCTTATCTACCGAATGTGGTGGAAAATCTCTATAGGTTTTTGAAGCTTTCCCTATAGACTTTATACGCCTATACACGAAGGGTCTCGCCGGGCTGTGGCACAATATCATACCTATGAACTCGGCTGAAAATACTGCTTCTCATCGGTGATCAACATCCCCGCAATAGCTGCACTGGTAAATGTGCTAATCGCCCCAGTGAGCATCGCACTCACAGCTACACGCGATACATCACCCGCCCTATTCGGAGCCAACTGAGCCAGGACTCCGATCTGGTTCCCCAGTGGCCCGATATTGGCGAACCCGCATAGAGCGTACGCGGTGATGAGACGGGAGCGCGGGGAGCTCGTGGTATTCGGCCTCATTTTGAAGGGCGTTGTAGGCGACGAATTCATTCTATGGATTTGTTAGATAAATATTTGGGGGAAGAGCTGGAGTAGGAAAGAAAGGATACCAGCACAAGTTTCGTGCCAATCAACTTGGCGACTTTAAGAAGATCACCGTTTCGGGGCACGCCCAGAAGGAAGGCGATGGGGTAGCAGAGGTAGCCGAGGATGAATTGGATGGTGAGAGGGGGGTTGTTGATGTTGAGGTAATGACCCCACCAGGTGAGGAGGGCATTGATGAGGCCGACCAGGGAGATGATGCAAAGGAGATTAGCAGCGATCATTCCAGCGATTTTGATGCCCATCCAGGCGCCGTTGGTGAAGGCGTGCAGAGCGTTAGCCGCCTTTTGCTCGTCGTCTTCGAGGACAACGACGCGGCCTGCGGTAAGGGTTTCTTCTTCCTCCGGCCAACGGAGTTTCGAAGCGGCAAGGGAGGCCGGGATGCTCATCACGCAGGAGGAAATTAGGGCTTGGGGGTTGACGCCCATGCCGATGTAAGCGACAAGCACGGAACCGGCGATCGTAGCAAAGCCGGAACACATGATTTGGTGGACTTCAGCCATGGTGAGGTGTGGGATGAAGGGTTTGATGAGCATGGCAGATTCACTTTGGCCGATGAATGGAGAAGCTGCGGCGACGACAGCTTCGGCCCCGGATACGCGCATGCACCAGAAGAAGAAGATGGCGAACTTTCGAATGGCCCATTGCAGGACACCCGTGTGGAAGAGAAGTTGGACCAGGGAGACGAGGAACATGATGGCGGGGATGACGCTGACAAGGAACCAGGAACTGTGCTTTTCAGACCAGCCGGCTTCGATTAGAAAGTCGACGCCTTGCTCTGCGAAACTGAGGAGCTCACGGGTGAGCGTGGAGATGAAGTTGAAGATGTCGTAGCCGGCTTTGGTGCGGAGAACGAATAGTGCGACGATAAACTGAACTAGCATGCCGACGGTGACGGTGTGCCAGACGATTATCTTGCGGTTTCGAGAGCTCAACCATAGCACAAAGAGGAAGACAACAAGCCCGAATAGACTGACTGCTCTATCGGTTCGTGTGTTATCGGCGGACTCGGTAGATACGAAGGAGCCAACGAGGATCACAGCGATGGTGATGAGGCCTGCGCCAGGGATTCGAAGCCTTTCCGGCACATAGCTCACAAGCCGTGATGCGGTTTGATTCCACACAAAGAATACCGGCCTGGTGAGCACAGAGATGGGGATGTACAAGAATATGAGCTTCAAAGTGATGGCGAGATACAAAAGAAAAGGTATCAGCCAGCCCAAATCATACCGATGGAAGATAAGACCGGTGATCCACCACCTGGAAACAAACGGAATCAGATGGTTGCTTTTCGGTAAAGTCCAGGCCAGAACTTACCCTGTGAATAGGACCCAGATCGCAGCATATGCCAAATGCTTGAAGTACCGGGTGACATAGCGACTATACCATGTCCGAGCAGAATAGCTGGGGCTGGCTTCATCATGGCCCTTCTCACTTTTACTCTGATGGCTGCCCTCTCCCAGGCTAGACCTCGCGTTTTTGGTGGTATAGATGGCATCATCCTGGTCGGGAATCTTTGAAGAGATAGAGGGATCTGCAGGTTGCATCGGTTTGCCTGGAGACGGGGTGGCAGTCATCTGGCTGGTCGTCGTGGCCTTCTCGTCTGCCATTTCTTGGGAGTCGTCTCTTACCAGGTGGTTTCTGGATGAGCCGGGCCGGTGCGAAGCACAGTTCAAAGGATCAAGTGCTTTCCCATATGGCTTTCGAAGCGACGAGGGATGCTTGAAGAAGTGTACCACGCTGGAGTTAAGATGGGGTTGTGGCATGACAACCGTGTGACCGAACAGGACCACGCATGGGCAGGCAGGGCCATTGCCACGCCAGAGGGGGGAATTTGTACAGCATGGAGCCGCCAAGTTCTTTGGTCGGGGCATTCACGGCCACTCCGGCGGTCTGGTTTATTGGATGTAGGGGTGCTTTCCATCGGGGTTCCTCAGCTTCGGTTGCATCCGTTCGATCATCCTTACTCCTGTCTTTCTTTTTGCTTTTGGTCCCGCCGCCACTGGATGTTCCTACCTGGAGGGTGGAATGCTGCACTAGTCTGCATAAACTGCACCTCACGATGAAATCGAGCCCAACTCTAACACGATAGTATGTTTCCTCTGCGAGGCCCTGCGAGGGTGGCCAAGACAGGCTGTTTCATACCAAGAGATAAGGAGGGCTCCCCTTTATAGATGCCCTGCAACCCCGGATATGCACCGCATTGCTAGTGGCCGATCGGGGCTGGGGCAGACAGGGGCCAGCCCGACCGAGGAGCCACTCAGTTCCCCGGTTCGGCCATCACGAATCACGATGGCCTGAATCGGACCCTCTTTTGACCGGGCTTGGCTGGTGATGCGTTCATCCCCTTCCAGACATATTGCTGTCGCCTGAAAAGCCATCGTGGGATATATGGTTTAAGAGAATCGGTCAGAAACAGGTTGATCTTGACAACAGCGTGGTAATCACTCGACTGGCCACTCTTGCAATTAATATCTCGTCACTATCATGATTGCTAACATCAATTCTAGCAAATAAGATAGATAATACTCAGACCACTTTGATAGCATATATCTCCTCTATCAACCGTCTTACCACCGGCTTATTCTCCTAAATCCTGGATACAAGAAAACTCATCTCCTGGGTAGTCTTTATCTCATGCTGAATATCAAAGCATAGATAGCAGCGAGGTGCCTTCGCGCATCCTCGCAACTTATCGGCTGTCGACAACACGAAGATCCCATCGCGTCCCCAATACCATTTATGCTTTTCTTAAGAGGCAGCCATCTCTCCATTTATATTGCGCGAGATACGATGGCGAAAGGGATATTTTCCTTGCGCAGGCTTGGTTATATCATCGACGCGATCCTTGAGGATGAACCGTGCATCGGATATAACCAATGGTTCCTTGCGGACTGGCTTCGGAGGTCTCCGGGGTGTTGATAATCGCATACCGAATCGTGTAAGTGCTCCTTTTGGGATAGCGGTTGTAGTGTAGTCGTAGCTTAGACATCGGTGAGGGCTTGTTCAAGTGGTGAGTGAGGGTCTAGAGGTCCAGGAAGGTAGGTAATTGTGGCAGGCACGGTACCCACCGTTCTTATAGTATGTACTATATGGGAACCTTGACTTGAATGGCAGCCCTACACTAGAAAGTACCTAGGTACATACCAATGTCCCCACCACATCCCATAAAAATAACCTAAGTAACAAACAGCAAGAAAAAAAGCAACAAAACAGGGTATTTAGTCCCGGGAACCCTGTTATTCCCAACACCATGAACTCCGAAGCCTCCTGATACCTGGTTCATAGGTAGGTTAACCTAGGCTAGGTAGGTAACCAATCTCCGACGTAACCGGAAACAAGAAAACACCTCATGCAAAAAAAGAACCCCCCCCCTCCGTTTGTTCCATAGAAAAAAGGCAACGTACAACGCATAGACCCCGATCTCATGCAATGCAACTTGGTTCCGGTTTCCCCGGTTCCGTGATTTCTGTTCGGTGGGAATGGTAGCACCCGCTGAGAGGGATGACCATCATCGTGGACCGTGGACAGACATGGTGGAATGGATGATTGAGTGAATTGAGTGAGTGAGCGAAGGAATGGTTTACTCGATGTCTTCGATGTCGCGGTGACGAGCGAGGACGTGGCGCTTGTATTCCTCTTGGTCGGTGTCCCAGAGTTCGGCGGCTTGGGCGTTGAGAGGGCTTGCGCTGAGGGGAGAGTAAAGGTTAGGATTGGGGTTGTTTGGGGTGGTGGTTAGAGGGAGGGCTTACTTGTTGGGCTCGCCCAGGAGACTTTGCAAACTGAGGAGCACGCTCTGGACGTTGTAGACGGCGCTCCACTTATCTTTGAGGATGTCGAGGCAGATGCGGCCGGAGAAGTCGACATTGGGGTGGTAGATGGGGGTCTTGAAAAGGACGGTGGGCGGAGCATAGGGGTAGTTGCTGGGGAAGGCGAATGAGAGTCGGAAGGTGAGGTTCTCGTAGGGCGTCTCGGATGGCCCGCTGATCGTGGCGGTCCACGAGAGGAGGTTGCCGTCGGCGTCGGGGAAAGCGGAGATGCCCGGGGAGGGGGAGATCATCAGCTGCATCAGCTCGGCTTGAAGGCTGCAAGGACAGGGTGGTTAGTATGGATGGAGGGTTCCACAAGGAGTACTGGAAGGAGGGCGTGGTACGAACCGCTTGGTGACGCTCTGAGTGTCGGTCCTTTGGGCGGACGAGTTGAGTTTGGACGCTTCGTGGGCGTCGGGGGCCGAGTTCTGCGTGTCCTCCATAGTGTAGTCCATTCTGCAGGGCAGGGCAGGAGAGGCTTGAAGCGGTCGACCGATCGATTTAAACACCGGGCGACTAGGGGGCTTCCGGAGGTTGGAATGCAGCGAGCGTGGGAGGAGAGCAGGAAGCAACGCTGGCTGGAATGACGCCGGATGCAGTGAGTGACTCGGTTGGCTGACGGGACCCACAGGCTGAATCCCCGGATGCTTCGAACTCAGAGCGAGGAACGGAGCGGCGATGGAACGGTAGGATGGAGCTTAGGGGACGGAGTTGATAGGGAGGAAGAGAGGGAGAGAGCGCAGGCACGGTTACTCAGGAGGAGCTTACTGGAAGTAGGTGGAATCGGTCGCAGGGGAACGATCGGGAGAAGTGGGCGATCTTGGGGAGAAAAGCGGGCGGCCTTTGTTTACTCGCCATCCGCCAGGCAACGCGGCCCTCGAGTGCTTCTGGCCCACCGCTGGCTGACCGGATCATCCCCCCGCCCTGCAGTCCATGTCCAGTGAGAGGGCATCGCCTTGATCAGTCTACCTTATCATTCTGCCTCGTCATTTGTTGTCTGGTCGTTTCTCGTCGTACTTATTGCGTAGTAAACCCGGGCTTACGGTCGGAAGACCCCTCATGGCACCCCTGCCGTCGTCCTCGCCGGAGGGGTCGGGGCGTCTCCGAGTCTGTGCTGGTCTGACTTAGTATCTAGTAGCCTGGGCGTTGTCATTAGGAGTGATGGCCGAGCGGGTCTGGCCTGGCGCGATGCGATTCTAGCTGTAGCACTCAACAATATTGCCATTAGTATTACTCCGTAGATCAGGCGGTCAACCACTAGGCGACTCGCCCAGTGCAGGCAAGTCTGCTGTCTCGATCTTGAAATTATTACCTACGTCGAGATCATTTCACCTTTGTCCTTCCTCCTGGGCCTTCTCACCAGCGTCGAGCCCTCCATGATGGCGGGTTCTGATGGCTGCGACCGGCGACCGGTCAACAGACTACCCAAAGAGGATAAAGTGGCATTCGCGTGCCGGTTCTGCGCGTCCACGGCTTCGTTCGCCGCCCATCCCTCCCCTTGCGTTGCCATCTTACCCCCGGGCATGGCTTAACTTGGACTTCATGATTGGACCTGTCACATTGATTTGCACCCGCGAATCCCTCCATTAGTTGCCGTCGCCATGCACCACTCTCAGCTGGCCCCGCTGCCGAATGACTTGCCCTTCCGCATCGTCTCCAAGACCATCGGCCAGGGTGCCTACGCCTGGTATGCCACACTATGCGGATGCTCCCTTGAGACGCCTGATATGTTACTGACGAGGCTTTTTCGTGTTTAGTATCAAAAAGGCAGTCCCCCCCTACACAGACAACCCGGTTTTCGCAGTCAAGTTCATCCACAAGGAATATGCCGCTCGCCATGGCAAAGTCAGTCCGCGGCAGTTGCAGATGGAGGCAACAGTCCACAAGCACATCGGCGATCATAATAATATCATATCCTTTTTCCAGACAGGGGAGGATGACGTCTGGCGCTGGGTTGCGATGGAGCTGGCCGAGGGTGGCGATCTGTTCGACAAAATCGAATCCGACGAGGGTGTCAGCGAGGATATCGCCCACGTGTATTTCTCGCAGCTCATCAGTGCCGTGGGCTACATGCATTCGAAGGGGGTGGGACATCGGGACATCAAGCCGGAGAACATGCTCTTGACGGCCGACGGCAATCTGAAGATCGCCGATTTTGGTCTGGCGACTTTGTTCGAGTACAAGGGTGTGACCAAACTCTCCACCACCTTCTGCGGGAGCCCTCCGTATATCGCCCCGGAGGTCATCTCGTGCAGTAATAGGAATGTGGTGAAGGGTGCGGGCTATCGACCCGACCTGGTGGATATCTGGTCCTGTGGGATTGTGCTATTCGTGCTCTTGGCTGGTAACACGCCTTGGGATAGTCCCACAGATAATAGTTACGAGTACCAGGAATTTCTGGCGACAAATGGGCGGACATCCGACGAGCTCTGGCAGCAGTTGCCGACAGCGACTCTCTCCCTCTTACGAGGCATGCTGAATGTTGATCCGGCGAGCCGGTTCTCCCTGGAGGATGTACGCAGACATCCCTGGTACACACGGCCCAACAAATACCTATCCCGAAACGGCACACTGCGAGACCCGATTAATTTGGCTACAACCATGTTCGAGTCACTCCATATCGATTTCTCCCAAGATTCCTTCGCGCGATCCCAGGGAGGTAGTTTTGCGGCAGGGCGCATGGATGTCGATCTGGGCGATGGCATTGACGCAGAGCAAAGAATATCGTCAACCCAGCCGGAGATGCCGAGAGGGGACATGCTGGTAGACTGGGAAATGCCCCAGGTGGCAGACGCTTTCTCTTCCACTCAACCCATGTGGCGGCCCTTTTCTGCGGACGACACGTCCGCGATGGACCATTTGGAGGACGAACCGTCCATGTCCCAATTCTCGCCACACCCGTCCGTCCCGCTCAGTCGGACACAGAAGGCCCAGCGGTTCCAGGACATCGTGCCCTCGCGTCCGATGACCCGCTTCTTCTCCACGTGGGAGCTCAAGATCCTGGTCCCTCTTATCTGCGAGGCTCTACACCGTCTCGGAGTGCCCGTGCCTGCCGTGCCTGCGGTTTCTGCGGGGGACACCTCGGCGATGATCCGGATTGTCACACGGGACGGGCGAATGTGCGCGCTTCAGGGCAAGGTGCTGATGGAGTGTGTGTCGGAGGGTATCTTCGAGATAGAATTTATGAAAGTCAAGGGAGACCCGCTGGAGTGGCGGCGTTTCTTCAAGAAGGTGGCCGTTCTGTGTAAGGACGCGGTCTACAAGCCCGACAGTTAGGCAGAGCGATCCGTGTGGGCGCACGCCTGAATTTGGAACAGGCAGTCTCTTTTGCATCTTGTGATGTCTTACGCTTTAATGTACGAGTAATGGATTTATGATGGTTGGGTATGGAAATTGGCAGGAAGGAATTCAATTCAGGTTTAAAGGCCGGCGCGCTGGCCCCGGCGGGTCATCCGGAGCTAAAATAAGAAAAGGCATGCTAAAGATGCTCCTGGCGAGCCTTATCGTGTACCCAACGGATCCACGTTGCGCCTGTCCAGGCGGGCGATATACTGATAGTCGTCTAAGTAGTCGTAGCTCTGCACATCGCCACGTGACGCCGGTCTAGACTGCGGATTGTGGGGGATAAATTGGAGCTCCAGCCCCAAGAAGCAATTATGCCTCCGCCCTCCCTCCGCCGTGCAAGCCAGATGAGTCCGGTCGGCACTCGATGGTGCTCTTGTCCCCGCCTCACTCATGGAGAAGCTCCCCGTAGAGATTCTCTGCGAGATCATTGACTGTACGCCGCTGCCCCTTCAATTCCCCCCCGGCTCCAGCCTTCCCTCCTACCCCACATCATCGTTTCATGCCATGTGCTCTAGACCACCACCACCCTCAGGCTAACGCCCCCCAGATCTCACCCCACAAGAGCGGGTACAGTTGCAATCAGTCTCAAGGCGCCTGTTCTCCGTCGCCCGCGACAACAACCTCTGGCGACTCCACTGCTTTGAGGGGTCATGGAGCGCTTCCGGAGCCTTGCGTCCCTCCACCAACGGCACCTCCGAGAGCCTTGTCGCCAACCCGACGGCCTCGCTCAGCTCCCTCGGCCAGACGTCTCTCCGATCTCTAATCCAGCCACGCGGGTCACGAGGAGGTCCCGATAAATCCCCATCCTATGGCCTGCGATCCAGAGCCGCGGCGGGGTGGGATCCGTCTTACGAGGGGGAGGAGGTGAACTGGTACTCGGAGTATATTGCTCGAAATGGACCGATCTCGCTCAGCTGGATGCAGCAGCCCTTTACCAGGGCAGCCCAGGGCAAGCGGCGCGAGTATCTGGAGGTGAAAGGAATGGGGCTGCTCCGAGACTGGAGTTCAGCCCGAGAGAATAAAGTGATCGCGCCTCTAGATGATGGTAGCGTCTGTATTTGGGATCTCAACCACTCGCACTCGATCGGCTCCCGCGACACCAAGGGCAAGGTTCTTGGGGTGAGCTCGCCAGGAATCTTGATGGCAAACCTTTCGGGGCGACGGGACAACTCCGGATCAAAACAAGCCCTGGAATTTGTGAACCTGGGAGAATGCGTCAGCGTGGACTCCATTCGTCGCAGGGCCTATTTGGCGGTTGGGAACATCCTAAACGAAGTCGATCTGGAGACCCTCAACGTCGTCTCTCAACAACGCTACCCCTGGTCTGTTTTCGCCTTATCTCAAGAGACGGACTACTCGGTGCCGTTGACGTTAGCCACTACTCTGAGTCTTCACATATATGATGGCCGAATGTCCGCGATAGAGGAGGAAGAGGCCATCACTCTACGCTGTGAGGAGCCAACCGTATCTTTGGTCCCCAAGTCCCAAATCTATTCTCCTCCAGATTCGCCCCTGCTGCAGCTTCAGCCGGACGGCCGACCTCCCCACCGCATCCGAAGCCCAGATCCGTCGAACAACAGTGACAACTACGCTCCATTATTCCAGCCCGGCCCTCTCTCGCTTCTCCATGCTCCTGCACCGCATGTAAACTCGATCTTCCTCGCAGGCCGCTTCCCCAGCATTCTACAATACGATCGCCGCTTCTTCCCTCGCTTACAGAATACAATTCACTCAGGCGGTCAGCTGTGTGGTCTTGCTGCCGTCCCTGCGCCCCGGTTTCCTGTCTTCCCCAGCTCGGAGTTCCCAACCTCGCATAAGCTGGTCGCCTGCGGTGACTACAAGGGCCGCGGATCTCTGGAGCTCTACAGCCTGACCCCCTCAGGCAACAACCCCACGGCTGATCCGTCAGGCTGTTCGTCCACACTATCGACGGCATACCAGAATCGGCAGAGTGTCGCCCGGTCAAAGGTGCTCTCGGTTGAGTCTCATGGGACTCGAATTGTCTACTCCGATGCAGACGGCAACATTAAGTGGGTGGAGCGTGATGGACGTTCGGAAGTCCGCCGTCTGAACATCAACGCCTACCAACCACAGCGACGATGGAACGCGCAGCCTCGGAATACATCGGTTCGCTCCGGAGGCAACGCCATGGTCGATGGAGAAGAAGAGCACACACCTGGTCTCTGGGGCAGCTTATCACGGTCTCGAAATGACGGCGAAGTTGCGCGCAAAATTCTTCCGACTGGCGGCAGCTTGACGGGCGATGAGCTGCTGGTCTGGACCGGAGAACACATTGGACGGATTCGGTTTTCGAATACTCCCGATGCGGAACTCGAGCAAGAGGACGAAGATGAAGACATGGCTATTGATGGAAATATCAGCGAGGCCGAGCTCGAGAAGAAACGAACCGACCGGCGGGAGCTACGGCGGAAGGAATATGAATACGAGACGATGATGCGGCGGGCATTGGAGAGGCAGGCCGATGAAGTGAGACGGATGGGGGGCCTCGGCCTGTGACGACCTTTTTTCCTAAAGATGGATAAACCACAGTCGTCGATACTTGCATGCTTTTTATGATTTTTGCGACTTGGCTTGTTGATTGTTGAGTGATACCTACGATTTGGGGTTATGTTTGATGGTGTTGGCGATTCCACTAGATAGACTACAACTCATGATAGAGCGGGCATATATAAATCAAATCGGTAGACTGAGCATTTGAATGAATAATGGATCACATTCTCCTCGCCGTTTTCGGGACTCACGAAGCAGCCCAGCCGGGAAGGCCTCGGCCACCCGCGATGACTGGCTTCTGACAAACCATTAGTGAGCCCGCGGCCTTTTCCGTCTTCCTTCGCATTCTGTCCGGCTCTAGTAGCACACCACTTCCCCCACAGCCTGATAACATCTTTAGCAGAGCTCAGACGCATCCCTGCAATCTTGCACCGACATTCCTACTCCTCTCCAAGACCTCAATCCCAGTCCCGTCTGGCACGACACAAATCTACGCCACATCCCCACCACCTCCGAGCCCGAGCCTCCGAAACCTCCGCCCCGCGCATTCCGACCGATAAAGAACAGCGACGGGAGTCTCGCAATTGCGCCATAAATAGGCACCATCGCCAGCCATTGGCCTTCCCATTTCGATCAAACGCCAATCCTGCACATAAATCTCTGGTTGCGACCCAATCAGAACGACATCCCCAAGCCTTCCACGCTGCAGTCAGTACATACCCCGCCCCCCGTCCAATCCCGCTATCGCAGGCAAGGCGCCGAGGGGCAAACCGTTGATAAATCAATCGAACAGCAGCAAAGCAACACCCCACATTCAAGATGCCCTCGCCTTTGGACCCCGCTCTCCAATTCGACTCCATTGAGGACACGATAGCTGCATTCAGTGAGTCCCTCCCACCATTCCCACCATTCCCACCTAGCTGTGATATGACTTCCCTTCCACCCACCGCGGGGCAACCAACCAACCTTCCCCCATGTCCATAACCACCCCCACCCCCATATCCCACCCACTAACAACCCAATCCCCCCCCTCCCCAGAGAACAACGAATTCATCATCGTGCTCGACTCCCAAGACCGCGAAAATGAAGGCGACCTGATCATCGCCGCCGAAGCCATCACCCCGGCACAAATGGCCTTCCTCGTGCGCTACACAAGGTGAGCCCTCACCTCCCCCCAAAACCACACTTCAATTCAATCGAATCGAACTCCTCTAACCACCCATCCCAAATGTAGTGGCCTAATCTGCGCCCCCATAACCCCCACCCTCGCGGACCGTCTGCACCTCCCCCAAATGGTCGCCCACAACGCCGACCCCAAGGGCACCGCCTACACCATCTCCATCGACGCCGCCGACGCGTCCGTCACAACCGGGATATCGGCCGAGGACCGCGCCCTGGCCTGCCGCACGCTGGCCTCCCCGACCGCCCAGCCCGACGACCTGCGTCGCCCGGGCCACATCATCCCCCTGCGGGCGCGGCCCGGCGGTGTGCGCGAGCGCAGAGGCCACACCGAAGCGGCAGTGGAGTTCTGTCGGTTAGCGGGCAAGGCCCCTGCCGGTGTGATTGCGGAGTTGGTGGAGGATGGCGAGACGGTGGCCGGGGTCGCGGAGATCCGGGGCAACAATGGCATGATGAGACGGGATGCGTGCCTGCGGTTCGGCAGGAAGTGGGGGATTAAGGTCTGTACGATTGAGGATTTGGTGGAGTTTGTGGAGAAGGAGGCTGTTAATGGGAGGTGCTGAGGGGGTTGCATCGTCTTGTTTTTGATTGTATATTTCTTTTTTTGATTGGGTTGGTTTGGTCTCTCATGTTGGGCTATGACTGACTGACGCATTGCATTGTATATGGCTGTTTTTATGGCTTGTTTCTTTTGTACTTTCTTTCTTTCTTCTGGATTCCAAAACCGGGAATAAAAGGGAGGGGAAGGGATATATATGACTGGATTACATTTTCTTGGACTGTATATCAAGCACCGGACTGATAGCATAGAGATACAATGGTATACGGATGTACGAAGCTACTACAAATACGATACGATTAGCGCCAAGTCCAGTCTATAGATCATACTATTATTATCCGGGTATCGAGTTTGCTGTATAGTTTTACACAAAGAAATGGCGCGCAACAGCCAGTTAGTAGCCCAGAGGAGACGAACACACACCATTTCCTTCACCCCCCCACCCGTCCAGCCATAGGGATGAGAAAAAGCAAAATCAAGAAAAAAAAACACCACCATTCTAAATCAGAAACACCATAAATGCAACCCCAAAGATATAGAATGAAACCGAGAGAAACACTTTTTGTAAAGAGAGCAATCGGACAAACTACCGTTTCAAATGCGAATAATCCCTCAACACGCCCATCATATGCGTATTGGTAGTCTTGCCACTCCGTCTGGCTTTCTTCACCTTCTTGTGCTCAATCTTGGGCCTTGCCTTCACCACCTTATTCTTGCTGGTGGGCAGAATCCCCGCCTTATCCAGCTCCTCCTTGACGGCCTGCTGATCCGGCACACGAATCTTCTCCCAGATGACGCGGAACTCCTCATCAAAGACCTGAATCAGGGAAGGATCATTAGCCCAGACCATCTTGGCATGATCGTCCTTCTTGTTCCGAGTCACGAGAAGCTTCCCCTCCTTCTCCAGCGTATTGATCGTATCCTCCACATTCGGCCATCCTTCCCGCAGCTCCCGCACGCTCATGCCCGCGCCCGTCGTCTGCTTCTGCAGTTGCTGGAGCAGCTGCTCAGCGGAGCGGATGTTGTGCGGGGGACGGAACCTGAAGGTGCCTTCGCCGTTGGCGCCTTTGGGGTCGAACTCCACTTTCTCGTGCTGGGACAGGATTCTGCGCAGTGCCTGGATGTAGCCTTGGTCGTTGGCCCGGTTTTGCAGCGAGAGGTACGATACGATATCCGAGAACCGGAGCGGGACGCCCTTGGTCTTCAGGTGCTCGATTGCGAAGACGACCTGCGTCATGATGTCCTTGCCCGTGCCCGTGTTGGCTGGCTGCGAGTACACGATATCGGCATCGTGACGTTTGCGTTTTGCCTCGTCGATCGCTCCACCGGGTGTGGGTGTTGAGGTCGACGACGGGAGCTGCGAGCTGCTGCCCGAGTTGGTGGTGGTGTTGTTGTTCACGAACCGTCGCTGCTGCGGCATCCGGGCGGCGTAGTCGACGACACTGGCGCTGAAGTTCTTCAGCTGCGCTTGGAGGTGCGACATATTGGCGGTTGGAGGGGGTGGGACTGGACTTTGTGTGGGCGAGGGGGTGCCAGGAGGCGGATTGATGAGGAGGCGAAGCCTCGCTTTGTGAGAGCACAAAGGAGCTCTGTTAAAGACCGTACTTTATCATATGAAACGGGAGGGTGAGCGGGCCGGGGTCCAGGGCAAGGTCCGTAGTTAAGCCACCGGGGGAGCGAGTGGCGTGGCCAGCGGGTGGGTGAGAGGTGGTTGAGCGATGAAGAGGATGGAATGACGCTCGTCATCCTCGACTTTGCGATGCGGCGGCAGCCTGAGGCGCGGAGAGTCACATGATGGGGGCTGAGCACTAACCGCATGGGGAGCTCCGCCAGGCCAATGAGCCTCTCGCCCTCCCGCCGGTCATTCATCATCTCGCGACAGAGGCCCTTGTCTGCTGTCATTACTATCTCTCCCTCCCTCTAGGCCTGCTTCCATGGCTTAGTCTGCTCGTGGAGGCTGTGCGTTTACTTTTCCCTCTAACGCGCAGCAGACTCGCGCCAGCGCCTCACTCACCACTACCCAACATCACCTCATAACATCACTCATTTCACAACATAAGCCTACCTTCTAGGATCCAGCAGCTATTGCTGCAGTCAGCCCATGGGAATCATGGCGACTGCTACAATTGAACTGCCCTTTCTCTCGTCGCACTACTCCGTGGCTGAGTCGACGCTGAGCTCCCTCACCCAAGCTCCCACGGTCGAACTCGTCAATGAGCTTTTGGAAGCCATCACCAAGAAGGCACGCGAACACGACGAGCTGAAGTCGGACAAGATACGCCTGGAGGTGGAACTCGACAATGCCGTTCGCTCCAGCGAAAACAAAGTCAAGGTTCTGAAGAACTCGGTGGAGAAGGGTCATGCCGAAGTCGAGGAGACGAGGAAGAAACTTCACGAGTCGGGTGAGTATTCGTGGAACCCGGGGGTTATGTTTTTGCTGACATGCGGGCAGAAACTGCTCGATCCAACTTGGAATCTGAAATTGCCTCCCTCAAGTCGTCCTCTACGTCGAATGAGTCCGAGGTGAGCTCGTTGAAGTCTCGCATTTCTTCCCTCGAAGCTTCCAACAGAGACACCCTATCGCTACTCGAGTCCAAGTCCGCCGCCCACGACAAGCTTTCCGATGAACTCACCACCCAGCACAAGAAGGTCGTCGAACTGAGACGCGAACTCTCCACCGCCGAACAGAATCTCCAAGCCGCAAACTCGGCCTCCGCTAGCGCCAAGTTCCGCGAACAGAGCCTTCAGCAGGACTTGGAGTTGACCAAGAAGAACAATGAGTGGTTTGAGACGGAGCTGAAGACGAAGTCTGCAGAGTACATGAAGTTCCGCAAGGAGAAGACCGCTCGCGTGAATGAGCTTCAACGTGAAAACGAGGAGGCCAGTGCCAACGTGGACTCCCTACGGCGCAGCGAGAATGCTCTCAAGAGTCGCCTGGACGAGGTGGAACAACGCTACGAAGAAACACTGACCAGCGTCCAGCAGCTCAAGGAGGAGGCCGTCCAAGCGGCGGAGTCGTTCCGGATCGAATTGGACAGCGCAAACAGACTGGCTCAGCTGCAGTCGAATGCCGCCGAGACTTCGAAGCAGCGTGCCAAGGATTGTCAGCTGGCTCTGGAGAAGGCGAGAGAGGATGCGGCGGGTGAGATCTCTCGGCTCCGAGTGGAAGTCGAGACTGAACATTCCGACAAGGAGGCTGCTGAGCGCCGTGTCGCTGAGCTCGAGCTTGCCGTCAGTCAGCTGGAGTCGGAGGGCCTTGCAGGAAGGCGATCTATGAGCCCGGCGCTGAACGGCGGACCCAGTACTCCGATGCGTTCTAGCACCCCGGCTGGCGCGTTTTCTCCCAGAGCGTCGCGCGGCAAGGGCGGACTCACTCTCACCCAGATGTACACCGAGTATGACAAGATGAAGAAAGCGTTCCTCGTGGAGCAGAAGACAAACCAGGAACTCCGATCGACTCTGGATGAGATGGTTCAGGATCTCGAGGCCAGCAAGCCCGAAATTGATGAGCTGCGTGCGGATCACGGTAGGCTCGAGAATGCGGTCGTCGAAATGTCTAACATTCTGGAAACCGCTGGAAAGGAACGTGATAATGCGACCAAGGAGGCACGGAAGTGGCAAGGCCAGGTGGAGGGATTGGCACGGGAAGGTGACATTTTGCGTCAGCAATTGCGGGACGTGAGCTCACAGATCAAGGTCCTGGTCTTGGAGAACGCCATCTTGAAGGAGGGTGAAGAAAGTTACGATAGGGAGGAACTCGAAAAGATCGCCCGCAAAGAAATCGACGACTCGTCTGCCGATCTCAACCCGACGGGTCGCTTCATCAGTCGCAACTTGATGGCATTCAAGGATCTCCATGAACTTCAAGAACAGAACATCACTCTCCGGCGCATGCTGAGAGAACTTGGAGATAAGATGGAGGGTGCAGAGGCTCGCGAGGCTGATGCGATCCGCCAGCAAGACCAGGAGGAGCTGAAGAACCTGAGGATTCACGTGCAAACGTACCGGGATGAGATTTCCAACCTGGTTGCGCAGACGAAGAGTTATGTGAAGGAAAGAGACACCTTCCGGAGCATGCTGACCCGTCGTCGCCAGACCGTTGGCGATGCTTCCGTCTTCTCTCAATCTCTGCCCTTGGGCGCAGCGCCTCCTGTCGCCTCGAGCGAGCACACAAAGGACGCTCCCGACTATGCTGAATTGCTGCGCAAGGTGCAGGCCCACTTCGACAGCTTCCGTGAAGAGTCTGCCACCGATCACTCCGCTTTGAAGCAGCAAGTCAACGAGCTTTCCCGGAAGAATAGCGAATTGATGAGCGAGATCAGCCGCTCCAGCAGCCAGCTTGGTGCGGCCTCTCAGCGAGCAGAACTCCTTCAGAGCAACTTTAATATGCTGAAGACTGAGAACTCGGAACTGCAGAAACGCTACGGAACGATCCTGGAGAACGCCACCCGACAGGATCTCAGGACTCAGCAAGCCGCCGAGGACTTGGTGGAGATGAAGGGTCTTGTGGAGAGTCTTCAGCGTGAGAATGCGAACCTCAAGGCCGAGAAGGATCTTTGGAAGAACATCGAAAAGAGACTTATCGAAGACAACGAGACTCTGCGGAATGAGAGAGGCCGTCTTGACTCTCTCAACGCAAACCTCCAGACCATCCTCAATGAGCGCGAGCACACCGACGCCGAGAGCCGTCGTCGGCTGCAGTCCAGCGTGGAGTCCCTGGAATCGGAGCTACAGTCTACGAAGCGGAAGTTGAACGACGAGGTGGAGGAATCCAAGAAAGCAACGCTGCGTAGAGAATACGAGCATGAGCAAAGCCAGAAGCGCATCGACGACCTGGTGACGAGCTTGGGCTCAGTGCGTGAGGAACTGGTTGCCACGAAGACCACCCGGGATCACCTGCAGTCCAGAGTGGACGAACTCACTGTCGAGCTGCGGAGTGCCGAGGAACGCCTGCAGGTCGTGCAGTCCAAGCCTAGCGTGTCCGCTGCTCCTGTCGAAGCGCCCGCAACCTCCGAGGAGGGCCAGGAAAGTGGCCTGACACGTGAACAGGAGCTTAGCATCGAGGTTTCTGAGCTGAAGCGTGACCTGGAGCTGGTCAAGAACGAGCTTCAACACGCCGAAGAGCGGGTGGAAGACTACAAGGCCATCAGCCAGCAGAGCGAAGAGCGCCTGCAATCAGTCACAGAGACAGACGAGCAGTACCGCGAGGAAACGGAGGCTCTTATCGCAGAGAAGGACAAGAAGATTCAGGACCTCGAAAAGCGGATCGAGGAAATTTCTTCTGAGCTTTCGACATCGAACACCGAACTTTCGAAGTTGCGTGATGAACAAGGGGAGGCTGGTCGTCGCCTGGAAGAGCAGAAGGCCACGCTTGACGCAGAGATCACCAGGCTGAAGGACGAGAATGAGCGCCAGATTGCCTCTGCGCAATTCCACCAGGAAGACCTCAAAGCCCAGGCAGAAATCGCACAGCACGCCCAACAGAACTACGAGGGCGAATTGGTCAAGCATGCCGAAGCCGCGAAGAACCTGCAAACTGTCCGCGCTGAAGCCAACCAGTTGAAGCTGGAGGTGATCGAATGGCGGACCCAGGCCGATACCTTCAAGAAGGATCTTTCTCAGAAGGAGGAAAGCTGGAACGAACTCAAGGAGAGGTACGAGGGCGAGCTCACGGATCTGCAGAAACGCCGGGAAGAGGTCCTCCACCAGAACGCCTTGCTTCACACGCAACTTGAAAACATCACGGGCCAGATCTCGGCCTTGCAGCGTGACCGAGCCAGCATGCCTGAGAATGAGGAGGACGGAGAAGCGGGTGCACCCAACTTGGAAGGCCTCCAAGAGGTCATCAAGTTCCTGCGTCGCGAGAAGGAAATCGTCGATGTGCAGTACCACCTGTCGACGCAGGAAAGCAAGCGTCTGCGTCAGCAATTCGAATACACCCAGTCTCAGCTTGATGAGGCCCGGTTGAAGCTTGAGCAACAGCGCCGCGCTGCTGCCGACAGCGAGCATTCTGCCCTGAGCCACAACAAGCTGATGGAAACTCTGAACGAACTGAACCTGTTCCGGGAGAGTAGCGTGACGCTGCGCAGCCAGGTCAAGCAAGCGGAAACCTCCCTTGCGGAGAAGTCTGCTCGCGTTGAAGAGCTCCTTCAACAAATCCAACCCCTGGAAACTAGAATCGGAGAGTTGGAGAATGTGGTGGAGACAAAGGACGGAGAGTTGAAGCTGCTACAGGGCGACAGGGACCATTGGCGACAGCGCACGCAGAACATCCTGCAGAAGTATGATCGCGTGGACCCTGCGGAGATGGAAGGTCTGAAGGAGAAGCTTACGACACTGGAGAAGGAGCGGGACGAGGCTATCTCGGCCCGTGACACTCTACAGACTGAAGCTGCTGCATTCCCTGAACAACTCAAGCACGCGGAAGATAGGGTGCAAGAACTTCGTATGAAGCTCACGGACCAATTCAAGGCCCGATCGAAGGAACTCACAGGTCGCATCAAGGTGGCCATTCAGGAGAAGGATGTGATTCAAGAGGAGTTGAAGACGACCAAGGAGGAACTGAATGAGCTGAAGACCAAGATGGCTGAGGCACCGGCTGCTCCCGCCCCGGCTGTTGAACGCACCGGCGGTGTTGATTCGACGCCTGCGTCTCAATTCCCCGTGCCCACTACGCAAGTGGCTATGCCTACCGACGACGAACGCGTCAAGGCCCTGGAGGAGAAGGTGCAGCGTCTTGAGGCAGCTCTGGCAGAGAAGGAGAAGGCACTGGCCGCCAAGGATGGGGAGCATGAAACCAAGACCAAGGAGCGCGTGGACAGGCTGAAGGAGATGTTCAACAGCAAGATGGCGGAGGTCAGGGCCACGCACCGACAGGAAGTTGAACGGCTGAAGGCAACTCCGCAAGCCGCCCCACAAGAGCCAGGAACTCCTGCCAAATCGGAGCAGGCTCCTGCAGCACCTGCCACTCCTGTCAAGGAGGGCATATTCGCCGAGCTTACGGACGCCCAAGCGAGAGAACTCGTTGCTAAGAACGAGACTATTCGCAATATCATCCGCAGCAACATCCGGACGCAGATCGCCAAGCAAAAGGAGCAGGAAACGCAGGCCAGCCAGGAGGCCATGGCTTCGCTGGAGCAGAAGTTTAACGAGGAGAGAGAGACGCTGAAGAAGGCCAATGGGGAAGGAGTGGAGGAGAAGATCAAGGCTGCGGTGGAGTTATCGGATAAGAAATCGCTGGCTAAACTGAGCATGCTGGACACCCGGTACCGGACGGCACAGGCGAAGATCGATGTGGTGCAAAAGGCCGCTACGGACACACCACAGAAACCAGTTGTTGAGGTATGGGAGGTGGCCAAGGTTGCTCGAGCTCCTCCTGCCCAGACGCCAGCAAAGCCTGTGCCATCACCTGCACCGGCCCCATCTCCCGTCCCCGCAGCAGCTCAACCGACTCCTGCGGTGCCTTCTCCGTCACCAGCCCCGGTGGCTACACCAGCTGCAACGCAACCCCCTGCAGAACCGGCTACCGAGACAACCGAACAGCCAGTCAAGTCTGAGCCACAGCCAGCGCAACCACGGCAGCAACCTCAGGAGCAGCCACAAGAAGCCGCCCAACCAACAGCTCAAGCAGCCAGTGCTCCCCCGAACCCGTTCGGTCAGAGTCAAAACAAGCAGCAGCCGCCATCGCTGCCGGTTAAGCCCCCGGCTGGTGCCGCCCCCGCTGCTGTCAAGGGGGTTCAGTCCGGACTTCCCGTTGCAAGAGGAGGTGGCAGAGCAGGCGGTCGCGGCGGGGCTCACCAACAGAATCCTTTCGGACACCAGCAACAACCGCAGCCAGCGCAGGGCCAGGCCCAACAGGCCCAGGCTCCTAGCCAGCGCGGATCCGGTCTGCCTCGGGGTCGCGGAGGACGGGGAGGCCACGGTCGTGGCGGCAACCTGAACGTGCACACGGCGCAGGGTCAAGGTCAGCCCCAGGGCCAGGGCCAGAGCAGTCCGAGTCGCGCCATGAACGCCAACGCTCGACAGTTCGTGCCTGGAGGTAACAAGCGCGCGCGCGAGGAGGGAGGCGAAGGCGGTGCCGACGGCGCGGGTGGAAAGCGGATGAGAGCCGGTGGTGGACAACAGACCCGGGGAGCTTAGGATGTTGCGATGATGCGGGATGTTGCATAGTATTTATTTTCATGTACTTTACGTCTGCTCTTTTTTTCGTGGGGGATTGAGGTGTTTAAATGATCCTTCCTACCTACCTACCCATCTATCTATCTTGTCGGGAAAACTCCATACTACTTTTCTTTTGTTACGATCTGTCATGCATGTGATGCCCCCCGAATCCGATCTGGGACGGTCTCTATTATAGCTTGATGTAGAACATGCAGTAGGGTATAGAGCAGAAAACATGAACATCCTTCACCCACTCCCTCATCCAAAAACTCCCTCCATCGAGCATCTCCCTCCCCTTCCCCCTTTCCCCTTAATCCTCCACTCCATCCCACCACCTTCACCCCATTCATCTCCAATCCCATCCCCATCCCCACCCCCAAAACCCAGAAATCCCTCCTCAGTATGATCACCTCCTCCGCCCCCCCGCAGCCGCCACCCCAATCAACCTCCCCAACGCCTCCCTCTCCTTATGCAAAACAATCAACCTCGCATCCTCAATCACCCTGCCCTCCAACCCACCTCCTCCTCCTCCCCCAGCTCCCCCCGCAGCAACACCAACCACCTTCCCCACCCCCCTCGCCCTCCTCCTCTGCCCAAACCCACCTCCGACCCCCCAAACAACCATCCACTCCCGCACATTGCCCCCCGGAACCACCTCGCACCCGGCACACACCTTCGAATGCGCCCCCACCACCGCCCGTCTGCCCACAACAGCCAGCGCGTCGATCGTCACCGCGGAATGCAGTACCGAGCCTGGGTGGATTTGTGCGCCCGGCCCGATGAGCACGGTGTTTGATAGGCGGGTTGGGATGGGACTGCTGCTTCCAACACCTCCGCTTCCACTTCCACCACTGTTGCCGCTGGTGCTGGGAAGGGGTTTGTTTAGCGGGTTTGATGGGTGTGAAGGGACGGGCAACGGCGCCCCAATAACGCTCTTCTCGCTGATCACGCACCCGTTGCCGATGATGATGGGCCCGTCGTGCGAGAGGATGCGCGTGCGCGGGTGGATGATGGTTCCGGCGCCGATGGAGATCGCGTGCGTGCCTTGGAAGATGGTGCTGTCGGAGATGGTGGCGGTTGGGTGGGCGGTTATGGGGGGGCGGGTTGCATGTATGTATGTATATATGTATTTATGTATGTAGATTGCAGATCCAAACCCAATTCTTTTTTCTTCATTGAATAATCAGTGATGATGGGAGGGGGCGCGGTGGTGGCTTTGGCTGTGGTGGTGGTGGTGGGGGGGAGGAGGTTTAAGGTGTGTTGTTGATTGGGATTGGGAGTGTGGGTGTGGTTGTTGTTGTGTTGTGGGTTGGTGGTGGCGCGGGTCCATTTTGTTTTGGTTATTGTTGTTGTAGACGTTTTTGTTGTAATTGGGTATGAGTATGGAATTGGGATTGGGGTTGGTGTGTAGCGAGGAGAAGAGAAGAAGGAGATATGAGCCGGCACGTCTCCGTCTTGGTGGTGTGGTTTGTGTAGGAGGAGGGGGTTGTGGTGGTGGTTGAGGTAAAGCGGAAGTCGAGTTCGGAGCTGGGATGATGCCGCGGAGGTGGTGCGGCCGGGCCGCATGTCGGCCAGAGCACTCACTACCTCCACCGAATCACCACGTAGTTCCAACCTATACACCGTACAGCTACTGTCTATACAACTGCAAATAAACCGTCTATCCTATTCTTAACATCTAAATACACCCCCCCAAATCCCCCCATCCATCCAACCGGGTATCTCATATCTCATAACACAAAACCAAACCATATCTAACATAAACCGAACGCCCATCTACCCCTCAATCCACTCCAACCCTCTCAATACTCTCTATACACTCCCCACCCAACCCCTTCCAGCAAACCATAATCTAAGCCTCCCCCTCCCCCTCCCCCTTAATCCCATTCCTCTTCCTCCACGCCCAAACCCCCCGATCGACCTCTTCCCTGGTCATCCCATCCCTGACCAAACAAAACGTCACCCCCAACTCCATCTCCACATTGCGATTCCTCGCCTCATCATCAAAGAACAACATCTCCTCGTACGCCACCCCACTGGCCTGCTGAATCCGTGCGAAATGCTGCGTCTTGTTCGCCGGGAAGATCTGGATGTAGTCGAAGTAGTCCAGCGCGCGGACCGACTTGGTCTTCGCGGCGGGGTTGTCGGAGAACGTCGGGATAATGTGCAGGGCTTTGAGCATGTCGCGGGCAAGATCGGGCGCGTGGGTGCGTGAGGCGAGGGCTAAGGGGATGGATTTGGATTTGAGGGAGTGGATGATTGAGGACACGGCGGGGTAGAAGGCGAAGGATTCGTTCCAGCTGGTGTTCTCATGGGGTTAGTGGTAGGGTTGGAAGGGAGGGGAGTTGGGGAGGTGAGGGGGGGAGGGGGGGGGAGGGAAAGGGAAGGGGAAGGGAAGGGCGTACCGGTCTGTACAGCGGGAGTTGTTGTCGCGAGGCTTGATCGGGGCGCTGACGTGCGTGTCGACCCAGAATGGCCACAACGTGTAGTCCAGATCGAAGGCGATCAGCTTCGGGAGGGGCAGGCCGTCGTTGAAGGTCGCGGGCGAGACGGAGGCGTCCTCGAGGGGCTGCGTGTTGGTGCGTTTGTTGCGCATCATGTCGGTCGATGTATGGACTGGCCTGAGGTCGACACGCTGGATATCCAGGGGAAAGTGTTAGAGGAAGTGAGACGATGGGCCGGGTGGAAGTGAATATGGCGATGTCACGTGCGGATGACCACTGGGGGGTTCTTTTAGAAAGGTCATCTACAAACACAAAGCCTCGAAAATTAGCCGCATCCGCGCGTTTCATTACTACTTTCTTCTTCTTCTTCTTCTTCTTCTTCTTCTTCTTCTTCTTCTTCTTCTTCTTATTAAGCTTTCAGGAGTTGGAAGAGCCAAACACCAAGGCCGTTATCAAAACCACCAAGGTACGATACACGGGTGCCGCAACTGCGCTGGGCGAACCCAGGCGTCCCTGGCCTCCAGGGCCAGGCGCCCGAGTAAGTCCAGCGCAGTCAGCGGCCTACCACACGCACATCGTACATGATGAACGCCCAAATAAACCCCCTTCCACTGCTTGCGGGTTTGCAATCTCGTTATTAATCATCACTCCATTTTCAATCATCACTCATCACTCATGTCAATCACTCGTCAACCCTAAAGACCGCGACAACGCGCCATACAATCGTTCCACAGGCCGTCACAGGTAGCTGTAGGTGAAACACTTGAGAGTCTCGAGCAATTTCCAGATCTGCTGATGGTTCTCAGCCCCCTTGATCGTCTGCTCGTACTCAACAGCTTTCCAGTCTGCAGCATACTCCATGATGCGTACCTGCTGGTCGCGATCCAGGATGCCGTCGGCGTTGACAACATCGGAAATCACTCGACGCCACACCTCAGTCGGGAGGCCAAACCGCCAAACTCGCTCAAGGGGCTCCTGGATGTCACGCTTCTTGCTTGTGGCCGGGGCTTCGGCGGCAGGGTCTTCGTCAGAGACTTCCTCGCGGATCCCCTCCCCTGTTCTGCTGGCCATGATGGCTTCGTGGGCCTCCTGCAAGGTTGGGAAGTTGACGTGGAAGGCCTCTGCGGCGGGATGGAAGGGACCACTGGGAGCAGCCTGCTGTCTTCTCCTCGCTTCCACTGCCCTGCTGATATGCAGCGCCATGCGGGCGATGAACTCCGGGGAGTACTCGAATGCCATAGGGTTCGTGTTAGTGACAGGTCGGCACGCACGGATATAACGCGGTTCGGCTTGCTCGATGTGATAAAAGGTCGGTCCTTCGGATGAGCTGTCCTCTGGGTCGTGGTGGCCGGCACTTTGCTGCTCCTGCTCACCAGCCTGATCTCGGGAACCATCCTGGTTTTCATTTTTACCTTCCTCGGGATCCTCCTCGATAGTATGACGGTCTTTATCATCGAGTAGAAGAGTTCGCGACACAACCATCATCTTCAGTGCAGTGCTCCAAAGAGTGCAACTGTGTACGCCGTCTTTCTTGATCGCCTCCAGGCGAACACGCTTGCAGAGCCGGGTGTATTCGATCTCCAACTTGTCATGGAGTTTTTTCTGAGTGACCTCGTCAACCTCTGGGCACTTGTTGCTACCTGCACTGGACGAGGTAATCATTTCTTGAAGCTCTCCGTTGTCACTCGCATCGTTCGCTTCAGACTCCGTATCGACGTCCTTTTCGCGAAGGGCCTCGGCAACTTCGAGCATCCTCAAGGTGTGAGCAGTGAGTTCATAGCAAGGGCGCCAAATAATGCTCTTGCACAAAGGTGCACTCTCAGGCAAAGTCGGAGCTTTTCCGGGGGGCAGGAAGTTCAGGAGGTGATCCGGAGTCCGCTGAACGTTGAGCATGCTCAAAAGATGGATGGCACTGGTGTTGGTAAGTCCAACGCTCGATACAATGAAGTAAGGAATAGAACGAAGGCCCCGGGTGCAGGCATATTTCTTCAGTTCTGCCGGATCAATGTGAGATTGGCCTATACAATGGACCAGTTAGCTCTGCCCTCCCCCTTCAACCAAAGATCGGTACTCACTGTTGGATTTAGCCGCCTTGCCCTTGTTGGGAGACTTCTTGGGCCGGACAGGTTCATTTTCCTTGCCAGTGACCTTCATGTCCGCCACTCCCTCAACAAAATCATCACTTTCCTCACTAGAGCACGGACCCAGCAAGGCTTCGGCATCATCCTCAAGGAAGTTAAGATCACTCTTGAGATAGATCCTAGCAAGATGCTCAACCCCCATCCGACCAAGTGGATTATTTCCCAGGTCAAGCTTCTTAAGGACGAAGCAATCCTCAAAGGAATTCAAAAACGCCACCCAGATCTTGATATCCTCAGGTGTGCGGATACGGATTTCATTATTAGAGATATCCAGTTCACGGATATCACCCGCGCTCAGCGCAATCACTTCCCCCAGTTTTGGCAGGCATGCGATGGTGAGCTGGTTTCCTTGCAAATGAAACTCAGTGACCCGGGCCAGGCCCATAGGATGCTCGTCATCTTTAAATTTGATACAACCAATCAAATCATCAACGAACAGCGCAAACCCATTGTCGGTCAAGGCCTTTCCTGTCACGTCGATCTCCAAGATCGGGTCGCGTGCAGCGGATTTGGAGCCCAGACCGGGAGGGAACCGTTTTTTCTGTTGCCATTGTTAGCTGATCTTACTGTGGTAGTACATTGGTTCATGTATGCAGATGCAGATGCAGATGAAGGTGCAGGTGCAGGTGCAGGCTAAGTGAGGCTAAAGTTGTCACTTACCAAGTCCTTTGAGACAGCCTGTCCGGCTTTAATGCCGCTGATCCTTCGCTGAAGAACAGAAGCTGGTTAGCTTGCACGCCTCGACATGGTCTCTACGGTCGCTTGCACTTACAGCAAGATAGTTGAGCTTCCCCATGGTGGAAGCGGCCTCGAAGGCGCGGTCGGATGGTCTGTCCTTCAGAATGGTTAGTCGTCGGGCATACAGTCATGACATGGATCAAGCATCAGAGGAAGGATGGGCAGGAGATGCTAAAGATGAAGCAGTGTCACAGGTGTTTGGCAAACAGCCCCGCGATGGAGTGTTGGTCGGCGCCGCTCAACGCGTCATGCCCAGCCCAGCTCAACACCGATGAGGCAGACGCTCAAGCATACAGAGAAACAAGAGAGAAATACATACCTTGATGGAGATGTGACGAAAGGTGATGTCTTTGATAGACTTCAGAGATGTGTTGGTGTTGGAGAGACGCGCGGCGCGCGAGGCGAGAAGAGAAGAAGAACGTCCCAGTGAAGACGGCGTGGGTGGAAGCCAAAGCGGTGTCAACTAGGCAGGCAGTCTTATATCAAGACATAGACTAAGAACAGCCTGGAAGTATTACGCATTGCTTTGTGAAGATGAAGTATGAGAACAAAGTCGCATATCGCGGGGAAGAAGATGGTTGGTGAGAGAAAGAAGAAACAGGGACAGGAGACAACAAAGGATGCAACACAGAAGAAGCAGGACAGCGCTCACCGTTGCTGGGCACGGGATCTGTCTGTTTCCAGGAAACAGAGCATCGATTCACTCTGAGCTGGAGAGAATCACGGGATGGCTACGAGATTCTACGGATGTGACCGCACGCTTCGCAGTCCTGAAAGAAACATCTACTAGTGCTTTGCTGCAATTACCCGTACACTCCCTTTCAGATTCTCTTTCAAATTAGATCTGGCAAGGTCTGGTATCGATAGGGCATTGGTACTGCATAGGAAACAAAGACGTTAAAGAATAGGAAGCACATGCCCCGTATGTCATTCCATATAGTAGACATCTCACAAACTCGCTTCCCCTAGAAAAAATTAATGATATCTTTGAACTCGCTTAATATTGCAGGATCGATATCTTCCCAGCCCTCTGGTGTAGCTGGGACTGCAGCTTCAACGGGCTTTGCAATCTGGTCACGGGCACTGGAAGCATTACTTTGGTCATCCGGGTTTTCTGCAGTACATGCTGTTTTGTCGGTCTTGTGTCTCTTAAGCCTTTTGTTGTCACTATCACTGTGTATTGTGGAGAGAAGACTCCGTTTGTTTCCAGGGAATACATCCAAGTCAGGGGAATTGGCAGAACTGTCATATTCGGATCTGGAAGTATGGCCAGCTATGACACGGTTGCTGTCTGAAACCGGTCTGTCCGTCGTTGCTACAGCCTGGGTGTGGGTCTCTTGGGCCGTTTCAGCGTGACTAGACTTCGATGTATTAACCTCTTTTTGCCCTACTTGGTCCGAGTCTGCCAAAGGTGAATGCACAGTCAGCCAGGTATCATCGTCAATCCAGTCATTCATATCCAGCTCGTCCTTGTCTGCAATAGAAGGCCCGAGGACTTTGGAACCCTGATCTTTCGACGAAGCTAGTTCTCCAAGTATCAAAGCCGACGGCGAAGGAAAATCACTAAAACTATCATCACTATAGTCACTCGAGGATTTCTTGCTGCTCGCGATTATATCACCTGTGTCGTCCCTCTGGTCTTGGTTTGAAGCTGGTCTTGGCCTTGGGGCCTTTGGGTTTCGATTAGGGAATTCCATATTCTTTTCGCAGGCCTTTGTGCCAGAGATACTTGAACTAGCATCCCTTTGGACCACTGCTACTGAAAGGGTCGTCTGGCTAAGGCCCTTTGCCTTCTTTTCCCCATCAAAAAGCTGCTTCTTGCTTGATTTTGGTGGCTTTTCAAGCCCATCCCGACAGCAAAAATGCTTGCACCTGTTTGCCATGAGCCAATCTTCTGTGGAAACTGCAGTTGCATACATTGTCTTATCCTTGCACCGGTGGTTGCACGCCCACTTGCCATTGGCAAGCCGAGTGGATTCATCAGTTTCAGCTGCTTTCCCCTCTTCGGAGTTCTTCTCATTTCGTGGTTTCTTGGTCGATATATCACCCAAGGGTTCGGGCAACTTGTTGGCAACACACCAGTCCTCGGCTTGGTCTGTGGACATTTTGAATCATCCCTTTACGGACATGAGGGTTGAAAACTTACCCTTCGCCAGAAAATCATCAAACAAGAGATCATCACTGTCCCAAGTTTCAAAACTCCGATGCATTGAATTGCTCCGAGAAATGTCACTGCTGCGTCGGCGTGAAATATTCGGCTTGGGTCTCTCAGGCACTGCGCTGGGGCCATCTGGCTGGGATCGGAACAAAGAAGCAGGGAGACTTGGCTTTAATACTGCGGACCTCATGGTCCCAGCTGCATGTCATGAGTGACAAATATGACTCTAAATTAGATCTATTGGACATACCTATATCATCGCACATTGCATAGCATGCCACAGACTGACCGGTAACCTTCAAATCTGCACTTAATAGTATCTCCTGTCCACTAGACAGCTTGCTCGCACTATACAAAGTTAATCCATCATCGTCAAAAAATATCTTTGCTTTACCTTATACGCCGAAAATCGAGCAAGTGACCGTCCGAAGTCTCTGCAAGGAAGCAGACATATATAGGTCGTCTTCGGAAATACGTAGGGCATTTCTCATTCATGAAGGCAATATCTGCTTTAAAGCGAATCCTGGCGGAATTTCCAGGCTTGGTATCCTGTTTTGCCTTAGCATATCTTTACACTGATATAATTCTTCGTACCTTCCCTATCAGTTTAAGAGATACTCTAAGCTTGGGAAAGTCGACAAGCCGATCTAATAGCTTCCTCCCGAACGGTGGGTTCCTACTCAAAGTCATGTCAATTTGATAGGGCTCACAAATTTCCAATGCCTCAATGTTGGTAACCCCAGATGACACCAGCTTTCGAACCGCAATGACTCCAACTTGTTCGATTTGCTTCATCTGAAGAGGGGAATCATCCCAGACTCTGGCTCCAAAGCTTCTTGCAAGCTCCAGAGCATTTCGTAATGTGATGGAATCCTCAAGAGCTACTTGGCAGTCTATTATACAGCGAATAAGCCTGTTAATATGGGCGAATACAAACCCCTTGTCCTGCTGGACAGCAAATTTGTGTTTCTGATATTGTTCACCGTCTGGAAGGTCAACCGCACCCAGCTCACACTGGATCAGTAGTGAGATCTTATGAGCTGCAAGTGCTATATCCACATTAATGGGAAATCGGATTTCGCTGGAACGATTTATCTCTTTGTATAGAGATTTTTCGCCCGCCTTAAGACGGACCTCGCGAAATTCTTCTGCTTTTGAGACCACCGAGAGCTGTATATCATTAGCTTCTGTACTCCACAGCCAGCGAGTCCTACTCACAATCTGGCACATGCTCGAATGAGGCTTCAATGCAAGTAAAGTTTTCATGGTCTCAAACCGCATATAGTACCGAGCCATGGCATCCCCAAATTTGGTTGATCTGAGACATCCGGCGGAGACCAACCCACATTCTTGAAGAAGCTTGATTTCTTTCTCGCATATCCGTTGAAGCATTTCATCTTCGTCATCCTTATCAGCATCTTCCTTGAGCTGATAGTGCGTTGGGTTTCTCCTCATTCTCACGAGCAAAAAGGTACCAGCGAGCCATCTTACGGCTGAGTCGGTGTCGGTAACATTGCCAAGTCCGATCTCTGCGTTCAGATGGTCAACAAGATTCAGATGTAAACAGCTTTCCAGACTCTCGGAGCCAGACACGAGTCTTTCGTAATGGTGTTCACGCTCCTTCCTCGTCATTATTACTGCTGTCGCACTGTCGTCGAACTGTGGTCTTCCCGCACGACCGAGCATTTGCATGATCTCTAGGTCTGAATACTCTTTGCACCCACCCTCTTGCCATCCGACTGTGCCTTTTATAATCACAAGATGACATGGGAGATTAACCCCAACCGCAAGAGTTGAAGTGCAGCAGATTATGCTAATTTGTCCCTGGAGAAACCCATTCTCTACCGAACGCCGGTCACCTGGGTCAAGACCGGCATGGTGAAAAGCGACTCCAGCACTAATCATACCTATATATTTGATGGTTAAGTTCAGATGTCGTGCATGATAAAAGGATTATTTACCTTTCAAATCCATATTCTGCACCTCCATGGGCTTTCCCGGTCCCTTCCACAACCTGGCAGGAGGATTGCACATTGACCACGAGCGAGTGAGCTCTTTCGCAGTTGCAACAGCTGAGTTCCTCGTGCAGCAGAATATCATTATTGGCTTTTTACGAGAATGTGAAGCGATAATGTCCGGGATCCTGTGAGAGCTCAATATCGAACCACAAGCTAATCCAGAGGAAACGTACTTGGAGCTACACATCTTGTCGAATGCAAAGTCATTCCCATGGGACTGGTACCCATATACGACTTTATGCAGCTTAACAGGGCGAAAGTCCTCACCAAAGTGCTCTCGGTGAGCAGGCATATGCTGATTCGTCGCATCCCTACCTAACCAAGTTGCTATGTCCTCGGAGTTCGGGACAGTAGCACTCAGAGCAACAAAACGAACATTCGATCCATTGGTTTTCATGCGCGACACGACGGCCTCTAGGGTTGCACCACGGGCCTCCTTGAGAATATGCACTTCGTCGATGAGAAATAGCTTGACCAGTTGCATCAGTCGTGCATGATCTTTCCACTTTCGAGTTATACTGTCCCATTTCTCAGGGGTCGTTATGATAATTTGACTATTTTGAACGCTTCTCAACTGCATATGATCAGTATCTCCGGTCAACTCCGCACACTGCAGCCCTAAGGTATGAAACTTTCTACTCCAGTCTCTGAATTTCTCGGAACAGAGTGACTTCGTTGGTGCCTGGTACACCACTTTGAACTGCTCGCCTTTCAGGCAATTGAGCAAGCGGCAGATTGCCAGTTCCATGATAACCGTTTTCCCACTTCCTGTGGGTGCTGCGAGCACGATATTGGTATCCGTCTTATAGGCATACTGGAAGCATTTGGACTGAACAGCATTGAATAGCGGGAAAGGGAAGATTGCCCGGCAATTATCTGGAAGCTCATGCACCGATACAAGAACGATACCTCGAATGAAAGCAGGAATATTTCGAAAGGGTGTTTTCTGTACTTCTTGACGGGCCATCTCCGAAAGCCCAGAAGTACACATTGAGTACTCTCCACCATATGAGTGTGAATCAAAGTCTCTGGATTGTATCCGATTTCCATAAGACTGTGCGGTATTCCTCCCAGCTTGTAGCCTGACCAATGGACTCTGTGGTGATTTTATATCCAAATCCGACGAGCTAGAACCGAGACTTTGAAGTGGGGTAACATTAGGGCCAGCTGCTATTTGAATCAGTTCATCATGCCTCTGGCTACAACAAAGCTCATTGAACATGCATGAGGCCTGTGCACTAACATTGAAAGAAACGAGAAACGTGGTTTGCTGCTTGTGGAGGCATAAAAGACAATGGGACACGGCCTGTGGAGTAATTGAATACCTGGAGACCCTGTGCTTGTTCATTAGATTGGGAAAGAAGCTCCAGGTCTAGAGGTCAAAAATTAGCTCGCCCTGGATATAATTGTAGTGTTTGATCAGCATACCAAACGCATCTAGCTCCGGATCATCGTCATGAGGAAGTGGTTGCAGCTCAGAGCATCCTTCAATGGGTTCTCTAGACGGTCTACTGAAATATGAGGATGACTGAGCACCTTCAACCAATTTCTGGTCAATGATAGCACTTGGGTTTGATCGTCTGGGAGTTGGGAGCTGCGGAACGGCCCGCGTATGGGGAGGGTTTTGGCGGGCTGTGGGAAATTGATGGTAGGCCTTTCGACGCATGGCAGTTAGCGACAAACTATAGCTGGCTTGATGTGGAAAATTATGCAGCCCATACTATGGTCATCGAGGGGGAAAACCGAAGTTATCTGGAATATAAGGAAGGAAGCGGGCGAAGTCACCTGCTACAGATGAGACGCACGTGGGGCTCCTGGCAGCCCAAGCAGAAGTAGTATCAACAATGAGAATCACTGGATGCCTCACCAACCGTCTGGTAGGGATGCAAGAAGTTCTTTGGGGCTTTATTCAAGTTTTTCAAGTTTTCATTCGATGAATTTTATGCACTGAAGTAGATCCATGGCTGTAGAATTGCTATTGAAAAAAGGGAAAGAAAAAAAAAAAAAGACGTATAGGGGTATCAGGACCCGATACTTGATCAGAATATAAATCAACAGTAGAAAAAGAATAAAATACAAGAAAAGGAGACATATTCGATGAGAAACGTAAGTGGCATCATCGCTTCTATCCATCCTTATTTACTTCTGGGTGACATGATACAGCAACGCGAAGGGTAGTATTCACATAGCAAATGCGACAGGTTATTGCATGGGTGACTCAGTTGTCTCGTAGGTGCTTGTCAAAATACCCACTGCTTGGGGTGCGGCCGACTCGCACATGGCCCGGGGACGTAGGCCTAGATGTAGACAGCCCGGCATCAGACAGGAAGGGTGTGCCGGGGAGCTTGATAGAGATCTCATTGGGTGAAGGCAAGGCTGGCGAATTATTTTCGCTGTTGCTTTCTTTCTCATACCGATCCACACGGATCGGAGGTGGCCGAAGTACCTGACGCTTAGCTTGGGCAGCTGACGAGCTTGAGTCCTCGCAAAGACAGGTAGCCACAAGTACGGCGAATGATCCAAGAAGAAACTGCCAAAGAAAGATTAGCATCAACACAGCCACGAAGGATGTGGGTCACTTACATTAGCAGTGAGCTCGAGTTCGAAGAGCCAGATGCTACCCAATGTGGTGAGGACGATGCTGGCGGCCGTGGCCATGTTCTTCGCATCGCGGTGTGCATAGCCAATGCAAAAAGAGGTCGCAATTCCCCCAATCGCTTGGACAAGAACGGTTGACCAAACTGCCCAGTTATATCCCTCAAAGAAACCATTGGCGGCGACCTTCTCTCCATCCAAAAACACAACACCGATAAAAAGCGTGGGAAAGATCGAGTACACAGCCAACTGCACATTACGAATCCAAAGCGATGTCGAATTCGCACTATCCCTGAGCACTTTCTCGAAATACACGCTTGCAAGGCCAGAGGCGAGGCAGGCACCAACGGTGGCCAAGAGGCCGATTGCGGCGTTCATTCTGGGGTTGGCGGTCATCATATCCTCTTCGATCCCCTCGTAGGTTGCGGAACGCTTGTGCAGGTTCTCACGTCCCAGCTTTGCGGCTTTCCATTCCTCGAGGGACCGCGGGAAAGCGAGATGCGCGGCCTCATCCTGAAGCGTGATTTCATCGGGGTTGCCAGTGGGCATCTGTACCAAGGCAACGCCCACCACGAGAAGCACCAGCAAGCCCCACTTCCGCAACGAGATGGACCTCTTGAACATCACCAGACTTGATATGGCCACCACTATCAGTTTCAGCTGGTAGGACACTTGGAAGGCCGCTGGCTGCAGATTCGAAAGCGCGATGTATTGCAACGAATTCGCAAGCGTGTATAGGCAGGCAGGAATCGCAAGTTTCCAGCTATCGCCCGAGAAGATGGTGGTTGTAAGAGAGAAGAATAGCGAGGTTGCGGGGACCGAAGGAGGGGCTGTCTTCGACACTTCGTATAACGCCATGGTCAAGCAGATGGCAAGCTTGGCAACCTCATTGAAGAAAACGGTAGTAGACGTGAGATACCGTTTGCCGCCCGCTGGCGTCATCACTCGGGAATAATGCAGCAGCTAGAGGGAAAGGGAATGTAAGTAGCTCGTCGCGATGATCGGGAGGTATGGGGCAACCAACCAAGGCAAATGCCGTATACTGCGCCGTCAACTGCATGCCGAAACACCAACGTTAGCGATGGTTACGGTGGATTTTATTTTTTTCTTTTTTGCAACACGATAATAATGTATGCGCAAGATGGGGTGTATCTTACCAGAGCCCAGGCTGAGTGCTTCCAGCCTGCTGCCAGCCCTGAGGACTGGCGCTGTGTGCTTTCCCCCATACTGACCAGCCAAGTATCGTATCCGAATAGTTAAACGTCGTTCCTCAATAGACCCCAATAAGGCACTCGCCGATTTTCGCAGGGACGTGAGCCAGATGGCTGGTCGCGAGTTCGCAGAAAATCCGCACTCGACTAGCGAAGATACTGCACAGGCACTTGTGGGCGTGCCGGTCGAGGGGGTAGTCGGTAGTCCTCGCGCTTAAGCTGAATCGGGAGGTGTCCGCCAGCCAAGCGAGCCCGGTCGAGGGAGGGCGAGCAGAAGGCAGGAATGGGGAGGGAGTTATAGGCCGGCAACGAGCGGTCCTCTCGAGGATGAGAGGCCTCAATGGAGGAAGTCAGGACGCCAGGCGCAAAGGGGACAAGAGGGCGAAAAGAAGAAGCGAGATCCGGGGTATTCACGAGACGCTTGTTTGGGCGGTGTGGATCACGGGGGCAGGCAGGTGGCGGTCTAGTCCCGCCCGAGTCTGTCTGTGACACTCTGCCTCCTGCGTCTGGCGCATCCTCTGGTGCATCCTCTGGTCCCTCCCAGCCTCCGCCGTGCCCTGGGTCGGAGCTTCGCTAAGCTTTCCCTCTGAGGGATCGGATCTGACGTCAGGATAAGACATACATGCCTCGATCACCCTCAGCGCTACGGCCTGCATCCTTCTGCTTGCAGATCTGAGGCCTGGTGGTGACGGAGTATCTTGCCCGCAACAGGGCACGGGCTGCAGCTTACGCTCCGCTCCGCGCATCAACGTGCCATGCCACTATTCGGTGCCCCCGGTGTGCGATCACCATGGTCGGAGTCCACACCAGGTGGAGACGACCCAGACATGGCGTCAACTACAATAACAGTCGACTGGCATGATCTCACAGCCGACTGGGTTTTCGTTGGTTGATGCTACAGGGCTTATAACCTCGGGGCGGAAATGAAAGCCGACCGACGGCCAGCCACCAGGGAGGGCCAGACTCGATTGTCCACCTCCAACAAATTCGATATGTACACATTGTTCTATGCATTCCAGGCTCTATACACGAGTAACCATAACCAATAACGCTAATGTGGGTTCGGAAATTGATGGCACATGGCCAAATCGCTAGACAATGAAGACATCACACAGGTAAGGAAAACAAAGAGTGTTGGTTGGGTAACAGATATGAAATTAGTACGAGAGTGAGTGTGTAGACGCATAGAGGTATCTGTGAGGACATTTCAAACAAAAAGTCAAGAAGAGGAAGGGTATAGAGCTTTTCAGGCCTGCATGCTGTGATCTGCAAGCAGCAGTGGTTTCAGTGGACAGCCGTCATTGTACCGGTCTCGTGGTTCCACTTTAATGACCACACGGGAAGCTCATCTCTCTGCTTTGTCTCTTCTGATTCATCCAGAACAATCGCCTCACTGCTGTCCGTGCGTCTCCTCGAGTGCCGCCTTTGCTCTCGCGGCACGGCAGGAGGAGGCTGGCGGGGAGGTGGCTTCTGAGATGGCAGTGGGGAGAAACGATGTATAGGCAGGGTCGGGGTCAAGGGAGAGGCACCACTGGCGGGAGACGAGAGGGTCTCCGAAAACGCCACGCTAGTCCGGGGAGAAGGGAACGAGTTGATGGTTTTCTGTTCCGCATCCGAAAATGTGCTCTGAGATTCTCTGTTGCTGTTCGACTCGGTGGATTTTGTCGGGAAAGCGGGGCTGAGGCGTAAGAACGACATGTCCGAGCCGTAAAATGAGTCCCGTGAAGGGACGGACAGCATAGAACCTTGGTCGGGCTCTTGATTGTGGAAACGGGCTTCCTGGAAAATGCTTGGCGTGATTTTTCCTTGCCGCAGTCTCATGGCTTCGAGGAGATCCTCCTCCTGTCGTGTCACTGCGATCACCCGGCTTCTTCTGTTTGTTTCCTTTTGCGCCCTGGCGGACTTCTTGCGCTGGCTATTCCGGGCCTGGCTGAAGATGGGATCGCCGTGGAAGAATTCCGGCTCCGAAATCGTCGGGATCCCACTGGACCGACGAGATTGGCTTCTGTCCGCGACTGATGACCGTCCTGCCGATGACATAGAAGCGTCTCGCTGGGCAGATTGATGTCTCTGGGTGGGACGCGACGCGCGGCTACTGGCGGGAATCGGCCAGTCAACGCTTCGGATGGCTCCTTTGGGAGCTTGTGCAGCTGCAGCGGTGCAGATTTCGGGTTCGAATTCGCCGTAGGTCGTGACGCTGTCTCTTGCTTCTTGCCTTCTTTCCAGCTGGTCCTTGCTAAGGTCTTCGTCATCATCCTCATCCTCCGAGGATGAGAGACAAAGCACACTGGAGTTGTTCAGGTCTGCATTCTTTAGCGTGGTTCTGCTATTTTTCTTCGGCATGGGACCTTTCTCCCGAGAAACCTTCGCGTGCGAGTTGATTTTCCTGATATCCGGTAGCTCTGGAACGGGAGGCGGGCTCGGGCGCGCATAAGTCTTGGGGGACAGATAGGTCTCCTTGCTCCATCCACCCGCAGAGCTCTGAGAGGAAACCCTCCAGGAGTTGTTGTCTGTGGAGCTCGAATCCCTCGTACGTGTTTTCTCTAGGCTGTGCGGTACGAAATATAAGCGGCTACTGCGACTTCTCTCATTTCTCTGGGGGCTCTGCTGCACGTTACTGTACTTCAGCAAAGCGATGTCCATTTCACTGGTCCGCACGGTCTTCTCCAGGGAAGGATTGGACCAGCTCGAATTCCTCTTCTCGTGAGAAGCAGGCGATTCATGAGTCTCGTGGCCGTATTTTTGACGACTCGAACCTTTTGACCGGGGTGGTGTTTTCGTGAGCTTCTTTGCAATGGCGTGGCTTTCCGGCTCCTCCTTGACGACTGGATGCTCCGAAGCTACCGAGATCGCAGAAGGAGAGTTCACCAGGCGCTGCGGCGATAACATTGGCTCGGAGTTCACGCGGGGCTTGGGAAATAACATCGAGAGATCGATCCGAGGTGGGCGCATTTTCCGCTTCGAATCCTTTATGGATCCTTTTGGCTGTCTGAGGCTGTAGCCGGACTCGACATTTCGCTGTGTTTCTGGCTTGGTGTTTGCAGTGGAATTGAAGTCGCTCGTCGCGATTCCAAGTCCCGGGTTTGAGTCGACGGTCGACTCCCGAGAACTAAAATACGAGAATAGAGCAGAGGACGAACCCGACTGGTGGACTTTCTTCGCGGGCGCTGAAAGACGGGCTTCTGAGGTATCCTCAGAACGATATTCGTGGCCTAGCAGGGGTGACGATGCCCGGACACGAAGGTGCTGTGGTGGAAGAGTAGACTCTTGAGCGGCAGCGGGGAAAAAGACAAGACCAGCATTTGTCTGTGATTTGATCTCCGGGGCTCTCAAGAAGCTTGGTCGTCGCGAGCGTCGTTTGTCCATCGGCCTAGGGTGGTTATCATGGAGGGAACCATCGGCCGCGCCCAGTATCTTGTAGGCCTTCAATGTCTTCTCGTTCCGCATATCTTCCGTGCTGCTGGCTGTCGGGAGTAATCCGCCGGGAGAGGAATGCATGTTTGATGTTCTGAAGGGTTGGGGCATAATGATTGTAGAAGCGCCCGGCGATAGTTCTTCGGGTGGCAGCCCGATAGCGTCACTTCTCGGGAGCTATAACTATGCTAGTAGCCAGACAGCGGGAGGTGTGCAGCACGTCGTCGGTAGGCTAATTTTTCGGCAGTTGACCACGACGTCGCCTGGTCGGGAGGGCTCAGGAGGTTTCAAATACTGGTTTAGCTCTGGACCCCAAACCCAAAGACGCCTTCCCCACACTAAGTCGGTGAGCACCCAAGACCGGATTGGAGGTTTGCCGCTGCGGTCATTGGAAGCCCAGAGGCGGTTTTTGGGGATCGCACGAAGAGGCGGTCTAACGAATTGAGAGGCGCGGAATTGCTGTCACCCAGAGGAGGGGAGATTCCAGGGGACAGGGGAGTTGGAGACGTGGAGCGGGGAGGGGGAAATCCAAAATGGTACAGAAAGGAAGGGCAGGGTATGCAGGTCCCAAGGAACGAGGGAGGGATGGCTGGCAATCGACAGCTCAGGGACCGGAGAGGGTCGCCGGCGAGCTTTTGAGTGATGAGTGGTGAGTGATGTAAAAGCACGAGGGAAGGAACGGGGCCGGGCAGGACCGGCCGTGCGAGCCCAGAGGTTGACTAGGCGCTATATATAATTATTGCTGTTAACTCGATACATGTGAGCCATGGAGTGCGGATGGGGCAAAGGAAATTTAGAACGGTGGAGGGTCGTGGCTTAAGGGGGTACGAAAAGGACGCCAAAAGCGTCTAAACTGAGCATGGACCAGCTGAGAGTTGAAGCGATTGGGGATGGATGGAGACACAGACGAAAGAGGAGATCCGCGCAGAGGGCCATGGGGCATGGAGGGACCCGTTCGCCAATGCTGGATGCCGATGGAGCCCGACAATCGAGGAAGGAGGAGGAGAGGCCATTCAGCCTTCAAGTTCAGCCTTCCGGATCTACGCCGTAGTGTAGTGGACAGTAGTAGTGGTTGTCATACTCCTCCATCCGAGACACCACTAGCAGATGTAGACACTAGACACTAGACAGCACCACCCAAAGCACCACCCAAAGCACCACCCCTCAGGCTCTCCTCTCAGGACTCAGGACTCGGGAGAGAGTTAAGATTCGCGTGTCACCGGGGCCATGGGCATAGCACCGTACAATCCCGGTAACAATCGACAGGCACACACCCATGGTTCCATAGATCGCAACGCGGCTGCTGGGCGCCTCTGAGTGGCCCATCCGGTGGAGGAAGTTCGCCGGTGGGTTGGCGCGGTCGTGACCCGGCGACTGGCGAGGGCCCGAGGGCCCCGATGCCCGTTCGAGGCAAGGCTAGTCGAGTCAGGATTCATCGCGCGCGGTTCATTAAACATTAATAATTAATATGGATCTTTCGCTTTGCACACCACCACCACCAGGCCATGGATCAGCCCATTTTATCTCGTGCCGGCCACCGTCGCTGCCTGCCCTAGAGTCCTAGACACGCCGGTGCGAGGGCGTTAGTCCCTGCCTGGCGGTGCTCCGTCGCACGGCGGATACAGAGTCTCAGAGTGGGCGGTGCCTGAAGGTTCGGAGGCTGTCTAGACCGCCGGGGGGAGGCGCAATGCGTTGGCAACATAGTTAGCACCTAAGTAAGTACTCCGTAGTAGTAGTAGTAGTAGTAGTAGTAGTAGTAGTAGTAGTAGTAGTAGTAGTAGTAGTAGTAGTAGTAGTAGTAGCAACTGAGCAAGATGTGGCCGTCACGGATCGGATCCTGGTCGCCCCCTTGCCTCGTCTGCCTGCTGGTTGCCCTTGGCTGGCCGGCTTAACTTCGACCGGCCTTCCTTCCCGCCTTCTCTGGATTTCCAGGGGAGATTCTAGCCTTCCAGAGGCCAATAGTATCGGCCAGGGCGGTTTAAACGCGGCCGGACACTTGCGCTTGGCTGCTTTGGGCCCGGTTCCTCAGGCACGCCTGCTGCCTCGCCTTTTTCGGAGTGAAGCTGCAGACTTTCGTTCGCGGCTCGACTCGGCTCGCTCGCCTTGCTTTCCACTCCCTCTCCACGCACTACTCTATACACTACTTACGTGCTGTGCATTGCGCACTCTGACGTCGCGTCGGAGATTGGACTAACGTGTTGTACTCCATTCGGACTTGGTCCCAGCCATCCTCCCAAATTAAAGGGGCTGAGGGCGGTTAGTCCTTCTCCACGGGTTCTGCCATTCGATCGATGAACGCATGAAGAACGACGGAACCCCCCTCGCCTGTCCTCCCACAGGCTCCCAGGCTTTCCACCCTGCCGTCCCTTCGGGCCTTCCAATGAAAACCGCGGTCGCTGCTGATCCTCATACCCTCCCCCAATGTCATACTCCGGCGTCATCGCTAGCGGTGGGGTCGTCGAAGTGCCGATTCAATAGTGCTTGGTGATGCGATCCAGGACGCACCGCGCTCCCGTGAGATCGCCCGTCTATCCTTTAAACGGCATCTCATGGGGTTCTTTATCCCGACTATCCACGCTCTGTTGGTGCTCGTGACAAGCGGCTAATGGCTGGGGACAAATAGTCATGCATGGCACATCGGGTCGTGCTCATGCTCAAATCTGGGATCTTGGAGATGCATGTGCTGCTCGATCATCATCGATAATCGACAAAGCCATTGTGGTCTTTCCATGGAAAGATCCCAGAATAGCGCCCGTTGGAATGCTGATCAAAAATTGATGTCCTGTTGCCGGAAATCCGGAACAATAACGGTTGACAACAATGCCTCTGATCTAGCTTATCTACACCGTACAAAATCCGTACAGAATCCGAGAGTACACCTTTATTTGAGATATCTACCGAGCGGGATTTGCACCTACGCTCGATGGAGCCCCAGCCCACCGACGGGGTACACTGACCAGTGACCAGCATCTAGTCCACTGCACTCCAGACTATTCCGAAATTCCAATCAATTCTTCGGCAGTGAAAACTGGGCTAACCTGCATACGGAGTTACTTAAGGCCTCGTCAGCCGTCGCCATTTATCTTTCTTTGCAGATCATCAGCCCAGCCGCTATCCGTCCGACCGTCGACTTACCCGATTTGTCTGGGGGGTTGAATCTCACTGACAAAAATAAACCGATCGGCTGGCGTCTGACAAATAAGGGCCTCTGCCCCATACTCTCGGCACCTACAGTAGGGTTCTGTCCCTGACAGACCTACTCCGTACCGCCGAACAGCCCCATCCCCTCCCCATAACTTGGGCACATGAAAAAACGCGGTTCCTGACAAACTTATTTACGGAGTATATATATTGTGGGAAGTCTACTTAAGTATTCAATGTTGCCATGATGCCGGTTAACCTTCCGGTACGATCAAATAGTCGACAATAGCAGTTTCAAGTCTGCAATGCTAGTGGTCGATTCGCTGAATTCAGTCCCGAGAGTTTGGAACCGTGAATCTTATAACCTTTGCTTCCCCCTTACTGTGGCGATCATCCCAGCCCGCATCATTCCCGAAGTGGAATTTCTCATGATCTCCTCCTCACTTCATGCTAACTCTACCTACAAGAGTAGCTCACATGGAACAGCACCTCACATGGGATAGCACCGCACATGCAGAAAAGAGCAAAAGCAAAGACGCAATACATCACCAGCCGACCCAACAACCTACACAATACGGAGTACCCAGTACACTCATCCATATGTCCACCTACATACAATCACTCCCATGCCAATCCCCCCCCCCTTGCCCATCACCCCCAAATTCGGCATTCTGCCTACCGTCTGTCTACCCGAGAACAGCCTAATTATTAGACAATCCTCTTTCTTCCTCTTAGTCCTCTAGTAGCCTCTAAGCCTGACATCCCGCCCCTAAAACCACCGCTAAGTTCTAACCTCCCTCCCACCAGATCCGTCTATTCCCCCTTTCGACAATGCCCCGAATATGACGGACCGCTCGGAGCACATCTCTACCTAAATCCTACCTACCTACAGTAGTCAAAAGACAATAGACCTGCCGTCCGCGGCGCCTTCCGCAGAAACTAGGTAAATAGACTAGCAATTGACAGACGGGAAGGGAAGCATAGGAAACGTCAGAGAGACAGAGAGAGAGGGACGATTGATTGATTCCAAATGCTCTCTCTCTCTCTCTCTCTCTCTCTCCCTCCCTCCCTACCTCACTCTCTCCTATCAGTGCACCTACCACCTACCCACCTGGAATATTTCCGGGCGCAGTGCTGATCATGATGCAAGTCATACTTACTATGCTCAGAGCCTTGGACATAAAATGGTAAGCAGACACGAGAGCGAGTGACTCGTTTCAGGATCGCGTGGTCTTCTTACTAGATAGGTAGGTAGGTCTGTAGGTAGGTCTGGGGGATTTACTTGGGATGGTAGACTAGACTGGACTAGACTAGATAGGTTGTGCTCGGCTGTGGATCTGCGTACACACCTATTGTGTATACCTCCCTGCTACTGGGTACCAGACTACCAGGTTACCAGTAAACCTCTACCTCCTGGTCTACCTACCTACCTACCTACTTTAGAGTTTAGGCGTACCTAGAAGATAGATACGGATAGAGTGGAGGAAGAAGGAGACGTTCGTGTTTCGGAAAGGCAGTCGAGTTTACGGGTTCGGCATCCGGCGAGGGACGGAAGTGCCGCCGTCTGCGCCTGGCAGGTTATGTTGGCATCTTGATTTTCCTCCTGCGTTTCACCAGTAGCTTGGCTATGAGCTTAATCGGAAGGACCCTGGCTGGATCTTGTCCTGGATCCTGGCTTTTACGGGCCTATGGCTACCTGACTTTTTTTTTTTTTTTACAGTGATAAGCATTAGGGTTGGGGGTAGATTCTGAGACGCGGGGGTTACGTTTTTGTTCTTTTTTTTTCTGGCGATCTTTATGCTCTGGCATTCAGGAAGACTGGGAGACTGGCAGACTGGGATTGGGGTCATTGTGAAATCACAAGTGCGAGTGTTGTAGGGCTCTTTCTATTATTGTACACTGGCCTAGACCATGGGTTGGAGTCGCTATCGTAGAGATATAGGTTCCTGGATATGGAACACTTCCCCTCTTTAGTGCACTGGTGCCTTTTTTTATCTTCTCGGTGGATATCTATGTATCTGACCTTAGATGCATGCAAGCGCCAAGATAGCCAGATCATGGTGTGTTCCAACAAAGACAACAGCTGCTAGTCACTAGGCTTCTTCTCAGTCTCACCCTCCTACTGTCTGACTCGCGCATTGACTCGGGTACTCCCACCAGTTCCCGCAGATATGCTTATTAGCTTCGAGGTTGAATCAATAGCTGCGAAGTTGAAACACCGAGTTGCTTAAGTGCCGGCTGGATGCTTCAGATCACGGGTACATCAGTCTCGCTCGAGTCACCGGTTCGTGAGCTTCCCTCGATGACACCTTATTTCTCGGAGTTGATCGGTCATGCTGAGTATCAAGCCTCCCCCCTTCTCCAATCAATTTAGTTCCGGGAATATGATCAACGTGTGCGTGAGGAGCACTTCCGAAAGAGACCGCGCTAGGAAGCATCTTTGTCGGAATTTTCGGCGCCAACGTCAATGATTTTGGAGTAATTGCTGATCTTGCGTCTTTTTCTGCTGCTCCGTCGCAGACTGCTGTCACCCAGCTTCCGGTGGGCGGGAGTTTGCTTCGGGGTCTTGTTAACTTGCTTCGGGGTCTTGTTGACGTTCGCTTCTTCTTCTGCCTCTTTCTTACTGTCTTTTCGCAGCACTCGGCCGAGTCGCTCGGGCTGGAGCTCATCAACAGACTTCGTGGTGTTTTGCTGGCTAGATCCACTGGTCATTGATGCCTTTCTCTTCCGAGTCAGCCTTGTTTCTACCACCTCTGCGGTCCGCTCAGGGGACTTCTGCCTCTCCTGTACACTTGCTTTGATCTCGGAAGGTGACTCCTCATCCTCCTGCGACATTGATTTGGCAATGGGTTCAAGCTCATCGCCAGTCACTGATCTGGAGAGCTTGAATTCATCTTGTGGGCCTCCTTGGACATACTGCGCGAGATTCTTAGCATCTGATAACATGTCACCGTTAGTGATACACTTACGTGGTGCTGTATCTTGATCATAGGACTCAATATTTCCTCTTGGAGTCTCTGCTCGGCGTCTTTCAAGGCAGGGATGCTGAACTTCGGCAAGCCTCTTCGCAGGAACCCTTTGCTCTTATATCCTGAAGTTGGTTGGAGTAGTTTGCGCTTCTTGAGTAAGTCCGTTATTTGAACAACAGTTTGCCCATTACAGTCTGTGTATAGTCAGAGAATGTTGCAGATGAATTCGCGGGTGACTCACGGAGTTTCTGAGTGAATATCGACGTTGTGCTAGGATAACCTTCCCCTAGTATAATCCTCACTGCTCTCCTCAAAAGAACCAGACTGCTCATCTCACGGAGCAGTTCGGATTCGGCTGGTTTGAGCAAGCATTGGTAGCACGCGTGGACATCGGGGACTCGTGGGTCACTAGAATTCTCGTATCCGTAGCAGAGCAAGTGCTGACGCGTCTGACAAAAAGCACATTCAATCTACTGACATTAGTAATTGTCGGTATACGAACAACTACCGGCTCACCATAGCTGCCTCCTCGCCATCCCAGCCACATTGACACTGGACAGGGCTTTGACCCTCTGCTGTTTTCGAAGCGTCGAGGTCGTGTGAACGAAAGAATTCCTGGATTTTGTCCCTACTGTCATCGGTGAGAATGAATTTCCCACTTTCTGCTGGAGGTGCATCGTTTTCCTCGATTGTAATGGTGGGTTTAATCGGCTGTGTAGACATCAAGTCACTCTCCTGACTCGTCCCTTGCGACTATTTTCATCGGTCAGCTTGTCGAAAACTCGCAGCTTAAGTTCCACGGCTCATCGACTTACAGGTAACATCATCTGCAACTGAAGCTTGTCTGCAAGATCCTGTGTGCCCTCCGCAAGATCTTGGGTGCCCTCCGCAAGGTCATCTGTCCTCTGAGGCGGCGCCTCCGGCAGGTCTTCAGTTGCACATGGTCGGTCTTCTACCGCCGGGCCGGGGTTTTCCACCGCGACGCTAGGTATGCTTCCCATAGTGCGCAACATATCCTCCTTATCTTCAAACCCAATGTCCTCCATCCTTCGCATGGCATCATTATATTCCAGCCCAGGTGGGACCTGGGGCGGAGCTTCAGATCCTTCCGGTTCGGGGCCAGTCCATTTGAGTGAGGTTATCTTGAGCCCAACACTACATTTGGAATTAGCCGAGTTCACTTCAGAGGGAAGGAGTTACCCACGTATGCCATCCGCTGTCCATCGACCCACACGATTGTGTCTCCCTCCTCCAGTTTTTGTTGAGCGGAAACTTGATCAGATCATCATTCGCCTCGTTAAATCCAGGGGGTTCGTAGTCAGGGGGGCAGTCATCGGTATAAAACAGATGTACGCCGAGATTTCGCTTGTCTACAAACATCATGAGCAAGATTCACGCAGGTAGGGATGGGCACATACTTGGCAGGGTTGGGAGGAAAGCACTGAGAGTGATCAAGCGTCTCACGATCGTCTCAAGGCCAATTCTCGCTGTTTGCGCTGACTTTATATCAGCCACATAGCCCATTGGCTCGATTGACAGGCTTTCAAGGCGACTGTCGATATCTCTGGACCCCCCTGTATACTTGAAGGAAAATGTATAGGACTCGAGCACATTGTCCGGGGCATCCTTATCGACAAGGATGGTCAATTGGACGGCCTCGAGGACGTTCCTGCTTAGGGCATCGAAAATCCCGGTTTCCTACACATATAAGCAGAGCAATAGGTTGTCCCAATCGGGATGCTTACCAGGATATCGAGGATCATGTCCGCCTTGGGATCTGTGCCACGGATAATGATCTTCAGCGGCTGTCCTTTCCTACCTTGACCGAAGGGAACATCCGAGACGCGCGCCTCATTGTCGATGAATTGACGATATGAGAGGTTGCTCTCACGCTGGGCTTCTCTTAGGTCCCGATCGTCGAAGCAGGGGAGCGGAAGGAACTCCCTGGGATACACTGATGAGACTGGCTCCAATTGGGGGAAGTTATAGGGTGGCACCCAACGAACCGAAGATAGAACAGCGTTCCGAACTGTATCCGGGTTAGATATAGTTGCATACCAAGCTATGGGGCGGCGGGCTACTTACCGAAACATGCAACATGATTTGGACCAGCTCCAAGCTCTGCTGTTGCTTGAGAGAGACGCGTTCCTCAAGCCTCAATTCGGGGGGCGCCTCGATCACATCCTGCGCCTTGACCCGGGTGACAGGTCTGCTGTTGGAGGCAAGGGTGTGGAGGTTCTGCGGAGCCTGAGCCTGTGCCTGTACCTGGACGGTCGACGGGGGACCAGTGAACTTGATCCGGACCATGCTGGGCAGCTGGATGGGGGATGAGGGCAGCGAGCGCTTGCATTCAGCAGCGGCAGGCAGGGTGGTTGGCAGGGTGGTTGGCAGCAGGTTGTGTTCGCGGTGATGAGGTCGGAAGATAAATGAACAGGTCCAAGACAAGTCAGGTTGACGACACCAAACGAACGCCCAAGGTACGGTCACGGGAGTCCGCCCGTTTGCCTGTCCCTGGAGGCCGATTTGGCTTCCAGGCAAACACACATGGGGGGGGAGTGTCTCTGTACGATACGATGCGGATCAGGCAATTACTGGTCTATCTCTAGGTTTGGGCGCGTTGGAGGGGGCTGGTGTCTTGGTGTCTCGATGATGTCTCGGTGTCTCACGTCAACGGAGATGTATTGAATATTTATATACTATCGCAAAGCGGCGGGGATTTGAAAATTACCCGCCAAGGTGCAGGCACCAACCACTTGGACATTCCTGGCGCCTCTCGCCAACAACAGCCGAGCTATCTGAGCGATCCCCTTTCACGCCTTTCATTCTTGCGTTGCTCTTTCGTTGTTCGAAAGCCTTCTTCCCCTTCCCCCCGACGCCGCTGACTTCAGGTCCAGCCCGGTACCGGCTAATTTTAGAAGCGCAAGACTCAGACTCCAGGGCGGATTAGAGTTGCCTAGGTTTCTGGTACCGACGATGAAGCATGCACTCTATAGGCAGGGAGGGAGATGGGATCGGAGATTGTGGTAGTGTAGTATACACCTCAAGTCCTCCTTCGCCCGCTGCTCAGTCCCGACTCAGCCGTCAGCCCCGGCAATGAAGGCCGGGGTGGAGCGCGTCGCCCGTCGCCCGTCGGACGGTCGGCCTGATAACGCCGCCGCTGGGGGTGAAACAAGAGATAGGGCGGAGTCCCGCGGTAGACGAAATTACGAACCACACCGGCACCGCCATGGCGACGATAGTCACGATACGCACTTATCGCTGCGCTTCCCCGCAATTGCCTGGGTAGTCAAGGATTGAGGGCAACTAACTACGGTAGGGGCGTGGATTAGGTTATGGATCTGGATGACGGCCTATAACTTCGGCGGCTAGGAGGCGAGGCTGGCTAGTGATAGGGTCGGTTGTCCACTGCTCTGCCGCTGGGAAAACTCTTTGTTTCTGCTGCTGGAAACACACAGGTGACGGGCATGGCTGGCTGGCTGGATGGATCCGGACATCGAAAAAAACACCGACGGGAATCCTGGGCAATACGACGGACCCCACCATGTCACGTGGGCGCCTCGCGGGTGGCAAAGGCACCACAACCGGTCCCTACTGGACCACTGGGCGCCGGGATGAAACCAGAGGCAGAGGAGGAAGATGAGATGTCATATGCGCCTGGGAGCGGACTGCACCCGTAGCGAGAAGTGTCACGGATGAAGAGATGTGGGTTTGGTTTGGTGAATAAATTAACTGACACTATGGCGGGCGGCGGCTATCATCCGTCTTTAGTTCGAGATACTACGCAGGAGAATGGAGATAGGATGACGGAGTTTGTAGATACTACGGAGTGTTAGTAGTAGATACCACTACAGATAGACAGTAGATAGTACTCCGTAGTCCGTACGCCCAACTCCCAAAAGGACCAGGGCCTCACCGGCTCGCGCAGATGCAGCAGCAGCAGAGGATGGGCCAAACCGCCGAGTGATTGGGTTCCCAGGCCCAACGGACAGGGTAGACCCTCCACCGGATTACCATCGTAACGAATCTGGAATCCTGGACGTATGGACTGGAGTGGTCCAAAGGGGAGTGCTCCGAGCGCTGGGCGAGCGAGCAGTCGACTGAACTGCAGGACGGCAAATTCAGAACCCGCCTTCGCCTTGCCTTGCCTCTAACTTTTTCCCTTGACCCTTTTTCTTTTGTTTCGCTCCGTCCCCTTCGCATCGCTCGCCCTTCCGTGATCCTCTGCATCCTCCCGACTCTCTTCTGGTGCCCTCTCACCTGCGTGCAACTACTACTACAACCACATACATAGTAGATACATCCAGATCGCTTCCCTCTCTTCCTGGCCGGACTCCCTCCCTCCTCTGCCTCCCTCTGCGGAGACCGCCAGCCTCGGGAAGCCGCCAGATTGGGCTAGCCGGCCGACGAACCAGGCCGGAAACCACTCAGAGCCTAAGAGGAGGCACGACCAACCAACCACCTTCACTCCAGCTCCCTCTCCTCGATTATTCTCCGCCGCCCAACACCTCCTTGTCAGCAGAGCACGCCACTGTCTGCCCTCGTTCACTCGTTACACCGCACTGCTTGTTTCCTCTCCACTCAAGCACCTACCCGTCGCCTCAGCCATGTTCTAACCAGACCCCTTCATCTCTGTCGGCTCTCAGATGGTCTTTGCGGGTCCGTATAACCGTGTTGGCGGCCCTCTTGGACACCGACTCGTCGTCGCCTCGACGTGACGCTGGCCGACGCCCTCAAACAACCACCACCATAACCACCGCCACACCACTCTCACGCTCTTGCTTTCGCTCCTTAACTCGACAAGTCCCCCGCGGCTATCTCTAATGCATCAGAAAGACTGGATCTCGACAAACTGAATCGCCCTCGCCACGCCCACACGCGCCTCCATATCTCCGTGACCCTACCCCTCGGGTATCCCGCTGATTCGGTCATCTCTTCGACCCAACACCCTCAAAATGGAGGAAGACGGGAGCAGTCGTGGAATCGGCTCGGGGTCGCCTAGCGGCTCGGTCGGTCAATTTTCGTTTGCCCCTGCCACTCGAACGACGGTTGTCACCACAACAACCACTACCACTACCAGCTTCCCTCCTGTGTTCATAAGGCCGCCCCGCGCCACGCGAGATCTCGATCCTAAACTTTACCCCCTGGCATCGGCACCGACACCAGCGTCATTAAGGAACATCCGATTTGAGCTCGGTGGGAAATCCGTCATATTCAACGAGCCTGAAGATACCACGGGCACCTTGAACGAGGTACGTTGTGATTCTTGGGTTTAGCAAGCATTCATATTCTAAATTGTTTCACTCCTTTGCGTTATTTGCCGTGTTAGATACTGGAAACTAACTTGTGTAGTTGAGCGAGAAGGATGACGCGCTCAGGGCATCGAATGGCTTGGTCCGATCTGTGGCTTCCTTTACCTCCGATGAAAACCCACTGTCTCGCCGTCTCGCGCACAGAACTTCGAGCCAAAATCACCTGTCGATCTCCAAACGCCGGCTTCCAGAAACCCAACAGGCGTCCTTGCGGGCACGTTCCGCTAGGGTACCATCGGAGCCTGCATTCCGTTCGGCTCGCCCCCATGGCTCTACACCATTGCATCCTACTGTAGCTGGCTTAGCGACCCCAGAGACGGAAAGCAACAGTAACAGCACGACAGAGGGGATGTTGTCTAGACGGAGGGTTCACAGTGCTAGTAACCCACGCAGAGAGACGTTACTTCGATCCCCTTTATCCTCGGAAGTCGAATCTCAGGGGATTTCCCAGGCAGCCGGCACCAGGAAAGAGACCTTGCGTACTAAAACTGCTGCTCAAGAACAGGACCATCAAACTGATCGCCCCACTGAGGCTGTTTTCGCGAGGCCTGCGTTGGAAAGAACCGAGTCGGATCTTAGAGAGGACCAGCTAGGGGCTGCTACAAGTCAGGACTCTGGTTACGATGCGCCCGGGAACGATTCTCAACGTTCTCATACCGAGTCGGCATCGCAGCTCGCTTTTATTGACAATGTCGTGGCCCAAGATATGTGTCTACCTAGCCCGAGTTTATCCCCGGTGGCCGCTATGAATGCTGGGAACGCCGAATCCTCCTTCGATTCCGCTGAGGACCAAGAAGACACAGACTCCAGCCTCGACAACAGTGACACTCGGTTTATGAATCCCTTGCGTGTTGGCGATTCGAAAGGAAAGAACTCTTATGGCGCCAAATCCGATGAGCTTCCTGCAGGCTCCTTGATGCAACGCCCAGGCTCACTGATGGACATCCCCAATGTGTTGGACTTCTTTGACTCGGTCCCCGATGGAATGAAAACATACATGATGTATCAACTTCTGAGACGCTGTCCGAAGCAGACCTTGCATTTTGTCGCTGACGTCGTTAACCCGGCGTTGAAGTGTGACTTTTTGTCCCTTCTGCCTCTGGAACTCAGTCTCAACATCGTGAAATATTTCGATGCCCAAACCATGTGCCGTGCAGCCCAAGTGTCCAAGAAATGGAGGCACATCATCAATTCCGACGAGAAATCGTGGAAGGAGCTTTTTGATAGAGACGGGTACGTTCTTCCAACTGGAGAGTTGGACCGCGCAATCAGAGAAGGCTGGGGGTGGCAGTATCCGAACGGAGGGGAGGACTTTGAGAAAGATATGAGTCTGTCTCCTTTCATCAAGCCCGATCCGGAATCTTCTATTCCCGGCTTCCCTTCATTCGGAGAGTCAAGTGAAAGAACGCTGTCCGTGAGTCGCCGGCCCAAAAGAAAGGCTTGCACTCGTGTTTCTAGTCGTAAGCTATCGAAGCGGAAAATCTCCTCCAGTGGTACGGATCACTCTGAATCTTCAGACTGGAGAAAAGAGGTTTCCGCATCGGAAGGGCCTTATGCTGCGGCGAACGCTGCGGCGGCGGCAGTCCCATACCCTGACATTGGTATACCATCTCTTCGTGGCCTTCATCTCTACAAATCTCTCTATCAGCGCCACCATTCTATCCACAAAGCCTGGATGAAGCCCAATGTCAAACCGAGACACATTGCCTTCCGTGCACATGACCGTCATGTGGTCACCTGCCTTCAGTTCGATACGGATAAGGTTCTGACTGGAAGCGATGACACGAACATCAATGTCTACGACACCAAGACCGGTGAGCTGAGAGCGACGCTCGAGGGTCATGAAGGCGGTGTTTGGGCACTTGAGTACTACGGCAATACCCTAGTTTCCGGTTCCACCGACAGGTCAGTCAGGGTTTGGGACATCGAAAAAGCCAGATGCACACAGATTTTCCACGGTCATACCTCAACGGTGCGCTGTTTGCAGATTGTCTTGCCTGTGGAAGTGGGAAGAAAATCAGACGGCACCCCCGAGATGATGCCCAAGGAACCATTGATTATCACAGGCTCTCGTGACTCGAATCTTCGCGTCTGGAAACTTCCTAAACCGGGTGATCCAGGCTACTACCAAAGCGGACCCCATGCCGATGACACAGATTGCCCCTACTTTGTTCGTGTTCTCAGCGGCCACCAGCACTCCGTTCGGGCGATCGCGGCGCATGGCGATACCTTGGTGAGCGGGAGTTATGACTGTACGGTGCGGGTTTGGAAAATCTCGACTGGCGAAACTGTACATCGGCTCCAAGGTCATACACTGAAGGTGTATAGCGTTGTTCTCGACCACAAGAGGAACCGTTGTATCAGTGGATCCATGGATAACATGGTCAAGGTGTGGTCCTTGGAAACCGGCTCCATCCTGTACAACTTGGAGGGCCACACTTCCCTTGTGGGCCTGCTCGACCTGAAATGCGATCGTTTGGTCTCAGCGGCTGCGGATTCTACCCTGAGGATCTGGGATCCGGAAACCGGCCAGTGTAAAAACATGCTGAGTGCCCATACTGGCGCCATCACATGCTTCCAGCATGATGGCCAGAAAGTCATATCCGGCTCGGATCGAACCCTCAAGATGTGGGATGTCCGAACGGGGGAGTGTGTCAGGGATCTGCTCACCGATCTAAGTGGTGTGTGGCAGGTCAAATTCAATGACCGAAGGTGCGTTGCCGCGGTGCAGCGCGATAGTTTAACCTACATCGAGGTGAGTCCAATGTCCGCCAATCTAGGTCACTGCCTGCTAACTAGTTTTAGGTACTTGACTTCGGCGCCTCACGCGACGGAGTACCCAGTGAGCAGCTCGGAAGGCGCGTCGTCGTCAATCGGTGGGGTCAGGAAGTCAGTGACACCGACGAAGAATACGACCTTTCTGATGCCTGATGTTCTTTCTGCCCTTGGCTCGCTTCTTCGGTGGCTGCAGGATCTATCACCCCCCGGCCTCTTCTTTCCATGCACAAGGCAACAGCAATCGGCGGTTCTTTTTTCACGTTATATTTCTACCTTTTTTTCGCAACCTACTCGAGCCATGACACATCTACGATACCCACCCATCCAATGGAATTATAATTCCCTTTATGAGGACTTGCATAGCGTGGTTAGCATCCTTTGGCATGCAGCATCATGACGGACAGGCGTTTTGGCATTCAAAACGGATTTTACCAATCTCTTGTCTAATTGTCCTTCTCTCTTACATTGATCATCCTCACGCTGTCCTTTGTCCGTATGTTTGGCATGCGTCCTTCAATGTCCAGTGCGCGGAATTTAAAGCATCCGCTTCTATGCATACAACCAAACGTATCCTGACTAACCTCGTCTCTATCTTATAATTGAACTTTATAGACTCCAAGTGACTTTATCTGCAATATGACCATGACATGATCCCAATCTCAGATGCTGCCTCACTTTCAGTCGATAGGGTATATATGTACACACGCTTGATGCTTTGACCAAGCATCTCCAACATCGAATGTTCCCGGGACCAGCTCCAAAAATAGAATCAAGAGTTAGGCCACTCCCCCCTTGCACTCCAGAGGTGTATGTACAGTAGACAAGGGAGGGTTGGCGTGGCTGAGCGTAGACAATGTACGGTTCACACGTTTGATAAACCGAGACAGCTCGAAACTCGAGGCTGTTGTCTCCAATGATGAGGTTAGCACGCGGAGATTAGAGCGTAAGGTCGTCGCACTGTGTATCATATCCGGGGCTGGTACTCTTCGGCCCAAGCAGTGAAACGAGACTGCTCAAGATATGCCAGTGTCCGTGAAGTAGTAATCCTGCCGCGTAAGTAATGCAGCAATTGTCACATAACAGGCGTTTATCTTGCTGCGATTCCACCCACACTTGGCGAATAAAGCCCATCCTTTGCCTTGAACTAAAGGAAATCGAAACACCTTACATCAGGTGAATTCCCATCTAGACCCTTCCTTTGACTCCGCCGCGGGCACAGCAGCAGCAGCAGCAGCAGCAGTCGAACCATCAGGACCCGACGCAGCGGGCTGTTCAACCTTCACCTCCATTTTCCCATCGTACCCAGCAGCAGCCAGGATAGCCCAGCGAATAGGACTGACACCCAAATAATCCCCATGACTCCGATATACCTCGGAACTGCAAGTCAAGATCTCACCCAACGCAGGCGGTCCCTCCAACCTGCCAACCGGCTGTATCAGGGGCTTCATCTTTTCCAACGATTTCTGCACCGCAAGCATATTCGCCTTCGTAACTCCACTCATGATTTGGGGCCTCCTCTTCGCTAGCACCTTATCCACCTTCGAGACGATAACCTGGTGCGGAATAGCATACCTCCGGAATAGTTCCAACATCCCCTCATCGGACCGCTTGATGCCGTGCTGCCCATCGATAAGGACAAAGGTACGTCGAAGTCTATCATTGTTGTCTGTTAGTTTCACGTCCGATAACAGCCTCCCCTGTCTCCCCCCCCCCCAACGAACCACCAAGACTCAAGACTCATTGCATGCAAACATACTGTTTTCTCCGCTTCAAATACTTCATAATCTCATCTCCCCACTCCGTGCGACTCCCCTTTCCATACCCCGGCAGATCCAGAAGAAGCACCTTCGACTCCCCGCCCTTCGTGCCCCCGATCCCAAAGGCGTTCATGGTTGTCGTCCGTCCCGGTTTCGATGATGTGTAGCATATTTCCGCGCCCATGACATTATTCAACAGAGAGCTCTTGCCGACGTTCGACCGCCCCAGAAATGCCACTTCGGGCGTCATGGATGACATCGGCATCGCGCGGAATTTGGCCACCGTCCATTGTTTAATGGGCGAGTGGCGCGAAGGCTCGAATATCTTGTCTGCGTACGCGAGTTGCGATTCATTTGGTGCTTGGGTGTCCCAGTAGTAGTTTAGTTCTGTTGGGGAGAGGTCAATGAGTTGGAATTTGTTGTGTGGTAGCGGAGAAGGTGGTGAGGGTGCGGCGGTTGTCGTGAGGGTGCGGTGGATGGTATTGGTGGTGGTGGTCGGGGATGAGAAAGTCCGTTGCGAGAGGGCGGTGGTGAGGGAGAAGAGACATTTCTTCATGGTGAGATTGTATTTGTCGGAGGATTGAGTCTTTGCGACGGCCTCTTGCTTGCGATGGATTCGTTGATGCTGTTGCTGAAGAGCTTCTCCAGAAATTATCCCCAGGATCAGAAAGTCTGCCGAGCGCACTCCGAGCAGGAACCTTTGCCGAGTCTCCGTCTCCGCGGCGGGCCAATAAGCACTGAGGGAGACTTTACTTAGCTTCACTCGATCGCACCAATACCCAACTCCATACATATTTACCCCAGGTCTGGACCGACGCAGATAGCTGCAGTCGCTTAGCTGTCTCTTTCTCTACCCTACACACACTCTCTCTCTGGAAGACACTTTCCGGATCATCAGCGCCAGGAACCCCCCGCTCCCAACCTCCGTCATCATGATCAGCGCGGTGCTCGTCTTCAACAACAATGGACAACCACGTCTAACCAAGTTCTATACCCAAATCGTGAGTGATCATCAAATCGCATATAACCACAACCTCTATGCTAACCAATTCTCCACGCATCCAGGACACCCAAACGAAACAGTCGCTCATCGCGCAAATCTACAACCTCGTCGCCCAGCGTCCCCCCAGCGCCTGTAACTTCCTGCCTCTACCCCCATTGCTATCCCGAGGCGCTCGCTCCACCGAATCCACCAACCCCTCTGACACCCCGACGCAAATCACCTACCGGACCTACGCTACACTATCATTCATCATGATCTCCACGTCGACGGAATCCCCGCTGGCGCTGATCGATCTGATTCAGGTCTTTGTGGAGGCGCTGGACCGCATGTTCGAGAATGTCTGCGAGCTAGATCTCATCTTCGGGTACGAGACTATGCATGCCGTGTTGGGCGAGATGATCGTGGGCGGGGTGGTGGCGGAGACGAACATCGAGAAGATTATCGCCGGCGTGCGCACCCAGGAGGGCAATACGGGGAAGAAGAAGGCTATTCAGGCGGCTAGTGCGGGGATAGGCCGGGGAGGAATCCCGGGTTTGGGAGGTTGGAGGTGAGGGGGGCGTGGGCTGGTTTGTGACAATCTAGTTTGGGTTTGTACGGCTCCCTGACCGGGCCGGGGAGGAGGTGGCTTGTGATCTAAGATAGAGAGGGGGGGTTCTGTATGACATGTAGCTGGGCATGGATATGGCGTTATTGCTTTGGATTCTGGTAGTTGGTATAAGGATTTATGAAATGTGAGATGCATGGCATGTACCCTGACCACCGGGTAGCTTTTCGCGTACAATAACATACCCACTGCTGTGCAAATTCAGACGCCATAGTCAACTCGACCGTCAGTGGCTCTTTGGGCGATTGCCTTACAGAGGGGAACGTCACATGCCAGAAAAGCAGCCAGGACTGTTTACTGTGATGCCTAAGGCTGCAAGCAGAGGGTCGAGCAGAGACGGGGGTTAGCCCTAGCCCGTGACCACCACCACCGGGGCCGCGGCGGAAGGATAGTCCGAGGGCGGCCCACACAGGCAACGGGGCCTTTTCTTTTCCACGCACGAAATTCGATCGAACTTCTTTCTCTTCTCTTGTCCGTCAATCCCGTCAACCAACGCCGATCCACGTCGACAAAATGGTAAGCACATAGACACATCCAGTTGCGATCTCTTTGGTATTGCAAAAGAGCTATCGACTACGCATGCGACATGTCGTGAGACAATCTCGTCCGCTTCATCTCGCACAGTCGAGAAGCGTTTATTCCGCTGGTCGTTCAAATCCTTCCCAGGATGCGAGCGCCAGTGATGATTTGGCTGGAGTCACAAGTCCAGTAACCCGGGTGAAACTGGGTTGCCGGGCTTGTGTACTCTCTTAGAGTTCAAGGAAGATGCAGCAGATGGACGCGATTGCTGATCTTTCTTTCTCAATGATAGCCTGCCCCTAAGTCCGGAAAGAAGACTGCTCCTCTCCCTTACCCCCAGGGTAAGGCTGGCGCTGGCAAGAAGGCTGCCAAGGTACGTGCTAATATCCTATTCTATCGTGCGAAGTCAATTGGGGTTGCTAACCGGTCTCGCAGAACCCTCTCATCGAGAAGCGTTCCCGCAACTTCGGCATTGGCCAGGACATCCAGCCCAAGCGCAACCTCGGCCGCTTCGTCAAGTGGCCCGAGTACGTCCGTCTGCAGCGCCAGAAGAAGATCTTGAACCTCCGTCTCAAGGTCCCCCCTTCCATCGCTCAGTTCCAGCAGACCCTGGACCGCAACACCGCTGCCCAGGCCTTCAAGCTCCTCAACAAGTACCGCCCCGAGACCAAGACCGAGAAGAAGGAGCGTCTCCTCGCCGAGGCCACCGCCGTCGCTGAGGGCAAGAAGAAGGAGGATGCCTCCAAGAAGCCCTACAACGTCAAGTACGGTCTCAACCACGTTGTCGGCCTCGTCGAGAACAAGAAGGCCTCCCTCGTCCTGATCGCCCACGACGTTGACCCCATTGAGCTGGTTGTCTTCCTTCCCGCTCTCTGCCGCAAGATGGGTATCCCCTACGCCATCGTCAAGGGCAAGGCTCGTCTCGGTACCGTTGTCCACAAGAAGGTGAGACTTTCCCAGCATATCTCCACTATCAAACATCATAACTAACTCTCCCTCCCCCCCCAGACCGCTGCCGTTCTCGCTCTCACCGAGACCCGCGCTGAGGACAAGGCTGAGTTCGCCAAGCTCCTCTCCGCCGTCAAGGAGGGATACACCGACAAGTACGAGGAGTCCCGCCGTCACTGGGGTGGTGGTATCATGGGCGCCAAGGCTGTCGCCCGCCAGGAGAAGAAGCGCAAGGCCGTTGAGGGTGCCATCCGTGTCTAAGCTAGCTTAGCCCAGACAAGGATAGCAACAAAAAAACCAAAAACCCTTTTCTCTCTCCAACGAATCCTAATGAACCCTTAGCGTGTGCAGTCTCCTCCACCAAAAAGTTCTTAGGGGCACACGGTGTTTTCTCTCTGGGAGGATGGATACCCCAAACCCAACAACACAATCTACACTTTTGATGGCATTTTTCTAGCTTAGATGGGATTGACCTTGATTGGTTTGTAAGTGTGGAGGGTTGCATACGGATCAGGGTGTGAGAGGCCGCCTCTTCCCCTCTTCCTAAACCAACTCCACCTATCTCACAACACCTCAAGTGTCATCCTCGCCTAAAACCTTAATCCATCTAGTTATATTGTGTGTCATTCTTCTCAGATTACATACCTCTTTTTGTTTTTCCTTTTCATGTACACGTTGCAGATACCCTTCCATGAATGCTATTTCGGACTCATCATCATCATCATCCCATCTATTCTCTGTCGTCGTGTGGCTGGCTCTCTTCTGGTCGGTCGAGGCCTGGGCCTTAACCGTGGTGTAGAGACAAGAGACTTTTTTTGTCTGGACGACGTGATTGATGTGTGCGGTGCTGTTGTGTCGTGGTCTTTGCATTCAGGGGTCGTCTGCTTGTGTACTTGATGGGCTGTAGTCTGTACTAATTTGTAGTTTGTAGATGCAGTAAGTAAACCTTGGAGGGTGTAGCCCAAGGGTTGCTACTTAATACTTTGGCTCATGGGTCTCTCCACTCGAAGAGTACTATACCCCAATGACTCTTACACTGTACGTCTGACATGACTGTTCCCCTCCCTCCATAGTACCCCCCCACTGTAAAGTACTCAATAGAAGGAAGGGATAGAACTCGACACTTGCAATGCAATGCAATCATTCCTTTCATCATTACTCCATAGTAGATATTACCATAGCCATTTCATCCTATCTCCTCCACGCCACTCCACACCAAACTATGCCATGCTGCGATACAATGCGATGCCATACCGAACACACCACCACGTCACCATCAACACAACCAACCCACAGTAAAAGTTTTTTTAAAAAAAAAATAACACAAGACAAGAAAAAGAAGAGGCATCTATACAGTAGAATAATAACAATAATACTACAGCAATGGTATGGTATGGTACGAAAAACACAGCAAGACAAAAAAAAAAAAAAAAGAATCAATCCCAAACGAAAAGATAAGATAAAATGCAACCCAACTAAATGCCACCCACACCTCCTTCGCTTTCCCTTCCCTTTTCGACCCAAGCAAATCGGATTAAGAAGAAGACAGAATACGAATGAAAACGAAAAAGAAAAGAAAAACCGGAAGAGCCAGCCACCGCACACACCGCCCACACCTACTTTAACTGTAGGGGGGGAATAAAACACTCCTTTTTTTGTTTGAGACGAAATAAATATAGGCATTGAACGAACGAAATGAAAGCACACTTCGAAGAGGCTAGAATTTATGCGGAGAATTCGAGGGGAATGGGTTCGTGTTCATTCATTTCGGTCGTTAACGTTGGGCGGGGGGTCGTGTAAGTCCTTGTCTGGCCTGTCGAGTGGGAGTCAGTGAGAGGTGGTTCTAAAGAAGATGTAGAGCAGCAGATATCACGTACCTTCATTTGTTCAATTCTGGCCTTCAGTTGGCTGGTGACTTCTGCGGCTCGCTTCCAGTTCTCTGCGGGTTCGGTACTCCTTGTACCTTGGTCTTCGCCAGAGGCACTGCCCGAACCCAGGACTGATGACCGGGTTGGGCTTCCCAGGCCGGAGTAGCTGGTGCCGAAGGTAGGGCTGAGCTTCCGCCGACCAAGTCCTGCTTCCCGGGCACCCAGTCCGGGGGAGTCTATACCGTTGTTTTCCTTCTCTTCGCTCGGGCTGCCGGAGGCATAGCTGCGTGGCCGTGAGCTATCGAGCCGGGCACCCAATCCAAGACTAGCTCGGGACAGACCGTAGCTGTTGCTACCCGCGTCTTGGTACACAGAGCCTGCTTCCGAGATAGGCAAACCAAGGTTATCTGGTAGAGTATTAGGAGGGCTGACAGCACTAGCGCGGAGAGCCCTTGTTAGCTCGCGCTTCAGGCGCTCAATCTCTCGCTGTTGCTTCTGGACTGTTTGCTCTGCCGCCTCCGCATCGCTGCGTGCTCGGACCAGTTGAGTTTCTTTGGCTTTGATGCTCAGAACATCCCTCGTATGATCCTCGATGAGCTGTGCATTCTGGTCTTGGAGCTCCATGACCTGCGAGTTCAGTTTGGTTCTATCAGACCTCAAGTCCTCGATCATCCGTAGGAATCGGTCCTTCTCCATGCGTAGCTCTTCTAACTCGGCCCGCTCGATGGCGGATATTCCACTCAACTGAGGGGCTGCTGGGGCGGGAGCAGGCTCACTGGGAGCTGCCGGCTTGGCAATCGGACGTCCTGCAAGTCCTCGTCCAAGACCAAACTTGGGAGGTGCAGGTGCCGGTGGTTGCTCCTCAGACGGCGGTGACATAACTCGTCGTGGGGATGCTACGCCTCCAATACCACCAAGCTTCTTCTTAAGGCCGCCTGGAGCGGGAAGACCACCACCAAGCTTCGGGGGCCCACCAAGCTTTGACGGAATGGACCTCGTCGCAGGCCGAGGGGATGGGGCTGCTACCGGTTCTTCGACGGGCGGAGGGGCAGCTGCCGGCTTCTTGACTAGAGCGGGCTTCTTTCCACCGACGACCTTCTTTCCAGCAGCAGGGACGGGTTTCGGTGGGGCAATGATAGGCTTGGGTCTATCCTTCGCTTTGACCTCGGCCGTTTCGAAATACTCCTTGATCTTCGTCTTTCTGATGTCGTCGAGTCCGTCAAGGTAGGGGTTCATCGCACGTTCGCCCATGATCTTCATCAAAGTTCCGAGAACTTCAGCACCACCAGCACGGTTGACCTCGCTAGATTCGGTGAGAAGCTTGGTCGCCGCCTCAGCTATCGACTTGACATCTGGTTTGGCCGGGACATCCCTGGTGGTACGGAGACAACGGATCAAAAATTTGAGCGTCTCCTGCTTGACTTGGGGGTTCTTGTGCTTCAAGAATTCGAGGATTTCCTCCAGACACTCTCCCAGGTTCGTGGAGGCGAAGACCGAGTCCAGGGCCTGACCCAGAGCATCCGCAACACTTTGCTTCTTTTCCTTCAAACGCTCCAACATCGGCGACAGGATACTCGATCGATACTTCGCAAATCCACTGCGAAGACCCTTGGCAAGTAGATCAATACAGTTAGCAGCAACGGTCACCACGGCAATGTTGGCGTCTTTCATGGACTTCGCCAGCATACGAATAACGTCATCGAACTGTCCATCCTTGATGCGGGGCACGTTCAACACCGTGAACAGGGCGTCCAGTGCCTCCTTCCTGTCCTTCCACTTCGAAGAAGAGAGTTGCTCCACAAAGTCCTTAGGGATCTTGGCCGTGACATCGACGGGTTCTGCGAGATCAAAAGCGTCGACCTCACCCTCATCTTCCTCTTCACCATACTCCTCGCCACCCTCGCCTTCTTCATCGCCGACTTCTGGGGCCGCGCTAGCTGCCGCCATCGCATCCTGCTGTGCCCTCGTAAATCTCTCCTGCTTAGGAGCCGGTTCTTGCTTGACATTCTCGAACAGCTTCTCCAGATCCTGTTGTTGGACGGGCTTCAACTCGCCCCAGAAGAGAGGCTTAATGGCTTCCTTCAGCCACCGGTAGAGTTCGACGGTGAGATTCTGAGCTTCCGCGCGGACATTCTTGTCGGCGTGACCAAAGACCTTCGGCAGCGCCTTCAACACAGGCTTGGGATCAACAATCTTGCACCCGAAAGCATGATAAATGGCTCTTAGCCCCGCCAACCCAGCCGCAATAACCTTGGGAACTTTGTGTGAAAGCGCAGGGAGCATTTCTTCGATCACCGGGTCGGCCTTATCCAGCTCCACACATAACAAGAGGGCTTCGATCGCATTCGCTTTCGCGGCGGGTCGCGTAGACGGGAGACCTTTCTCGCAGATAGGAAAGACGGTATATCCCCGGGACCTTCGCGACATCGTTAGCCTCCCTCGCCTTCATCGAACCAAACCAGTGAAACCCCCATGAAAATTAACAATAAACCTACCTCGTACAAGCCTGAACACCTCCATATTGTAGAAACGCGCAATAGGACCCGAGACCTTCCTGCTGAGCGGCAACGTTGGAGTCTGCAACAGCCCCTTTCCACAAACTGGGATCTTGTGTGAACGGCGCAAAGACGGGGTCGGACTCGTCGGGCGACTTCTCAAACTGTTGTTTCGCATCCTCGTATCCTTCCTTGCGGACCTTCCAGTTCTAAACCCATTCCAAACACATCAGCCATCAACATCGAAAATACCTCCCCCCGCTCATCCCATCGGCGGAGCGGAAGTACACGGACGGCTCCACGAACCTTATGCGAGAACCGGTCGGGCAATGGCAAGGAAGAGAAATCCTCCTCTCCCTCAGCCATGATGACGATTTAGTAAGGTATGTAGACACTAGAAGCGAAAACGAGGGGCGACACAAATTAGCGGTCCGCAATCGAACAAGAACCGACCGCAACCCAGCAAGCATCCTGCGCTAAATCTCCCGCCATGTGACGAAACCATTGAAGTCCTTCTGGGGATGACCATTCCCGAAGCAGGGAATAGCGGCGTTTCCTATCGCCGAGGGAGGGGGGGGGAAGAGATATGGCATATACACACCTTGGGCGTGCAGCCGATCGCAGATCTCGTGCACGGGCGGAAAGCGGGCAGAATAGTGTTTAGGAACGCACAATCAGCGATTCAGATGCGGGAATCGCCAGAATGCCAGCTCTGGGGATTGGAGATGAAGGGTCGTCGGTGTCGAAGAGGAGGGGGGAGAGTTGGTTGTTGGTCACAAGTCGGAAGTGGGGGGGGGGGGAGAACTAAGGATGAATGAGGTCAACAAGAACCAGAGGGAGTGTGGATTGATTGAGGGAGGGAGGGAGCGTAAACAACGGCCAAAGTCGCTGGGGTGACTCGCGACCCAAGCATGGGGCTTGGCGGCCGTCTTTCTCGCCGGCTTTGCTGCCCGGACGGACCGGACTGGCGAGCACGCGCACCACTCAGGTACCAATCTGCTGGTCGAGAGGATTCGAGGGCCTTCGAAATTAAATGTGTGGGTTCAATATGTTGCCTGCTCTGTTGATATGGGTGTGTTTCTCCCCATGATGGTGTGGCTGTGCCTCACTCAGTCTGGGGATTCACTGCGGGAAAAGTGTAGGTATATATCTCTTGGCGCGTTTCTATGTAGTACTACTAGTCTCACCAAGGCCACAATTACTATGCTTGTCTGATGGTAAACAGAGATATACAATCCACTCAACTCATGAGCAAAATAAACCCACAGGCTTCAGCTACCATACGAAACATAGCATCACAGCACAACAAACCATGAATAGGTAGATAGTAATATACACAAGGATACATACAAAAGATGGAAATAGACAAATGGAAATTGGACACGACCCATAATTCTCACACCAGCCGCCTCAACCCAGCCCAACCCAATCTAGTCTCGTCCTCTAACCTACTCAGTCCTCTCGAGGACCAACCTCCGAATACGCCCAACATGCTCCTGGGCCGGACCCTCCTCACCATTCTCCGACCGCCGAGCCTGCCTGCGCTCCCACTTGGCCGCCCTCTTCGCCTCACGCCGGGCATCCCGCTCCTCCCGGGTCAACACCGGCGGTCTATCCTCGATAGGCGAGCCGAAGGGCGCAATGATGCGGTCCACGACATGGTGCACCGTGCGGCCCTTGGGGTAACCGGACGAGAACTCAATCACGTCGCCCTCGCGCAGCGAATCCTGGGGATCCGACACCAGGAATGTCGTCTCCTTGGGGTAGTTCTTCCCGATGTACGAGTCCCAGACGTTGTGGCGGTGGCTGACGCGGACGGTGCGGTCCATTCGGCCGACGGTGGTGACCGTGCCGATCTTGGATGTGTAGGGGTATTTGCGGAGGGAGGGGGGTTCGGCCCTGGTTGGCTGGGGTTGTGATTGTTGTTCTTCTTGCTGCTGCTGTTCTTGTTGCTGCTCGTTGAGACGGGGGGATGTGGTTGCGATGGAGCGGTAGAAGGGCGCGGAGATCGGGGAGAGAGAGGGGGCGGCGGCGGAGGTGGTGGTGGTTGAGCGGATCAGGGAGGACCGCAGGGGCTGGAGGGCCCGGAGGAGAGTGTTCGAACGCATGATGGTGATGGGTATGGCGACTCGGGTGTTTAGTGTTTGGTGAGTGAGCTGGTGCCTCGAGCACTGTCGGGTTGACTTGCTGGGAGGAGTTGACCGGGGGTTTGTAGACGCTGCGGTGGTGCCCGGGACAGCAGAGGGTCGAATTGCCGATCTCAAGGAATGGCGGATACGGGGAAAGACTATCCGCTCTGCGAGATAGCTCTTCGGAGGCAAATGACCCTGGTGATCACGGAAGGAGGAGCGTGCAAGGCGATTTTCCCAGCCGGAGGAGCATCGCGGCCACGACGAGTTCGCCGAGAATTTCTAAAATCTCGGGCCTGTTTGCAGCGTTTGCACCCGTTCTCCGCCGGGCTACGGCCACATCGGTCTTGGGATGAATGCAATTCATTATTGGGAGAATTTCTGAACACTAGACACAAGAACTGTAGACTCCTTTGACGCCCCTGGCTCTCTGGAGGATGAAAAGAAGAAGAAGACAAAAAAAAAAAGAAAAAAAGGAAAACTTCCTAGGTCTTCACGCCACGAAAGTGGAAGTAGAGAGATCAACGGCCGGGAGATTCTATACAATGCTTCATATACAGTAACCCAAACACCTTGTCTCATGCCTTATGCCCAGCCATACCCGAGAATTTAGGACCCAGTAATGCAGTAATAACTCTTGTAATATTCCATATGAAGAACCGAGATATAAATCTGCACGAAAGAAATCCATGCTTCGCCACGCCTTGTGCTCATATACCAGTAATACCTATGTCTAAGTCATTCATTCACGCGTTGCGTTTTAATTGACCGCTGGCTGAAAGGATTCATCGCAAGCAGCACCTCGAACTTCAAGCACGTTTGACCATCTCTAGGCTGGGGTCCCCACGCCGTTCGTACCGTTCTCGGAAACCGAACTGATGGAAGCCTTTTTGGCCTGGAACTTCTCCGCCGAATGTTCCGATATGCGAGTCAACTCGGTCACGAAGGACTGCCCCCAAAATGCACTAGAATAAGATCGATTAGTTTCCGCTCGCCCTCAAACCATTTTAAAATAGTATCGCACCTGGTATATTTATTGACATATTTGTCCAATTTGGAAAAGTTCAAGGCCCTCTGCTCGTCGCTCATAGTCACGGCCTCCTGGTAAGCCCCAGCAAGCTCTTCGGTATTCCAGGGGTTGATGATGATGCTGCCGTTCAGGCTCTGAGCTGCACCAGCGAACTCCGAGAGCACCAAAGAACCGTGGCGCTTCTTCTGAGTCGCAATGTACTCGTAGGCAACGAGGTTCATGCCATCGCGAGTCGACGAAACGATGCAAGCGTCGGACACGGCGTACAGAGCAATCAGTTCGTCAAAGTTGACCGACTTGTGCAGGAAGTGGATTGGCATGAATTCAACAGTGCCTGTTTCTCAGTCAGCACTAGCATGCAACTCGTATCTGAAGCGCAACATACCAAATCTGCCATTGATTCGACCCACAAGTTCATTCACCACGGCCCGGAGGTTCTGGTACTCCTCCACGTCTTGTCGGCTAGGAACCGCTACCTGAACCAGAACAACTTTTCCAACCCACTCCGGATGGTCGCTGAGGAACACCTCGAGCGCGTGCAATTTTTGAGGGACACCCTTGATATAATCGAGGCGGTCCACACCAACCATCAGTTTCACGCCCTGGAACTTCTGCTCCAGCATCGCAATCCGCTTTTGCACCTTTTCCTTCTTCAGGCCCTCTTCGAACTTCTCTGGGTCAATGCCAATTGGGAAGGCGCCACAGGCGATGACCTTGCCCTGGAACTCGACCCCATTTGGAGTGGTTGGCAATCCCCTAGACCTCAAACATTAGCATCCGCACAGCCAGCGGGAGGTCAGCGGCCTCAGGTACATACAGTAGTCGCGAGCAGGCGCTCAGGAAATGCCGAGTATAGTCATAGGTATGAAACCCGATCAAGTCGCAATGGAGGACACCGAGCAGCAGCTCGTTCCGCACCGGCAGGATTCGGTAGATCTCGCTACTAGGGAAAGGGGTGTGGAGGAAGAAGCCGATCTTCACGTTCAGCTTGCTATCACCGATCTCTTCGCGTAGCATTTCGGGAAGGAGCATCAAATGATAATCGTGCACCCAAATCAAGTCACCATCTTGGACCTCCTTTGCCACAGCTCTGGCGAAGAGGCGGTTGGCTTCTTTGTATGCCTCCCAGGCGGACTCATCGAAAGTGATCTCACCGGGGTGATAATGGAACAGAGGCCAAAGAATGGAATCTGGACGGGGCCACCGTGTATTAGCATGCCAGTCCCTGTTCCGAATACAAAGAAAGACGAAAGGTGGGGGGACTCACTGGAGAATCCATTGTAATGGCGGTCGGCCAGTTCATCGTCGATAAACACCGGCACAGCGTTATACTCTTCCTTCAAACGTTGCTTCACGACCGAAATCTCCCCCTCGGGGACCTCCAAGCCGGGCCAGCCGTACCATTGGAAGGTGGTAGATTTCGACAAACCGCTCAGTCCACTGACCAACCCCCCAGAGGACATAGAGAAGTCATATCGACCATCGTCCGATCGCTTGATGGTAATTGGGAGGCGATTGGAGACAAGAAGTAACCGAGCCTCATTCGAGGTGGGTTGTTCGAGGGAAGGCATAGTGAGATCCGGAGGGGAGGGGGGATGAGGCGGGGCACAGATGTAGATATGATAAGTGCCAATCTGGTTAGACCGACAAAGGCGACCAATGGTCTGGGTCGGGGCACAGCAGAGATTATCAACGATCTGGAAGAGAAGAAAAACAAAAAAAACGGCGGGATAAGAATCCGCAGAAGGCTGGGGGCCAGTATCAAATTAGGATTAATTACTTAAGGGCAAAGGTTGAAAAAAAAAGAGCAGGAAGACAAAGGGTGATCGGACAGAGTCTTCACCACAGTTCAAGAATTGAAACAAGAAAAGGTGATCCCCAGCACCGGACAGGCGGGTTGAAAAGGGACGAAAGAGGATCGATCGAGGGGGGTTAAGAAAAGAAAAAAGCACCGAGGGGGACCTGCTGCGTGAGACCAAGAGCAGCAATGGCAGCAGCAGGAAAGACTAGTAGCAGTCGCTGACCGAATCGTCGAAAGCTCAGCTCTCTCTCCCAAGTCCCAAGGCGGCGGCGGCGGCGGCGGCGGCGGGGAAGCGTAGGCTGGACGGGGTGACCTCACAGGCTCACAGACTCACAGGCCGGCGCGCGGACCAACTGACCCAGGCTTGGGCACGAGAGGAACTAGGAGCAAATGCCGGAGTCGAGAAGCTCCTCACTAGCAAGCTCATCGACAGATACCAGGGGGTATCAACACGTTTGGCGGTCTGCAGCAATACTCAGATGGGCGATGGGCGATGAGATTGACAGCCTGCAGAGAGTGCAGCCTGGCAGGAGAATGAACAGGCCCGGACAAAGGACATGCGCACTGGAAGGGGAGGAGGATCGGGAGCAGATTAGTTCCGGGGCGGGCGATGAAGTCAGAAGTCAGACCGTGCAAAATGCGGGTGGCCACCCAGCCACTCACCGGCCGCCAACCGTCGTAAATGATGCCAACACTCCCATGGTTTCTCCGGCTTTCTCATGCTTTTGCGCCCATCCATCCCCACACGGACGACTGGCAGGCTGTCGCCGGTACTCCCTCCGTCGCTTTCAGGATAAAGATTCCCCAATGCACCGCCTCGTGCGCGGCAACATCAACTGATTCGCCTGCCCAGCCGGTGGCCTGACGACCGTGACAGTGACGGTGGCGGTTCAACGTCGTAATGCTATCGCTACCAGGATCCTTCTTCGCATCTTTTGCCTTCGCCTTCATCTCCAGGCCCGCGTCGGGATCCTGACCTGTCTTTGTCCCGACCTGTCCCGACCGGCCAGCTGGTGGCGTGGAGGCAGTCATCACCTGCATGCACTGGAGTCAGTCATTACCTACCGACTCGATAGGTAGCCTACATCGACCTACATTGATGGCAGCAACGCAGAAGTAGTAAATGTAAGTCTACTTGCGGTATAGATACATATACTCCAGTACTCCAGGCGTGGACACGAGCGAGCGGGGCCTATCCTGCCCACTCATCCGGGCCCATCCCCTGTGGAGGATACCGACTAGAAGTGACTAGCGTAGGTACTCTGTAGGTACTCTGTAACTACTACTAGATATGACTAGATAGTTACTTTGTAGTAGTCTGTGTAGTCTGTAGTCTGCAGTCTGTAAGTATTCTGTAGACAGGCATTGCCGACAATTCCTACTAATTAGGTCTACCTACGGAGCTCAGGCCTTGTTGCCCTTCCTTTGCTGCCCGAGGCCCCCCTCCTCTCTCGCCTGCCGATTCCGTCTGGCGCTCCCGCCTATCGAAGGGTCTGGGCCTCGCCGCTAGTCCGCGGGAAACGGTTATTTATTTGTCTATGATGATAGGAAGTCACAGCCGATCCTTATCCCTACTATTTCCGGCGACCTTCCCCTTGCCACCAGGCATAGCCATACGGGCCAGCACGTACTTACTCCATACATAGGCATTGGAGCTGTGCGGTCCCGTTGGAAACCCCTCATAGCGTGGGCCTCCCACTTTCCCCCAGGCTCCATTTCCCATCCCCTTCCTGGATAACCCGGCCTTCCTCCTCCAACTTTTCCAACACCAGCCGTACGCCATGGGAAGCAGGCAGGTGAAGGCTTTCGGGAACATCCTTGTAGATCACCCGGACAAGTTCCAGAGCAGTCCAGGACTGTTTGCGCTCCGGGGAGGACTCGTTATTCGCGACATCACCCTGGTGATCCCGCAGCACCTGGATCACCTCATCTTCCCGCTGTTGTCGATGTTTGATGTACTCTGTGATCTTCGCCGTGGCGTTCTCAATTACAGCGCCATGGCCGGGATACCCGCGGCCCGAGACCCGGTGCTGCATTCGCTGCAGACTGGTCAAATAGGCCCTTAAATCCTCGAAGACACTAGTGCCATGGCCCAAGACATCTGGCGGGGTCGGGTTAGCCACCAAACACACCACGGTCGACCTACTCGGATCACTTACTATCACCCGTGAAGACCGCATTTTCTTCCTCGAGAACGAACATCATATGGTCGACCGTATGTCCCGGGGTGTGGTAGGCTTTCAGAGTTGCCCCTTCAACGCGGAATACTTGACCATCTTCGATGCTGCTGTACCCTCGTTCTGGTTGGTTCTTGTAGATGGTTGCTTCTGGGCACAGCTCCAGGAGGTCAGGCACACCCTTCACATGATCGTGGTGCCAATGCGTCAGAAGGGCTTGGTGCACGGTTGCATTCTCTTCTGCCAATAGGGTCTTGAGATGGGCTGCCCACGAGGGTTCCCCCTGACCCGTGTCAATGAGAATCCGTTGATATCCTCGACCGATCAGATATGTGTTTGTTCCTGCGGGTGTCAGAGTTAGAGAGGGAGGCGATTTTCGGACAGCACAAGGAGATATGACAACACACCTTGTAGCGTGAACTAGAAGAGAAGTGAGTGCCTTAGTTGAATTCAGGGCCACGGTCAGGTCCATTTTCCAGAATCAGGTAGCCTACCTTGCCAGGGTTCCCCCCTAGTATCCTCACGACCGAGGTACTGAGCCTCTCCACCTCTGCCAGTGAAACTAGCGGGGTGGCCATGCTCTATGCCGTAAAGGTAAGCACTCCGTGGCAGCCAGGCTTCGGGTGGTGTCAGTCAGATTGCACCGCTCCGTAATTCGTCGATAAACGCGAGTTGGTGGAACTTGGTGTGATAGAAAGCCAGAACATGGGGAAATGATCAACTTACCGATAGAGAGTTTCACTGGAGGAACAGAGAGTGACCCAGAAGAAGGTTATCGACAGTGGGTAAGTATGTCACGGCGGTTAGTATAGCAAGAGCTACTTTCGACCGGTGACCAGTCGAGGATTAATAATGAGTGAGTAAGATGCTGGGCCCGGCTGGAGGCAGTCACGTGGGAAGGCAAGTACTGGGCGTGAATGTTTGGTGAACAGTCCGAATCCCACTACTAGATATAGTACTAGTACTCAGCAGCCGGCGATGGCTACTTCTTACTGCTGATCACATCATTCCAAGGCGGGGTGCGCGGCATTTCGACCTCGGCGCGGCGACGTCGGTAGAAGGCAAACGGCCTTATGTCAGCACGTCTTGGACAAGCCCTACTACGACGGAGTTTCTTGGCTGCCAAAGGGCCGGCGGCATCCAGGGATCTACCATCTTGGAACAGACGCACCAATGCAATCGACTGTAGGTGCCTACTCGGATCATACGAGTTTACAGAACAGGTTCAGATGAAACGGAAGGAAATGTGGTATGCGTGCGATCCCTAACATACAGTGTATGATATAAAACGGAAAAAAAAAAGATATATCCATGTAGTCCACCGGAAATCACAGGGGTACAAAAGAAAACAGGCCCAGGCGGCAACAGAAACAATTCGTTAAAATTTTCGGAACACGACTCCGGATTTTCCCATCATAGACGTACCAAGTGCAGCCGCTATCTCCAATGCTGCCTTCGAACATCCAAGGAGTCTGCCGGGAAGCGAGTGCTGGATGTCCCAGCACCGCAGGCAGATCTTTCAGGTATCACGTCTCTTCGCGGCAAAGAGATACACAGCGATCATAATTTACAAACGAGCCCTCGCTTGTCGCGACCAAAGACCCATGTCTTAAGTGTCGCGGTTGATTTAGTTACCCTTGCGGGCCATGGTGTTGAGGGCGGAACCGTCGTGGAACCACTCCATCTGGGACTCGTTGAAGGTGTGGACGAGCTTGATGTCGAAGGTGGAGCCGTTCTTGGGGTGGACACGGAGAGTCATGGGCTTGCCAACGGCGAGCTCAGTGCACAGAAGGTCGACGGTGTCCTCGGGCTTGATCTTGTCGTAGTCGGCGGGGTCAGCGAAGGTCAGAGGAAGCATACCCTGCTTCTTCAGGTTGGTCTCGTGCTAGAGTAGACTGTTAGCTTGGTTTTTCATAGTGAGCTGGACGCTGCGTGGCAACTTACAATACGGGCGAAACTGCGGGTGATGATGGCAAGACCACCAAGGTGTCTGGGCTCCAGGGCGGCGTGCTCACGAGAGCTACCCTCACCGTAGTTCCAGTCACCAATGACAACCCACTTGATGCCACGGGCCTTGTAGTCACGGGCAGTGGCGGGGACGGCATCGTATTCACCAGTGAAGGCGTTCTTGACCTTGTTGGCCTCACCGTTCTCGGCGTTGGTGGCACCAATCAGCATGTTGTTGGAGATGTTGTCAAGGTGACCACGGTACTTCAACCAAGGGCCAGCCATGGAGATGTGATCAGTGGTGGTCTTGCCCAGACACTTGATGAGGATGGGGATGCCGGTGGCATCCTTTCCATTCCACTTCTCGAAGCCAGCAAGGACCTGGAGACGGTCACTGGTGGGAGAGACAGCGACGGAGATGGACTCGCGGTCCTTGGGGGGAGCCTGGTAGGTGTCACGGCCCGGGTCGTAGCCCTGGTTGGGGAGACCATCACCGGAGGGAGCCTTCAGCTTGAAGTCCTTGCCGTCCTTGTCCTTGAGGGTGTCGGTAAGGGGGTTGAACTTCAGGGTACCAGCAATGCACATGGCAACGACGAGGTCGGGGGAGGCGACGAAAGCGTGAGTGGCAGGGTTGGCGTCGTTACGGCCAGTGAAGTTACGGTTGTAAGAAGAGATGATGGAGTTGGCCTCGCCCTTCTTGACGTCCTTACGATCCCACTGTCCAATGCAAGGACCGCAGGCGTTGGCAAGGATGACACCACCGAACTCCTCGAGGGTCTTCAGCTGACCATCACGCTCGATGGTAGCACGAATCTGCTCGGAACCGGGGGTAACGGTGAAGAGAGCCTTGGACTTGATGCCGTGGTCAAGGGCGTCCTGGGCGATGGAGGCAGCACGGGACATGTCCTCGTAAGAAGAGTTGGTGCAAGAGCCGATAAGACCGACCTTGAGGTCCTCGGGCCACTTGTTGGCCTCAACAGCCTCCTTGAACTGGGAGATGGGGGTGGCCAAATCGGGAGTGAAGGGACCGTTGACGTGGGGCTCGAGCTCAGACAGGTTGATCTCGATCAGCTGGTCGTACTCGGCACCCTCGTCCTCGCGGAGCTCCTTGGCGTAGTCCCGGGAGAAGTTACCAATGTGCTGACGCTTGGTGGCCTTCAGGTAGTCGTACATGCGGTCGTTGAAGGGGAACATGGAGGTGGTGGCACCGATTTCAGCACCCATGTTACAGATGGTACCCATACCAGTGCAAGAGAGGGAGTTGACACCGGGTCCGTGGTACTCAATGATGGCACCAGTACCACCCTTGACGGTAAGGAGACCAGCAACCTTGAGGATGATATCTATAACTTCTTGTTAACAAATGCTCAATTTTCAAGCATATAGGCTGGTAACTTACCCTTGGGGGTAGTCCAGCCGGACATCTCGCCGGTGAGCTTAACACCGATGACCTTGGGGGCCTTCAGCTCCCAAGGGAGACCAGCCATGACATCGACAGCATCAGCACCACCAACACCGATGGCAGCCATGGCGAGACCACCAGCGTTAGGGGTGTGAGAGTCGGTACCGATCATCAGACCACCGGGGAAAGCGTAGTTCTCCAGAACGATCTGGTGGATGATACCGGAACCGGGCTTCCAGAAACCGATGTTGTACTTGGCGGTAGAGGAGGCAAGGAAGTCGTAGACTTCCTTGTTGATCTCGTTGGCACGAGCAAGATCCTTGTCACCACCAACCTGGGCCTCAATCAAGTGGTCACAGTGGACAGTGGTGGGGGTCGCGACGGAAGGCATGCCGGCGGACATGAACTGCAGGATGGCCATCTGGGCAGTGGCATCCTGGCAAGCGACACGGTCGGGACGGAGCTTGAGGTAGGAGGTACCACGCTCGAGCTCCTGACCGTGAGGGTCGTCAAGGTGAGAGTACAGAACCTTCTCGGCGTATGTGAGAGGACGGCTCAGACGACGACGAACAATGTCGAGGTTCTCGGACATCTTCCTATGAAGTTGGAAAGCATGTTAGTATATAGTCAATTGACCCGGAAGGAGCAATTGTCAATTGCATCCTTGTTTTAGGAGGCCAAAAGTGTTGCCATACTTGTAGTTGATGAAGTTACCCTGTAAAGTGCATTAGCCGATCTTGTCCCCAAATTTGGCACCCGCACTACCCGAAGCCAGCCGATCTCATGAATTCACCACTCACCTTCTCAGCGTTGGTCATCTCGACCTTCTTGTCGAGGGGAGAGTCGCCGACGGTGGCCATGCCCCGAGCCCCGAGCATCTGCACACAAGATATCAGTATTTCCAAGCTTTTACGCAGAGCTGTCTCCGCATCTCTGGCAGTGACAACCACTGGCGAGACCCCAAGGGTGAAAGCTTACAAGGCGGGACTTAGGGGCCTAGGGGAAGATGAGGTCAGTTTCCATTGATTCAGAGAGCACACCGGCCAAGGGCATCTCATCTCATCGCCCAGACGAGATGGGATGCCTTCATGCCGGGTGAAGCAACGTGTCCAGGAGACGACTTACCAGCGCACCCATGCGCGCGAGCCTTGTGGTGATCATCATGGAAGCTCTCTATGCGAGATGGGCCAAGCTGCAACACATTCAAAGAGAGCAGCAAGAGGCTAGCTTCAACCCGATGAAGCAGCTGTGATGGAGTGGAGTGGGAAGGAAAGGAAAATCCCAGGGTTGGGAAGAAAGGGAAGATGGAGTAGATAAAAAGGAAGCTTGAGTGGGAAAGAATTCTTGTTTCCACCAGAGCGATTTACTGAACCGGAGAAGAGGACCCGTAACCGCTCCTGACAGTACGGGCCTGTACGCATTCGTAGCGTGCGACCGGAGAGAAGGAAGTGGCTGGACAATCCGTGGGACCCCCTTCTTACGGTATGGATACCGGCCACCTGAAAAATTCCGCTCGACCTGCAGACCTCCCTTTTTGCTACAGGACCCATAATGTCTTTACCCGGGAGCGTAAGGTCACCTTTGGATTCGAAAAGGCCTCACTGTCAGTGGTCTTCGGCTCTCCCGGTGACCTTAAAATCGGTCACTTGGGTAACTGGGTTGGCCAGCTGTAAGATTCCCCCCTCCACATGCTCCATTGCTCCCCCATGCCCGGCCTCCCACGAACTAGTGCCTTACCTAGGTAAAACGAACCTACTTTACTTACTACAGTACCTTCGGCACCTCCTGCTTTGGTACGCTGTAAAATCGGACCAGCCTGTGCAGCACGCACAGGGCATGTGAGATTGCCCACTGGCCGTCTTGCTAGGCCAGGGGCCCAATCAGAGGCCCTGGATTACATGCTACATCATAGACACTCCATCGACGTCACTGAAGCGACAAACCTGATTGGGCCCTGCCATCGTATCTCAGATACAAACCCTTCTGCTTGGGGGCAAGTAGAAAGCAATAATTTGACCGACCTCCACGCCCCCGTCTCCCAGACCGCTTGGATGGGATTGTTGCTGAGGAGACATGGTCGCAGCTAGCGTATTATTTCACCTGAATCGCCAGTGGACGATGCTGTTCCGGAGCAACGTGCCGGGGCATGGCAACGTCATAAATTACAGGACAACGGGGAAATGGCCGTACGGAAGCAGCCCAAGGCGCTGACAGAGCCGAATCAGAGCCGAGGCCTACCGATGGGAATCCCGCGGCCCGCCGCCAAGACCCAGCTGATTCTGGCCAATCATGAACAACGTGTTTCAGGAAATTCTGCTCGCGCACACAAAGGCGGAATTTTTGAGATAAGCGACCCGCTCTCGCAGCGCCTAAGGTCTTAGTTTCATTCCGTATATCGGTGGTAAAGCTCTTTTGCGACGCTCACTGGAAGAATCATACTGGCTACTGTTTTTGGCCCGCTATCATCAAGATGGGTGCCGTCAGGAAAATCAAGACGAAGCGCATGACCAGGTATGTAGCCATTCTCTCTTCTCGCTAATGGGCGATATTATATGGCAAACGGGAATTAGAACTTTCCTATACTATGGAGTCCTGATGATCTGATACGTTATACAGAGGTTACGACCAGGTCCGAGCTGATATCGCATCCTCCAAACACCTGTCGCAATACAAAGCTTCGAAAGACGCGGAGGATCTTCCTGGCCTGGGGAAACACTACTGTGTCGAATGCTCAAAATGGTTTGAGAGCGATTTCAATCTGGTCGCCCACCGGAAGGGCAAAAATCACAAGAAGAGGTTGGTGGCTAAAAACTTTTTTTTGGGTGGCGCTACTTCGAGCGCGCGCGTTTTTCCAGCGCAGATTGAAGCTGACTTTGTCGCTGAATAGAGTCCGCATCTTGCGCGAAGAGGCTCATTCCCAGAAAGCTGCCGAAGCTGCAGTTGGCTTGGGTACGGACAATGGGGTGAGGTCGAAAGACGCCGTGGTCGAGATGGAAGATTAGATTATGGCAATGGGTCTGCATCGGGCAACTGCAGCCATCCATCGACTGTCAATGTGAAGCAGGACAGGCTCAGAGAACCTACGGGAGCTCCCTGACACGATATCTAGAGCTCACCGGGCTTGAGAAAATTTTGCGCATCTACGCCTTTTTGCCGTCGTTGGTTCGCGAGCGATATTACTGGCTGCGCGCAGACAAGGGCTCGGGACCCAATCAGCGATCGACCAAATTCGCAGGTTACACGTGAAGCCGCATGTGCCGAAAACCGCCACCGGGCGGGCGATGAGTTGCCGCGTACGCCGGTTCCGTTTAGCGGAGGCTCATCAAAACCGCCGTTTCTCGGAGCCCCGTACAGCTAGGTCCCCACTCTATCGGACCCGATTCCTTTAGAACGAAATTAATTTACAAGCTGCAATAATACGGGACATGTTGATCCAAATGCGTATGTATTCCGTAGATGCTCTGAAATTGGGCCTGCATATCTAGATTTACGGATTCTGCAAATACTTCATAAGCCATTCATATGTCGCCCACTGGTTCCAATCCATCGTTAGCATCATCCAGAGACAATTCCGAGCCAACATACCTGGACGGCATTCACTATAAAAGCCCTCACACTACAAACCCCTAGACCGCGGTAGAAGACCCTGAACCCCTCGTTGAAATAGGCCTCCTTGGCGATCTGAAAGGAGCTTTGAGCATGTATCTTGCTGGGAGCCTGCGTCAGTGGGCGGTTTTCAGGAAGCATCTCAATGGTTCTCGCTTGTAGTCGTGTTTTGACCATGTCTAAGGGGAAGACTGAAGCCCAAGTAACAATGCCAGCAATGCCACCGCATAGCAGTATCTTCATAGCAATCATACTATTCGTTTCATCGTCGTTCGAAGCTGTAAGGCGTTTGCAATACTCGTAAGACCAAAAGCTGCAACGGCGTATGTCAATACTGTAAAGAGCCGCATTGGAGTAGCGGGGAAGATCTGGGGAAGGCAATTGCGTACTAAAACCCATAGCCAATTGCGTCTCTGGCACAGGTAATCCCTCCTCCGAAGTAGAGGCCCCTCCAGCCGCAGGTTCGGATGATGTCCCTCGCAACGGTCCACGATGAGACCCCCGGGCGTGAATCAAGCTGAGCTCGGCATTTAATGAATTCCGTGGGCGATGACACAATCCAGCTGGTCACCCCGCCTGCAGCACCAGCAAGCCATATTTTGGACAGAGAGACACTTTGAGGGTTTGTAGGATCAATGATCGAACTGTCCAGGAGCTTTAAAGATCGGTTATAAGCTACAAAGAGCAGTGCATTCAGAGCCCCATATCCAAATATGGGTGCAGCAGCGCCTAATTGAGTAATTAGCATCCAAGTTCACATCTGAACAATATAAAAGCCTGCAAACCTCGAACAAGAGAAGTAGCACTTTCAAGGCGACTCAGTTGCTTGTGGTTGGTCGATGCAACGATATCTGGAGTGCGTCCCGCCTGCAATTGAACTTTGATGACATCGAGGGGATTGCCGATTATGATACCAATGGCACCGCTTAGGTAGCCAGCCCAGAAGTCCGCAGACATCAACCGGATCGCAGAGCCGAAGGGCCTGTAAATTTAGCAGCAAATGATGATGGTGAACATTATTGTTGCAACAACCTGTTATCTACTATTCGACAAATGAGGGGTTCATTGACTAAACGGTCCCACATCAGGAGGAAATCCGGAAGCTATACTCAAAGAGAGATAGTAAAAACTCTCTCCTATGTAACATCTTGAAGTCATCGTTTTTTGGGATTATGGGTCATCTAAGAGGTTTTTTGTCAGGTAGAAGAGTAATCTGCATGTTAGGTGTAATGTTTCTTGCAGGATGCAGTAGGGCTGCATCAACGATAACCTTGCTTTTTCCAGGCTAGCTACATCACGAACTATCCTGGTATCAATGTCATTCAGCTGACATACTATATATCCAACACGGGTGGCTGCGGAGTGGTCCAATAAAGACCGTCTGATTCCCACACTCCCCTCTGCAACATTCCCAAACCGAAGGTCGATTGATTGTGGAACATTCATCCCCAGAGTCACTTCGAAGTGCGACCCCAAGCTTTACTGTGATAGGCTAGTGTCCCTCTAACCCGATATGGCAGGGATATACTTAGGTAATCCTGTGGCATGGGACGATCAATAGACATCGAGCTGGGGGGATGGAAGCACACGCCCCAGATCTTTGGACTAACGAACCAGACATGATAATATATTATGCACGTCGAACCATTTTAATATGAATGATATCAGTCAGGGCACCGTTGGGCAAGGTCGAGTTTCGCTACCAGTACGTATCACGTGACCGCGCGATACTTTGGTGTTTGCGGCAAGTGCCTGCGACGCGCTAGGCTGTGGCAAGCGCGCATTGATGCCTGCTGGCCGTTGTGTATGACTGCAGAACCACCCCCAACCGAGCATGTCCAGGCTGGCTAGTGACACATAACAAGACCGCATCAATGTGAGCTTTTCTCTCGCTTGAAATCCCTCTATTCTCAACTAACTCGACTAGGTATCGACCACGGCCAACCGCAAAGGGAGATGCTACAGGCACACCGTCCAAACAACCGCAAGCCAGCGCTTCCACCGACCGTCTTTCGAAGCCTTTCAAATGTCCAGGATCAGCCACAGCCACGCGTGTATCAGAAAAACCAGCGAGGAAGCGGAGAAAAGTGAACTATGCAGGGGCGGATGGAACTGAGGATGACGACAGCGTTAAGCCGTATACGAACGAGGACCGCCTGGCACTCGCGACAAGAGACGTAAACCGGTTTCCTGTTTTCAAAGTCAAAGATAAAGACTCCACCTTCCGGCAAAGGTTCAAAGTCCCCTTGATTAATAAGTCTTCAGACAGCTATGGTGGCTCTAGATCAGCGCCAACGCTGGGGATGAGGAAAGGCGCTACATTTATCGTGAAGCCATTGCACGATCCCAGCGGGGAGTTTGCGATCGTGATGTACGACCCAACGGTTGATGATATTGACGAACCTGAAGCAAAGGGGGAAGAAAAGGGTGATGCGGAGGCTCAGAAACCGGAGTTGGATGAGCCGCTGGAACATAAGAGCTTGGCAGATATTCTTGGGCTGAAGAAAAAGGTCGATGACCGGCCGAAGGTTCCAGTCGTAATAGACCCACGGCTGGCAAAGGTCCTACGGCCACATCAAGTGGAGGGTGTAAAGGTGAGGTTTTCTGTCCGAAATATGGCATTCTTGGCTAATATGCTCATAACCACAGTTCCTCTATCGCTGTACAACGGGAATGATTGATAAAAATGCGAATGGGTGTATCATGGCAGATGGAATGGGTTTGGGAAAGACGGTATGTTAACTGTGTGAGTTCTGCACCAACAACGAGACTGACTTTTGTAGCTCCAATGCATCTCTCTGATGTGGACGTTGCTCAAACAATCCCCAGAAGCGGGAAAAACGACTATACAGAAGTGTATCATCGCCTGCCCATCGAGTTTGGTCGGAAACTGGGCCAATGAACTTGGTTAGTATACACCACTTTTTGGTTACGCGTCTATTAACAGTTGCAGTAAAATGGCTGGGCAAGGATGCCATTATCCCATTTGCCGTTGACGGTAAAGCCTCGAAAACAGAACTCATATTTCAGATGAAGCAATGGGCCATTGCTTCGGGGCGGTCTATAGTCAGACCAGTACTCATCATATCATATGAGACTCTTCGCTTGTATATCGATACGTTGAGAGATAACCCCATCGGCTTGCTTCTGTGCGATGAAGGCCATCGCTTAAAGAACAAAGAAAGCTTGACGTGGACCGCACTCAACAGCCTCAATGTCCAGCGTCGGGTTATCTTATCCGGCACGCCCATTCAGAATGATCTCTCGGAATATTTCGCTCTTCTTCATTTTGCAAACCCGAATCTACTAGGGTCTCAAAACGAGTTCCGGAAGAGGTTTGAATTGCCCATTCTCAGGGGACGAGATGCTGCGGGGACGGAAGAAGACCTGAAGAAAGGCAGTGAACGTCTTACGGAACTTTCCGGTATCGTGAACAAGTTCATCATTCGCCGAACCAACGACATCTTGTCCAAGTACTTGCCGGTCAAATACGAACATGTTGTTTTCTGCAACCTCTCTCAGTTTCAATTGGATCTTTACAATCATTTCATCCAGAGTCCTGAAATCAGAAGCTTACTTAGGGGTAAAGGAAGTCAGCCCTTAAAAGCAATTGGTCTTTTGAAGAAACTTTGCAACCACCCAGATCTTCTTAACCTCTCGACCGATCTTCCAGGCTGCGAATTCGCCTTTCCAGAAGATTACGTTCCACCGGAAGGGAGAGGTCGCGATAGAGATATCAAATCTTGGTATTCAGGAAAGATGATGGTGTTGGATCGGATGCTAGCGCGCATCCGTCAAGATACCAATGATAAGATTGTTTTGATTAGCAACTACACTCAAACACTGGACCTATTCGAGAAGCTATGCAGATCCCGGGGCTACGGATCCCTGCGGCTTGACGGCACCATGACGGTGAATAAACGACAGAAGCTGGTCGATAAGTTCAATGACCCAGATGGACAGGAATTTGTATTCCTGCTCAGCAGTAAGGCTGGTGGCTGTGGTCTGAACCTCATAGGCGCAAACCGCCTTATTCTTTTCGACCCAGATTGGAATCCCGCTGCGGATCAGCAAGCCCTGGCACGAGTTTGGCGTGATGGCCAGAAGAAGGATTGTTTCGTCTACCGTTTCATTGCGACTGGATCGATCGAAGAGAAGATCTTCCAGCGCCAGTCTCACAAGCAGTTACTTTCCTCCTGCGTGGTGGACTCGGCCGAAGACGTCGAACGACACTTTTCTCTAGAATCCCTTCGTGAGCTATTCCAGTTCAAACCAGAGACTCGGAGTGATACGCATGACACGTTCAAGTGCAAGAGATGCCGACCAGAGGGGACACAATACATCAAAGCGCCTGCCATGTTGTACGGTGACACCAGTACTTGGAACCATTTTGTGAATGATGGAGAGCAGGGTCTTCTCAGCAAGATCCAGGACTTGCTAATGCGTCAAGAAACCGGGGAGCATGATGTGTCTGCTGTCTTCCAGTATATCAGCCATTGAGAGCGACGTGGCTGGCGGTTAAAAATAATTTAATGATTGCCCTTTGGAGCGAGCGTACTACTCTGTACATGACTATGATGTTTGGGGGTTTTTGGTCTTTGGGAAGCGTGGTTTTTGATATATCTGGGGGTTTGATGGAGCGCAGTACTGTTACTATTTTGTAGACATAAATGTCCTGATGCATGTCATGATAGAAGTTAGACCAAGTACTTGGAGTCGACACCGTGACACCGGACACCCGCACTAATTGATCTTCCTGCGTACTACTGTGTACATTCCTGACTGACCCCATGTCGTGCTGATCAGCCGTGCAAGGCTGGCCGCAAGCCTGCAAGGGTATGTCAGGCGTAAGTAACTAAGTAGTCAGTTAACTAACTAGTTACTTAAGTACTTAAGTAAGTGCAGGCGATGCCGGGCGGTCAGCGGCGAGGCCCGCGGCTGACACTACGTCACATCGCGTCCGCTAAGACACCATCGGCGCTGCCAGCGCATCTTGCTGTGAGTGCTCCCCACATTGATAGCCCGGCAACCACCCAGCAACCAGGCTAAAGCGACCGACGGGGGCTTTCCATTCTCGAAGAGGTCATATCTGTTTGTTTACCGTGCAAGGCCTGCCATCTGCAACCGATGGCTCGGGAATAGCTACAGGTTCGTGTGAGCCCGAATCGAGAACCGTCGCCTCACCGCCCAGCCTAGCCAGACGACGCTTTCGCGCCATGAAAGCCACGATCTAACCTTACTACGCCCGGTGCTCGTGACTCGATCCAATCCATGCGTGCCTGAGCGATGGATCACTCAATTCAGCGCTCGCTGAATGATAAACTCTACGACCGGAGGAAACAGGGGGCCTTGGAGTACGCATCATCGATAAGACGGCCGACGTCCGTCCGGTTACCGTGACCGTGAGACTGACTGAGATGGGGTTTCCAGGCTCGAGAAAGTCGTCCGTGATGCCGCATTCAGGGGGGAACATGAAGATATCCAGAAAATCGTCGACCAGCTTTGCCACGACTATGCCTACGCCGTCCATCAACCCCACGCCAGAAACGGAGGCCTAATCGGCCTTGCTGCCGCTTCCATAGCGCTCGGATCCGTGAGTGCACCAGGACATACTGAGCCCGCCACCCAGATGCTGAGTTCAAGGATGCTAGGAAGGCGTTGCTCCTTACCTAAAGGAAATCGTGCCGCCAGTGCTTGCTTGCTTTTCCGACCAAGATGCGCGGGTGAGATATTACGCTTGCGAAAGCATGTACAACATCGCAAAAGTTGCCAAGGGAGAGATATTACTTTTCTTCAACGATATTTTCGATGCCCTAAGTAAGGTGAGAATTTTCTAATGCTCATGTTTTTTCTAGTCTTGCTGCTCACATACCTCAGCTGGCTTCGGATTCAGAACTGTCGGTCAAAAACGGCGCAGAACTCCTCGATAGACTCGTCAAGGACATCGTATCGGAATCGGCCGCCTCCCACGTATCTGTCTTACAACTTAATGAGAAACAAACAGCGGACCCCGAGGGTTTGGAGGATGCCGATCTTCCTACTGCCTTCTCGCTCCCGAAATTCATACCCTTACTTAAAGAGCGAATCCACGTCATCAGTGCATTTACCCGCACGTTCCTTGTGTCATGGCTGACTCTATTGGACACGATCCCCGACCTGGAGTTGATCTCCTATTTGCCCGAATTTTTGGGAGGGTTGATCAAGTTCCTTGGTGATCCAAACAGGGATGTCAATGTCGCCACTCAAGCACTCCTTGATAGGTTCCTGTCGGAGATCAAAAGAATTGCACGACTCAAGAAAGGTATCGAGGAGAGCCGGAAAAGCCAAGGAAGCGAAAATAGGCAATCGACCATAAGCGACACTGTTAGCGTTACGACGACTACGGATCAGACCGTAGCTGCTGAGTCCGAGGTTACCGATAATGCGATAGAAGATTCCGAGACCGGATCTGTCACCGATGATGACGGCTTGCATGTTGATGGAGACTGGATCCCTGGGCAAGACGTTCAGATTGATCATGCAAAGATCCTAGATATCCTCGTTGGCTTTGTTGACACATCATTCGGTAAGCAGGCAATGCTGACTTGTAATGGATCGGTACTTATCAAAACCATTAGTGGAGGAAATGCAGTTGACTGCACTGCGCTGGATCGACAATTTCTTCGAAATCAGTCCGGAGGACATTCTCCCTTTCGTCCCCCGTCTATTGACGCAGGTACTTCCGGCGATGTCCAGTGGCTCGGATCAAGTGCGGCAGGCCGCCAACCGGGTCAACACGTCTCTGATGGAGTATATTGTCACCTTGTCCGAGGATGCAACGGATGAAAGCCGGCAAGTCTCATCGACAAAGGCACAAAGTTCGGCCAGCAAAGACGTCGAACGAAGGGCGTCCACACCGGGCAGTAAAGCTCCCGAGACACCCTCAAGTGAATCAAAAAAGCAACTGTCTCAGCCAGAGTCAACGGAGCAAACCCCGCGAAGCAGCATCTCGACACCAATCCCTCCTGCCGACCTTGATTATGCCGCAGCTGTCAGCTCTCTGACCTTGCAGTTCCTGAATGAGAACGAAGCCACCAGGGTAGCTGCTCTTTCCTGGCTCATAATGTTGCACCGAAAGGCTCCCAAGAAGGTGATTGCATTTAATGACGGAACTTTCCCGGCCCTGCTTAAGACACTCTCCGACCCGGCAGAAGCTGTGGTTACCAAGGACCTTCAGCTTCTGTCGCAGATTTCCAGAAATAGCGAGGACAGTTACTTCAAGTCTTTCATGGTGAATCTCCTGCAGCTGTTTTCGACAGACAGGCATCTACTGGAGGTCCGGGGGAATCTCATCATCCGTCAACTTTGCATGAATCTGAGCCCAGAGCGTATCTATCGAACGTTGGCGGATTGTCTTGAGAAGGAAGAGGTGTGTACCAAAGCAGGCGCCATACATCATCTATGCTAATTCATATTAGGACATTGAATTTGCCAGTATCATGGTACAAAATCTGAACAACAACCTGATCACTGCACCTGAACTCTCGGAACTTAGGAAGCGCCTAAGGAACCTAGACTCCAAGGTCAAAACACCCCCACATAATCACGGTGAACAGAGAGCTGACAAGACCTCAGGATGGGCAGATGTTCTTTGTAGCATTGTTCAGATCATGGTGCCACAACGCCGTCTCTACCTTCTCTCTATGCCTGCTCGCACAAGCGTACGAGCAGGCCTACAACCTCCTCCAAGTATTGTAAGCATACCCCCTTCTATAGCAACCCAACCACACCCACTAACCCTTCCACAGCGCCGAGCTTGAAATGACCGTCAACATGTTAATCCAAATCGACAAACTGGTCCAGCTCCTGGAATCACCCGTCTTTACCTGTAAGCCCCTACCTCCCCCACTCCTCCAGAGCAACCAACTAACCAACCCACCCACTTAGACCTCCGCCTCCAGCTCCTCGAGCCAGAAAGATATCCATTCCTCTACAAATGTCTCTACGGCGTCCTCATGCTCCTCCCCCAAAGCTCCGCCTTCGCTGCACTCAAGAACCGCCTAAACAGCGTCAGCAGCATCGGTCTCCTCCACACCGGTCCCCGACTGTAAGTCCATCACCACCACCACCACCCCTATCCAACCCCTCCAGCAACCCAAACCTAACCCCCCCCCGATCCCAGCACAACCGCATCCTCCAACACCACCAGCGCCACCGCCTCATCCTCCGCCTACGACCGCTCCTCCAACAGCCGCATCAAACGCGACGACCCGCCAATCCGCTGGGTCGACCTGCTCGACAAATTCAAGGCCGTCCAGGAACGCGCCCGTCGCGCCCAACGCGCCTCCCAACGTCCGCTCGACCCCGACGCAACCGGCCCCTCCTCGCTCGCCCTCTCCGACCCCGCCCGCACCTCCAGGGATCGCGCCGGCGCGGCAACCCTCCCCGACACGCCGCGCGGCGGGCTCAGTGCCGACGGCGGCCGCGGCAGCGGGACCGACTCCGGCACACCGAAACCGTCGCTGCTGGGCGGCGCGCATCGACATAAATCCAGTCTGTCGAATCTGGGCCGTTTGGGCATTGGGGGCCGGAGGTCGAAGAAGTGATTCATGTCATGCGATGCGATGGGATAGGGTGGGGTGGGTTTATTGAGGTTAGTTTAGATTGAGCTGCATTGAGTTGAGTTGAGCTGGGGGGGAAGGGGATTGATTTAGGTAGTTAACCTGTATCTTTTGGGATGTAGTTGAGATGCAGAAAATCAAATGCAAATATGGGATGTTAGATGAGCCTTGCCTTCTTGTTTGCTGTAGATATGATAGTGGTGATCTCTGGGCGTCGTGGTGGCAACGATATAGGAACATAAGTGGAGTAAAAGGGGGGTTATCTGCGTAGCAAACTAAGTTCTAGAAGTGTATGCTGACACTAGGAACGGGCTAGAGTCTGGAAATGGACAGTAGTGGGATTTAAGCTTTGGGGGTTGATGATCATCATATCTCTTGGCTAAAATGTAGAAAGCCTATATACAGTAGGAAGGCCTGGGGAAAGGAGGCCTTGAGGCGGTAAAAGGGGGTGGAAGGGTGGAAGAGAGAAAATACACCAGCAAGTCACAAAACGACTCGCTAATGATGGGCTTGAGGGGTATGTATGAACGTGCACAAATGTGACAAAGAACAAAAAGCCTGCTCGTGTCAAACTCTCAAACAGAGCAGAAGGATCACAGCCAGTTGTGTGACAGGATAAAAGTATGGTCGGAAGCAAGCAAGCAAGCAAGCAAGCAATCATGCATGAATCGCGTCAGTGAAATGATACCAGATGACTCCAGAAAATATAGCCTCGGGAAGATAAAGTACCAAACACCCATCGGACCAATGAAACGCGGTTTATGGCGGCAATGTCGTTGTGATCGCTGAGTGCGTAAACGAGGCGAGGGTTGACTCGGGGCGGTCGATTGAGTATGAATCGCTTTTTCGAGGCATCGCGGGTCGAATCCAACGTTCGATCAGGCAAACCGAGGAAGTAGAAGATAACATGAACTTTTCTGGTTCATTTTCTTCGCCCATGGAATGAAATAAACAAGGACAAGTCGTCGCATCCTCTACATGGACATAATGTGGAGGATCGATAGCTGAACAGAACGAAAACAGAACGGCGCTTAAAGAATCGCGGAATGTGTATCACCTGCAGCGCGACTCGGACGAGCTCCACGTAGGGGCCTTCCAGTAGCCGCCTGTCGAGTGCTTGGAGACGGTGCCTGAGGAGGAGTTCGATCCATTGGAGTAGACGTATTCTCCGTCGACGTACTGGACCCCCGAGAAGGTGCTGCGGTGTTTGCGACGAGCATAGCGCTGCTCTAAGCGGTAGAGTTCGATCTCTGCAGGAGAATCCTGGTTAGTACTTGGAATGCCTGCAGGTTGCGGGACAGCGGAGAAGGGTATAGGTAATGGGCGAAAGAAATAGAACATCCACGAGCGGATTCCAGGGGGCTAGGGAGACATACTTGCTTGCAACTTTCCGATGAAACCCATTGTGTGTGTGAAATCAGGCAACAATCTTGATTCTTTGAAGTATCTATCGCAGTAGAATTGAATTGACACCGTAACTTCCAGGCGAGTTTATTTAAAATTGGCGGATGGTCGTGATAGGGTGATCAAGTAGTAATAAATGTATTCGAGTATTGGCAGCCAAAAAGCCAATTAATGCGGCAAGGGTTCGGCGGCGGAGGTCTGCAGGTACGAGGGGGGAAGATCCAAAGAAGAGGAAAGGAGGGAAGTACTCCGTAGAAGATCTGGGGAGGGGGGAAAGAGAACAAAGGCCCGATTGAGAGAGCACACGCAGGGCTAGTGGTTGTTGTGGCGGACGGTGTGGAAGCGTTCGACACCCACCAAGAAAGATAGTCCTCCGGGGCTAAGGAGTGGTAGTAAGAAGTCAATGATAAATAAGGCGCTGATAGTGGCCAAAAGCGAAGGCTGGAGACGGAGTCCGGAATCACACAGAAAGGATTGTGGAGAAGAATGCAGCGATGCGGGAAAGCCACCGATGACTACGTGCCAATAACGAGGGGCGAAATGGGAGGACAAGGCATGCGTGACACGAGAGAAAACGAGATTGATAAAGGAGACTGGAACGAGGGACGAACGAGAAGAGAAAACCGGCTGGAACGAGCGTGGGGAGACAGGAAGACGACCTGACAAATGGCATGGGCGAGGAGGAAGAGGAGGGAGGAAGGGAAGGGAAGATACGGCGAGGTCGCGAGGTCGTCGTCGCCCTCCGTTGGCCAGTGCCGTGTGGTTGCGGAAGGAGGCCTCGATGGATGGATTGATTGGGACGGGAGCGGGGACGCTCTCCGTAATCCGTATGGCGTAAGGACGTGTGGTACGTGGACGGTCACTGGACTCCCTGGGCCGAGCAACGTGGGTTGGGGGTGGGGCACAAGGCCCCTTGCGGTCTAGCCAGGGGTCGGCCGGGCCCTGTGGTTGGCCGCGAGCTCTCTCCCCCCGGCCACCATCAGGTACGGTCAGAACGGTACCTGACGGACGGACGACGAGTGCCTAGGTAGGTGTAGTGCAGCAGGCAGCCTGGGAGACGACCCAAAGGACCCCTGACGGTGTCTCGGCCCGCCCACGACTCCCAGGTTGAAGTTGAAGGTTCAGTGGTTCACGCCTGTCACTGGCGGGGGAACCAGATTCGCTAGCCTGCAGGCTGGCTTGGCTGTGCACGCCATCGCCCTCGATCATCCGCCATTATATTGGCCTTCCCAGGCATTCGCCCGGCACTCTGTGAACTTTCGCGAAGAATTTGCATGCTATGCTGTAGACTACAGAGTAGTCAAAGCACTAACGCCAGTAGACATTCTGGAGGCTATCTCCCCCCCCCCCCCCCCCC
>KZ825865.1:150895-175105 GCA_003184645.1 Aspergillus ellipticus CBS 707.79 | reverse complement strand
CCCCCGCGGAGCTACTGCCCACTGCCTCCCACCCAATCAGGCCAGATCGCCGCCTCCAGTGATCTCCGGCCGCGGCCCCCCCCCCAACAGACCTCCCTCTCCTACCTGCCCTCATACACCCGTCGCCAGACATGGCCCGTCGAACCCGGCTTGTGTCGTCCTTGCTCGTGCTGGCCTGGGCAAGCTCCACTGCCTGGGCTAACAAGAAGGCTTTCAACATCCATGATGATCTCCTCGCCTTTCCGCAAGTAAGCTCGGCTCCCGCCCGCGCGCCCGGAACACACCACCCCTACTAACCGCCCCGATTCCAGTTCGAAGTCCTCTTCCCCGATGGCTACATCCTCGACTCCCACGCCGATGATCTCCTACAATACCAGGGCAGCAGCTCTACCTTTGAGGATGACCGGGGGAACTCCGCCCAGGTCTACTTAGGTCACGATACCCACGATAGCAAGCAGGAAGCACCTCGAGAAAGAGACCATGACTTCAGCTACGAAGAAATGGTCCTCGGCGAGCAGAGTTTCCTCTGCCAGATTCCGCGAGTCCAGGGCGATGACCGGGGCAACGCCACGGGGGAGCCCCACAAAGCGGACGAGCAGAAAGAGCTGGCGCGCGCCATGGACCGCGGTCTGGAGCTTCTGCGTGAGATGGAGGGCCGGTGCATGTACTATATCTCCGGGTGGTGGTCCTACTCCTTCTGCTACAAGAACCAGATCAAGCAGTTCCACGCCCTCCCCTCGGGCAGTGGGATCCCCAGCTACCCGCCAATGGAGGACCAGACGACTCACTCGTTTATCCTGGGCCGGTTCCCCCAGGGTGAGGATGACGACGACGTTGAGGCGGAATCCGAGCACAAGAAATCCATCACGGACGTGGCGGAGCTACAGACTAAGGGGGGGTCGCGCTACCTGGTCCAGCGGCTGGATGGCGGCACGCGCTGCGATCTGACGGGGCGTCACCGCAAGATCGAGGTCCAATTTCACTGCCATCCCCAGTCGACGGACCGTATCGGCTGGATCAAGGAGCTGACTACCTGCTCCTACCTGATGGTCATCTACACCCCGCGCCTCTGCAATGACGTGGCTTTCCTGCCGCCTCAGCAGGACGAGGTGCATGCCATCGAGTGTCGCGAAATCCTCTCCCCGGCTCAGGTGCCCGACTGGGAGGCAATGCGGGAGTACCAGCTGGCGCAGCGGCTGGTGGAGTCCGCCGTGACGGACGAGTTCCAGATGGTTGGGGACATCCAGGTCGGGGCACAGAAGCTGGTCGGGTCGGAGGGTAAGGAGATCGAGAAGGGCCGCGTGGCGTCGGCCGGTGAGGAGACCATCGATGTGGTAGCCAAGCGCGAGAACGGGGAGGTGCAGCAGAAGTCCCGCGAGGAGCTGAAGAAGTACGACCTCGACCCGGAGAAGCTGGAGACACTGAAGAAGCGCCTGGAGGAGTGGGCTAAGGGCAAGGACTGGACGTTGGAGGTGGTCTCCGTCAATGGAGAACGTCAACTGCGGGGCATTCTCGAGGAGGACAAGGAGGAGGACGAGGGCTTCTCTGGCGAAAAGACCGCGGAGAAGGGACCTGCCTCGGAGACTCCATCCGAGGAAACGGGCTCGGCAGAGACGATGAAGCAGGATCCAGAGGAGAAGGAGGAGGCAAAGGAGGAGCGTCCGGCGGAGTCGGACGACAGCGACGAGGTAAATGAAGAGGTGTTCAAAGACGAATTGTAAACCCGGCGATTCTTGTGTATGTTTATACGGGCTAGTGTTTTTTTTTTTTTTTTTTTTTTTTTTTTGTCCCCGCGTTTGTAGCTACGGCTGATGATATCCCGACATAGATGACGGTCGTCCCGGTCGCCATGTACTGGGATTAGAATAGCAATCCCCTTAGTTCCTTTCCATTGTCCATTGACACTGTGTAGATAGGGAGATGGAGCCAATTGCCTGTGCCCAACGATTGCGTGGGTCAGGGCCTGCCTGTACTTAGTGCCCAAGGAGGAGGCTGGGCTGACCGCGGACCGATAAGGGGGAACGCATTCCAGAGCGTTCCGAACAAGCTGGCTGCAGTGTTGGCTGGCTGTCTTCGGCGGGATGGGCTGCAAATCGAGAGAAATGCCAGGACATACATGCAGCTGGATCCCTCCAGAGTACAGTACTTAGTCCGTAGGTACTCGATAGACAGTCCATGCTAGAGGTTCTAGTTTCTAGATTCTAGATCGGGGCCCGCGAGACACTTAAGGTTGCGCCTATTTATACCCGCGCCCAACGGGGGTGCAGAAAACGTGACCGCCCCTCGGCGTGACGGCGGGCAGCCAGGTCAGTACTGCGTACGACTCCCGTAACTACCTACTCTCGTTCCTCCGTCTCAGGTCCCCATCGGATCGGCCTTCTCTTGTTCTCTCTCTCTCTCTCTCTCCCCGTCTCCCTCTCCCTCCTCTTTCTCTCTTTCTTCTCCTCTCCAGCCACCTGCACGGCCACCCCGGAGTCCCTCTCCGAGCTGCCCTGCTGCGTCTGGTCCTGCCAAGGCTGCCTCTCCACTTGGACCACTTACGTACCTGCCCACCACCAAACCACTCCCGTTCACGCTGCTGCACGGGTCTCCTCCTTCTCTCCGTCCTCCGTCGGTATGTCATTCCCTCCTCGATCTTCTATCAACATACCCCCCCCTCCTCCCTCTCCCCAACTTCCATTCCACCCACCACCCCCTCCAACCTCCGACCTCTCCCCCCTATTCCGGTCCAGCCGGATCCCCTTCCCCTGACTGATCCCTCCCAGTCCCACCACCTGTTTCTCGTCCACGCTGCCCTCCGCAGCCGCGGCACACACATCCCCGGATCGTCCACCACCTCCGGTTGCTCCCTGACGACACCCACCATGGGCTTCCTCGGTGTCTACACGGCCGTCTACGACTACGAGCCGCAGGGGCAGGGCGAATTAGAGTTGCACGAAGGCGACCTGCTGTACATTCTCGAGCAGAGCGACGACGATTGGTGGAAGGCCAAGAAGAAGGCGGACCGCGAGGATGACGATGAACCCGAGGGTCTCGTTCCGTACAACTACGTTGAGGAGGTAAGATCCGAGATATCCAATTCCCGGACACAGATCGGCCGGCGTGGGACCTGAGCTTCCCGTGTCAGGAGCGGGCGGAGGACGTCGCGGGCGGATCTCGCTTTCAGGGGTACATCGGGCACCACCGCGACTGGCCGGCAAGCTCGATGTCAAGCACATGGGCTAACGCGTCGGTATCGAACATCCAGGCTCAACCAACACACTCAGCCAAAGCACTCTTCGACTACACACGCCAAACCGACGAGGAGGTATCCTTTTCCGAAGATGCAGACTTGATCGTATACGACATCTCCGATCCCGACTGGACCCTCGTCGGAGTCAACTCGGATTATGGCTTCGCCCCCGCAAACTACATCGAGATCCTCGGAGAGGTAGGCGACGCCCCGGTACCATCCATCCCATCTCCTCCACTCGAGGAGCCGGAGCCAGAACCGGCCCCGCCGTCCCTCCCGCAGCGACCGCCCGTACCGGCCCAAGAATATGATGATGAAGTAGTCGACGAGCCCGTCGCGACCTCTCCCGCTGGTGCCGTGCAAAATCCCGCCGCCGCCGCCATCGCGGATATCCTCCACAAGCAGCATGCGCCGCCCCCAGAACCGGAGAAGGCCCTCCCCCCGCCGCCGCCTCAGCCGGAGCGTCCCGTATACGAGCCCGAGGAGAGCTACCGGAGAGAACCCTCCCCCCCGCCGCCAGCTCTACCCCGGCGGTCCCCATCCGAGGTTTTGTCGTCGCCAGTGCAGTCGGAACCGTCGGAACCGTCCATGCCTCCTCGCCCTCACTTTGCATCGCTTCGCGACAGCGACCGCGGCGGTCATGTGCAGGAGTCCCCCCCATACAACAGAATCGGCCAGCCTACCCCGCGCTCTCCCTCTGGCTACCATATCTACAACATCAATGAGATGGTCGAAGTGATGGGCAAGCGAAAGAAGATGCCAACGACCCTGGGTGTCAATATGGCGACGGGTATCATCTTCATCTCGCCGGAGGATGATGGCGCAACACAGGAGTGGACCGCAGACAAGCTCACTCACTACTCCATTGAGGGAAAGCACGTCTTTATCGATCTCATTCGGCCCAGCAAGAGCATCGATTTCCATGCGGGTGCCAAGGACACGGCCCGGGAGATTGTTGCTGCTCTCGGCGAGATTTCCGGTGCCTATCGCGCTGAAGGCCTGAGAGAGGTCATTGCCGCTGGCACCAGCGGAGGTCAGAAGAAGGGTCAGATTTTGTATGACTTCATGGCACAAGGCCAGGATGAGGTGACGGTGGCCGTGGGCGACGACGTCATCGTCCTGGACGACACCAAGTCCGAGGAGTGGTGGCAGGTGCGGCGCCTGAAAAACGGCAAGGAGGGTGTCGTCCCCAGCAGTTATATCGAGATCACTGGAACGGTCTCCAACCCGCCTATCGCCGCCGAGCCGGGTCTGTCGACCGTGGAGAAAAATCGCATGGAAGAAGCGCGACTGGCCAAGGAAGCTTTGCGGAAATCGAGGACCGACTCCATGGATGGCCGCAGCTCAGAGGTATGTCCGATCTACATCTGACGGCGTACTACCCGGGATCAATTCTAACGGACTTCTGGTACCAGAAACGCGACAGCAAGAACAGCCATAAACCAAGTACGTTGTTGCCCTTCACCCCCCCCCCCCCCATGCTGTTGGAAAAGTGTTTCGCTGACCAGCGTAGAACCAGACGCGGCCAAGACAAGACAGTGGACCGACCGCACCAAGACTTTTACCGTGGAGGCGCAATTCATCGGGCTGCAAGATGGCAAGATCCATCTCCACAAGATGAACGGTGTGAAGATTGCGGTCCCCATTACCAAAATGTCCGTCGAGGACCTGGAGTATGTCGAGAAACAGACCGGAGTGTCCCTGGACGAAGATAAGCCCCTGTCGGACATCCGGCGCCGCTCTCAACGCATCGAGCCGGAAAAGCCGGAAGGCAAACGCTCTGGAGCCTCTTTCCAGCAATCCGACTACGACTGGTTCGACTTCTTTCTCAAGTCGGGTGTTGGTCCGCACCAATGCGAGCGGTATGCGCAGAACTTCATCAAGGATTCCATGGACGAGACTATCCTCCCGGATATCACCCCCGAAGTTCTACGCACACTGGGCTTGAAGGAGGGCGATATCTTGCGTGTGATGCGCTACCTGGACACCATGTTCAGCCGCACAGGGGCCAAGTCGAAGCTGCGCAATGTGAGCTTTGGCGGGGAGGAAGTCATTGGAAACGGGGAAGATGGCTCCGGTCTCTTTTCCGGCCCTGGTGGTGCTCTGCGCAACAACACTCGCAAGGGCAGACCCACCCCCAGCTCTCCCGCGGGTGATGTCGTCGACCCTAAGGCCTTTGAGCAGAAGGACGCTTCACAGTCCGCTGAATCATCGCCCACGACCGCCACCCCTGCGGAGCCCCCCGTGCAGAAGGGCTTCGATGACGATGCCTGGGAGGTGAAGCAACCCAAACAAGCTGCCGCTGCCGCTCCTGTCGCCACGCCATCCACCCCGGCGACTCCATCCAGCCCCCCTCCAGCTGCGTCCCCGCCGGCGACCAGTCAACCACCCGCGCCGCAACCGCTTACGGGCGCCATGGCTGATCTGTCTCTGCTCCACCCTCCTCTTCAACCCACTCAGGCACCCGCCCCGACTCCTCAGTCCCCCCCGGCGGCTTTGCCCCCTCTTCAGCCCCAGTTAACGATCCAGCCTCAACCGACTATCCAACCCCAGCATACTGCGGTGCCCGTGCAGCCGCAGCAGACGGGGGCCACGCCTAATTTCTTCGCCCAGGTCGGACAAGCCGCGCAAGGGTTCAGCCCCCAGGCAACTGGCTTCCAACAGGCTGCCAGACAGCGTCCGCAGGCCCCTCAGACCATGGGGCAGAACTCTTTGCTTCCTCCACCGCCTCAACGGCCCCTTTCGGCGCCCCAGAACTTCCCTCAGCAGCAGAGCTCCTTTGGTCTACCTCCATTGCAGCCGCAGCTGACAGGTGTCCCTCAACCGGGGCCGCAAATTGCTCCGCCAGGACAGAGTCTTGCCGAACTCAACCAGCAGCGCTTCCAGCAGACGCTTCAGCCGCAACAAACCGGGTTTATGCCTCAGAACCAGTTCCAGAATGGACTGATGCCCCAACCGACTGGCTTCCAACCGCAATCCCAGTTTGGCATCCAGCAACAGCAGCAGCAGCAAGCTGGATATCCTGGGCTGGCACCCCAGCAGACAGGCTTCGGAGGCTTCCAGCCGCAACACCAGCAACCCATGCAGACCGGCATCAACTCCGTCCTGCCTCCGGCGCTGCAGCCCCAGCCCACCGGTATGAACGGCATTGGCAGCTTTCCGTACAACCCACCACCCGTGCCTCCCATTCCCCAACAGCCCACGGCGGCGCCGTTGCAGCCCCAGAAGACTGGACCGGCGCCCTCCATCCGATTCGGTGTTAAGCCTGATGCTCCCAAGAAGCTTGCGCCACAGCCAACCGGAATGCGGGCAAATCTCGCGGCAGCCAGTAAGTCACCCTTAATTGTCTCCTGTTCGACCGAACCAGCCGACTAACCCCTCTCCCAGCTCCCACCAATCCGTTTGGATTCTAATCTGGACATGTATATATCACTCTGTGACCCTGCGGCACATGGTTTTCGTTTACTATACATTATCGCTTGCTTTTTCTTGCTGGCGGGAATGGCATGCACATCCTACATAGATGATGCCGCGATTTTCTTTTCACTCTGCCACTGCTGACGCTGTAATGCGTATGCTCGAGTTCACTTTCCCCTAGTCATGGCCAGACACTTGATCCACGCAGCGAGTTCTGAAGCAACTTATGCCCTGAGTCTTGTTTGCATGACGCCGCTTCAGCGATCTAGAATTTTCCTCTGACGTTCCCTTTCCCGATCCCTCTCTTGGCGCTGGGCCCAGTACTATATACGTAATCCGTGGAACAGAATCTAACCTCCATTCTTCTGCTCCCCGTTTCCTTTGTCTCTCGACCACTGGGTCTCCGTTCGTCCCTCTCTCCGTCCTCCACTGGACAGAAAGGAGGGACTCAGGTGCTCGAGTGTTTGCCCCTCCGACGTGTTCCTCTCGTCATGTTTATTCATGGCTTTATTCATGTCGGCTAGCTGTCTGTCCTATTCTCCCTGCATTTGGCCGGAGGTATTGCAATCGTTCCGCCTCTCCTCGTTTTCTTTCCACCTTCTCTCCCCCCATTTCTTTTTAACCAGTTTTTTCCCCCTATTGCCAAAAAGGCTCTAAATGTTGATTGATTGATTGATTGATTGATTGATCAATCGATCGCGCTTTCGCGAAACCCCGGACATCCGAAATACGGGTTTGTTCCTCATCCGTTCTGTTTCTGTTGCTATCTCCTGCCCATTCCCATGTACGGTACATATAGCTTCTTTGTCGATCAGACCAAAATAGGGAATAGTCGTTTTTTCTTATCTTATTTGTTTCTTTACTCCTCTCTCCGTCTTTATATCCTTTCTTTTTCCCTTCTTTTTTTTTTCTGTATTGGGATATATATGTGGGGGGCAGTTGTTTTGTGTAAATATTTTGCTCGTCCATGTGAGCAAGATCGGCCCGCCTCTGTGCCCTGGCGGGGTATATTCATTAGAAGTATGGGGATAGATGGTTGCTAGGTTGATCAGGGATGGGGGTGTGCAGTATATTGCAGGCATGTCCTGAGGTAGGTAAGTACTACCTACTTAGGTAAGGGGTCTTAATAACGGTTGGTTAATATGGAGAACTTAGGTACTAGCCACCAGTGATGTTTGTAAGATATTATTCTAGCTAATGTTGATGCTTTTTAACAATGAAAGATTGTTGTTTCCTGATTCGGGTTGGGTAGTCATTTTTGTAGGGAATTAAGGCTGATGAGTGGGTATGTACAGAGCAGTGAGTCAAAAGATGATGGCATGGGTGTATATACTGCAGGTATATATGCATGGCTGTAGTATGACCAAAATTGGCAGGTCCTGCTTCGAACGCTGCGTCAAGTTATCATCATCGTCATTTAGGAAGTAGCAGGACCCGGGAGAAAAAAATGCAGCGAGAAAAGGATATGAAAGGGGAGTCCGGAGTCGGGAAAGTCATGTGCAAGTCGTGATGGATAGATGGGATATATATATCGGAGAACAAATGATGATGAGGGATGTGTATGAGAGTGATGTCACGGGGTGTAAGGCCTGCCTTGAAATCGGTCGTGGGTACTAGGTAGGGTTGATGTACATATGTGCAGGAGGGGGGCATAGTGTGAATATTTCTCCGAATGGGGCGATGGGGCGAGTGGACACCGGTGGAAGAATGTCATATCACGCATCTTCCCACATGCCGAAGACAGGAAAGTCCTCGGCCATGTACAGGAGGCCGTTATCCGGGAGAATCACGTCTGATAATGGAGTTTGGGCGCCCGGCGCATCAGGGGGTATACCTCCATTTGGGATCGCGCCGCCCGGGGAACAGCCGATGGGAATCCCAGTGGTTGTGAGTGTGGAGATAGCGGTGTCGTAGGGAAGCGTGCTGGCGCCTGGTGCGCCGCAGAGACTGTCCCAGATGTCGTTTTCGGGCTGGCTGGTGGTATTGGTGGTGGTGGGGGCGGTGCCTGCGGTGACATTTGGCGGTCCGGTGAACTTCTCGGGGGAAAGGGGGGAGGGCACAGCAGGTTGGTCACTGCGGTGGCTAACTGGGGTGTTGTTTTCTGCGACGGGAGGTTCGTTGGTAGGTCCGACTTGGCCGAAGAGCTGGTCGACTTGTCTGCTACGCCGCTCCATCCAGTGGCGGTTGCGGCGGCGGACATACTCCGCCACTGCAGCACGGAGGTATTTTATGATCTGGAAGAAGCGACACGCGTGCGGATCGTGAGGTACAAACAGTCCCAGAAATTTCTCAGCCTTGTCCATGCCTTCCTCGAGTGGAAGCAAGTTATCATAGTCGGCGAAAAAGGCGGCGCCTAGGACCACGGCTGAGTTAAAGACGGAGTTGATGAGAAAAGGCAACCGGCGCGGGAGCGTGGTATAGCGAGAAAGGTCATCGACAATGTTGAGCCCACGCAAAGCAGAGTAAACGCATGCGTCGGCAAACAGAGCAATGCGGGAGTTGCTGGTCCTGCTGTCGGACCCGGTCGACTCTGTTCGGCTTCGGACATATTGCGACACTCGGAAGACAAGGAACGGGCGTGTCAAGAGGATAATCGACCAGTAGTAGGATCCGAAGACGTGCGCTGCGGACAGGGTGCCTTCCAGGGTCTTAGAGTCCAGTCGCTCGGTCTGCATCTGCAGGAACATGGGTAGATTGCGCACCCAGGCACGGTGCTGATTTGAGATGTTCTCAGCCACATTGATCGAGACCACCTGCCGCATGTAGACTTCCGTCAAGATTCGTTCAAAGATGCGGCATAGTGATACCACCGTGACGGATAATTGCTCTTCCGGATGTAGGCGCTGCTGCTCGTCTGGGCTAATACCCTCCTCCCGCAGGTCATAATCAAAGTCCAGTGTGGCAGGCGGTCGTCCAAGAGAAGCACTGAGATATAGGTCCATCATGCGTAAGCTTTTCCAGACGCGTTCTCGCGCTCGTCGTTCCCGGGTACAGAAGAGCGCATTCGCATCTTTCCTGTGGATACCAACCGCGTACGCGGCCCGGAGCGCGATCCCGAGGTTCATAAACGCGCCATTGCGTCGACAGGCACCCAGCATGTACATCGAGATCAACACATACGACTGGATGGTGTAGATGCTAGGGGTCTCTGTGAAGGCGGAGAATGCCAACTGACGACCACTAACAAAGTACTGCTCGGCCAGAGTTTGATTGGTGTCGGACACTTGCGCGCCAATCGCAAGCACGAGATAGAAGATAGAACTGACCGTATCTTCATCCCCAGTCGGGTTTTCCACCCAATTGGCGAGGCGCGGGTGAAACTCCTCGAGGCCGAACAAATCCAGCAGTGGGCTCGTGGCAAGAAGAAATTGACGCGCAAGGTTCTGAGCCTCTTCGTTGCTTGGTGGGGATATCAATGGCCCCGTTTGGGTTGTCGAACCATTCTGAAACGCCTCGAGCATCGAATGTCGCGAGTTATCCTCAGTGAACTCGCATCGACCGATTGAGGACGATACGATCCGGCGAACACTCTGCAAGAAAGACAAGCTCGCGGAGTCGCCGACGTACATGAACTTGCCCTGGCCGTCGCGTAGCAGCCTGGCTACCTTGGGCACTGGGGCAGTCCCATCCTTATCATCCGCCGCCTGTTGCTCCAAATTCGCGCTGCGGTCTTCGAGCGAGTTCAGAAGTCGATCCATGGCCGTCTGCCTCTGGGGGGTGGGGACCATTCGTTCGCTGAGGAGCATGGTGTCTTTCGGGTTACTGTTCGGTTTGAGCAGCCTGGCCGGTTTGTCCGAGAAATGGCACTCCGATTCCTTGCGACGCTGGACGCAAATCGTACACGGTTGCTCTCCGTTGCATTTTTGCTTCCTTCGCTTGCAGCTATCGCAAGCTCGTCTGCAGCGAAGGCGGGCACCAGCGGCCGCGGTTGCTTTCGGCATGATGGAGGATGCAGCGGCGCGTCTTGTGTCGAGGATCTGAGCTCAAGGTTGCGAGGAGGGCCGAGAAAGGCAAACGGCCTGCAGGAAAGGGTGGGGTCAGCCTGGCGGGTGGTGATCGGTTCGCGTCGGGGCGCAAACTGACTATCCCAAGGCCGGGTCAAACATTTCCCTTGGCAGGAGCGAGAGGAAGGGAGCCGGAAGGCGAGCAAATGGACCGGGGGATGGAGGGGAATGGGGAGGAATGGGGAGGAATGGGGAGGAATGGGGAGGAATGACTGGGAAAGTGGAAAGTGGATGAGATGGCGCGACACCGAATTGGTTTCCCCGGATTGAATCGGCGTCGGGGCCGCGGATGGGGGGCCAAGGCTGACTAATGCGGCAGGAACGAACCGCCCAACTTTATCTACGTTCTTAGTACTTGCTTTCTTGCGTGGTCCGCACGCCATACATAGTCCATAGTACTTACTAGTACGGAGTACTAGCTTCATTACTATACTGCTACTGATACTGCTACTACTACTATTCTTCTCAACACAGTCTCACCCCCCCTTCACTCGGGTCGGAAAGACACAATCTTTCCCCAAGTGTCCGCCGTTCCCCAGATTCCATGGCGCAGGCACGACAGCTGCACAATCTGGCTATGGTCGACGAATAGGTTCACGTCAAGGCCAAACTCCCGGATATACCAGTTGTACACCTTGGGGTCCGCCGCCTCGAACATGACGCGCTCCGATGGGAGCTCCTTCATGATCGTGGACACCACGTCCGTCCGCCACGACTGCACGTTCTCCGTGATGCCCTCCGATTCGATCATCAGACGTTCCACCCCCGCGTCGAGGAATTTCCGTCCCAGATTGACTAGCTTGCTCGGGTCAGAGGTCCCGATCGCTTCCAGGTCCGATGCTGGAGTGTCCCCGCCAGCGCCGAACTGGATGCCCAATTCGGGCTTCGCCTTCAGCTTGTAGGAGTGGACCTTGTCCACGAGTCGGAGCCAGTCTTCTTCGGGGAATGAGAGGAAGCCGGCGGAGAGTTCGATCACGTCAAATCTGCATACGCATAGATCTTTAGAGCTGCCATGACAAGGACGTGTGGGTGGTGAGAGCATACCCTAAATCCTTGCACTTCCGAAGGTACTTGTCGAAGACCGTATTCGGGTCAGGGTGGGTCAGTAGATGTTCGGCCCATCCACCCTGTACGGGTCACCGTTAGCCAACAGGCATCGATCGGGGGTTGCGAAAGTCTCACCGTCGAGACATATACACCATGCTCATGGGCAAGATCAGTCAACTCTCTCAACGCTTTCTCGGGGAAAAGAGAAAAAGATCCTGTAACCCTGTTCAGCTTCTGCGGCCCAGCCTTCTCCAACGACAGTGGGGATTTACCTCCTGCAAATTTTAAGCCATCCACATGTGTTCCCATCCTGTTCGACTCTTGTCAGATCCATTCTTTGCAGTAGAATCCATGGTCATGGCTCACGTCTCCAGCACATCTGCCAAGTATCTTTTACCCATTACCTATGCTTACAGATTAGCGTCCGTGTTCCCAGAAAGGTGAGAGAATGTAATGAGTTGCACGGAGAACTCAAGAATCGCATACGGTATAGTATGGGCCTCTGATTTCAGTAACACCCTTTGTCCTCGGCTTCGCAGGTCGGGGGTTGTAACGGGCGAACCCGAACCCATTCTTCTTGTCTTGGAGTAGTGTGAGATCCTTCTGGGCGGGAGCAGAACTGGTAGAAGAGAGCGCTCGAGATGCCCCTGTCAGCACTGGGATCTGCCATGATGTGCGTTCAAGGACACTCCTCGATGAGGCAGGCGCCACGCGGGATAGAGACAAAAACATAATCCTATGTTTGTATTAGGTTCCGAATTATATCAAGTACAATTGTTGGAGATTTGGTTCGCAAAATCCATCAAACCGTTGCTAAATGTCACGGATTCTGGCATACATGCCGTAGAAAACCCAGCCGTTGAACTGTTCTGTTATTCTTTTATACCATACATTGTGGTGTCCAGAATCCGGTCAATGGGGGGTGATAGGCTTGACGTCAAGTATAGCTCATTGCACAAACCGGTGAAGATGACAGCCAGGCATTATTATTGACTGACCATTACCCGCTGCAGAGCTGTTCGCTACCCACCTCCCACAGTAACGTGTTTCATGTCTCCCTGTTTCCGCTAATCACTGGCCGTCAGCAATACTCAGGTAAGCTCAATCAAGTCACAGCCATTGCAAGGCGAGTGTCATTGGCGCCTTGTGGCATGAGAGCAGCAACCGACTGTGATGAAATCAAGCCGAGGGCAGGCCCGGATCCATGACGTCATCCCAACGTGATGGGAATTTGTCAGCGCAGGCCAGACTCTACGATGTCCAAAAGGCATCGAGATGGATCAGATAGGCCGGTGTATCGGTCCATGGATAGCTACTTCGCACCCAGCGAATACACCGGGGGGGTTGGGTGGTCCCTGGGCCGAGGCAGATCAAATTAGTACTCCCGTCAAGCTTTCTTCCGACCATTCCTCCGCCCAAGTGGATTCGAGAGACGGAATTCGGAGGCTGCGGCTTTTGGTTGGCTCGGGGCGGAGAAGAGCTCCGATGCCGACGACTGTTGGGACGGAGGGGTTCAGTGTGAAGTGCGAATAATGAAATGAAAGAATCTGGAAGGCCTGGAACCATGGGAAATCTTGCTCCTGATAGGTGTACATCAAGCCAGCATATACCGGCACCGTACGAGTTGGGGACTCCTTCCCTAGACACCGAAGCATCGACTCTTCGTACGTACTTCTGCCTCCGCGGAAGCGGAGACGCCGATCGGAGCACTAGCCAAGCTCCGACAGGCAGATCCCACTCTAGATATATTTTCAAACTACGGAGTATACGCAGCATGTGTTTCTTGATATGATGCCAGATCAAAGACGACTCCCTTCTCTGATTCGCAAGTTCCTTCACCACCCAACTTGCAACCTGCAGGATCAAGTCAAGAACTTGTAGGATGGTGTTCCATGACTCCTTTTGGGATGCATTTGCGGTAGCAGAAGGGATGGGTTGCTGGCTCGGAGGCGTCGGAAGTTAGTTGGAGGCTATCCACTATGCACTATGCAGGCTTGCTTATGTGCACGATCTCTTGCTGACCGGGGATTTGTAATGCCGAGGGAAGGGGTTGCGAGTGCTGCGTGGGGAGGTACGCCTGCAGTGAGCACGTACTAGCCACTGAGTACTTAAAGATGCTGTCACCGGTTTGTGGAGCAAGACGGATGAGGACGGTAACCCGATGTGCAGTTGGAAGAAGGTGCATTGTCATGGGTTACCTGGCCAGGACTGTGCCCAGGGATGCCAGGCGAGGTGAGATTGGAATGAGACTGAGCCCTGTGCTACTCCGAATCCTATCTGTGCATTGCACCCAGTGTCGCTGACTGGTTGCTCAACACGAAGCCAGGGAGGCTGGTTGGCTGGTTGGCTGATTCCGAAGTCCGTGAGATGGGTTTGATTGATAGCCACCTCATCCGTTTCCGATTCCCATGGACGAGCCCCCCGCCAGGCGGCCCAGGCGAGGAAGGGACGGCCTCGTGGATGAAAGCGTGCCTTCCTGCCCGTCCGGGGATAGGCCAGCCACGCCGCTGATTCAGGTGACGTCCTTCCGGGTTGGGCTGAGGCTGGCCAGGCTTGCCTGATTCGGGTGCTACCCTCTACATGCTGGGCCCGTGTAATCTTACTAGCCGTGACGGCGATTGTCTACCTGGAGTACCTACCTTAACTACCTAGGTAGGTAGTAGGTACTTACTGGTGAGACTGGACCTCCTTGAGATGTTGGGAATTAGTACTGTTACCTCAATAAGGTACCGAGTAGTACTCCATGCAGCCATGCACTAACAACTTCGACACCGCCAGGGTGTTTGCCGTGGGGCCCGCGCACCCCCAGCCTCAAATACGTGCTTCAACTGCCTAGCTTCGCGGCGGACCCTCACGGCCTTTGCCAAACCTTAATCCCAGCGGCTGAGAGTGAGCACTGAGATGAGATGGACCGGAGAAGGATAGGGAGCCAGCCGGATCGTGGATGTTCGAAGCCCCGCCGATGTCCTGTCAGTCGGCATCCGGATGCTCCGAGTGCGTGGCGCCTCTCTTTTCCTTGGCACCTGGTCCCCTGGTCCCCTGGTTCCTCTCCGCGCCCCCAGCGGATGTGGATGTGGACTATACAAAGACGAGCAGCTAGCAGATAATGGGCCTAGTCTGGTCCAGCTGGTCCAGCTGGTCCAACAGCGGTCAGATCAGAGGCCGACGGACCGGTGAAACCATGCCTGAGCGGACGGACATAGCCCTTCCTGCCCGGCTTGGGCCCGGCCGGCCGTTTGGTTGTCTGGCCGTGCAGCAAGCGCCTGCCTACCTGACCTGACCGTGACTGGAGGGGGCCCTAAGGTGGTACTCCTCAGTACTACAAGGCACGTAAGGTACACACGCCCAGGCATGAGTGGTTCGCCCACGGCTGCCCATCGGCGCAATCATCCCATACCTACTACTACTCCAGAGGTAGCGTGACAACCTGCCTCTCCTTCTCCTGCTATATTCCAACATACCATCCGACCTACCTACCTGTCGCGTCGGTTTTCTAGACGCTGCCATGCCCTCACGGCCTTCAAAGCCTTCCTACTCTTGCCGTCCTCCTCGATAGTCTGCCCCGCAGCATCTGACCCTGGTCTCCTTCCAGCTGCTTCGGCTTCGTCTTCGTATTCTTCCTTTTCCTTTGCCCTCGTGTCTCTGCCTCCCCGCATCCACCGGTCTAGAGCCTCTTTTCTCGGCCCCAAGTTCATCATCATGGGGGCAGGGGCAATTCTCGAGCCCCTAGCTGTTGTTGTGCTTCTGTTTGGAGGCACCTGGATCAACAGAACAGCCGGATCCTTTCCTGCGCGCAGAGCCCGTCGCAAGTCGTCCCTCACCTCGCGAGGGTCGTCGCCTGATGCGATAGAATCCGGGCTGTCAACGCCAACGGTTAAGGATGGGTTGCTGCCTCGTCGACTGTCATCCTCCTCTTCACTTTCACAAGACGGGCAAAGTCGATGGCGCAAGAGGCAGATTGGGATCTTCTCATCAGCATTCGAGGTCACCACCCCAGACACGGCCGTCTTCCGTGATCGCCTGCTGAGTCGCCTGCTCCGCAAGTTCCCTTTCCTCGTCGAATGCTGGTACTGGGCTCTAGTGTACTGGGTATGGCCTTCGATCCAATTCTCCCTCGGGTTACCTACGTGCTTCCATAGCAGTTTGCCGTCCCCGCATGAGCGCAAAAAGCTAACGTGCTCGGCATAGACATACCAATTGGGTCGAGCTTTCACTGCCGTAACCCTTCAAGAAGGCACGGTTGACGTGGCGAGAAAGCATGCGCTGCAGCTAATCCAGATCGAAGAGGCGCTGGGGCTGTTCTGGGAGGTTCCGATCCAGCAGTTTTTCCTCCGACATACCAAGCTCATGACCTGGACCAACTGGCTCTATTCGTTCATTCACATCCCAGGGACCATCGCCTTTCTCGTCTGGCTCTATTACTATACCACAGCCAGGAACAGATTCGATGAGTCGCAGCCAGGAAAACCTCGTGGGCTCAGGAGCGGTTCTCCCGCGGGTCCACTCCTGTACCAAGCTCGACGCCGAACCCTTGCCGTGTGCAACTTACTCGCTTTTGTGGTGTTCACCTTGTGGCCCTGCATGCCACCTCGTTTGCTGAGTGATGAGGATGCGCAGGGGCCTGGTGTAGCTCTCGGCCGCAGCTATGGCTTTGTTGATACGGTGCACGGCGTCAACGGAGCGGGCAGCGTCTGGACTGAAAATCGCTTCTGCAACCAGTATGGTGAGTCTCCATTGCCTATCTTTCTCGGCGTCGCTCCCATTCGGGTGTGTTTCAGAAGAGGCTGCTGACCGAATACTACCCCAGCCGCCATGCCCTCCTTGCATTTTGGCTACTCCCTGATGATTGGTCTCACCGTCATGACCATACCGCTGCCGCCACATCATCGCCGCCGTTCACGCCTGGCCATTGGCTCGCTCGGGATGCAGATTCCGTCATGGCGCCGGCTCGTATGCCTGGTCGTCGGGTTCTCCTACCCATTTACCATCCTGGTAGCCATTGTCGCAACCGCGAACCATTTCATTCTGGACGCCGTGGCCGGTGCGACAGTGTGTGCCATCGGGTGGAAGTTCAACGGAATCCTGCTGAACCTGCTGCCCGTCGAAGACTACTTCCTCTGGGCGCTGCGCATACACAAGCCGGTCCCGACCGAGGTGGATGAAGGCGACGATGTGGATGGATGGGTGGATGACGGGTCGCCCGAACCGACAACCGCTCTGCCCTGGTAAACAAACGGGCGCCGTAGCTTGTCTCTTCTCCATACCGTGCAGGCCTACATGATACCCTGTCGAATGCCTGTCTTCTGTGTTGATGACCCTATCATGATTATTCCGATGAGTATCTTTTATCCCGATGTACGCGACAGTCGTTTGTGTTCATCCCTAATGGCCATTCCTATCCCGCTACTTCTGTTGAACCGCAGCCTACCATGTAGATGACGTCATGCCCCCAAGAAGAAGAAGAAGAAGAAGCAATGCGATAGGATATATTTTTTTGCATTATATGTATATTTATTTTATAAGGAGAGTTGTCTTGCTACCGGACCTTCCTGTGCGGGGATTGAACGTGTGTTGATAGACTGGGAGGCTGGGTGGACAAACACGGCTGATGGCGTGAATTCCCCTGTTTGCTTCTTCCCAGTAACCTACATACTACGGAGTAGATGGCCCGAGATCAATCAAGACCCCGACCCCTCTGACAAGACTGACGGGGACCCTTATCTGGATGGACGGCAGGGGTTGATGGTTGATCCATCCATAGTGTTAGGTGCTCCCAGCCTCCTGTGCCTGGGGATTGTCTGGGGATGGTATACGGGACCCATAGGGCTCACGGGACCCCGAGGCCAGATTGGTGCCACCCAGACCATCGTGAATGCAGATAGCCGTGAATCCAGGCAATCAAGGACCGGCCGTGAATGGGGGACTTTGAAGGGGGCAGACATCGGCCATCATCGAGCAGGAGAAGAGCAGCAGCAGCAGCAGCAGCAGCAGCAGCGCAGGGCAGCATAGAAGATAGAAGTAGACCAGGCCGCCGCCTCTCGCTCTCCTGCTGCTGCTGCTGCCACCACCACCATCACCACCACCTGATATCACCGCGACCACCCTCAACTTGCACCCTATTGCCTCTTCCCCTCTACCATCCCTCTCTCAACCCAACCGTTGACACTGCGCCTGGTGCTGCTCCCCTGTGCGCCGTCCTGCCCCGGCCGTCCTGCCCCGGATCCGGCTTGTTCAGACCCTTGCGACCGCGGGGTTTCTGGTGTTCCTCCCCATCCTTCGCCATCCTCCGCTTCAACCACGGGCCTTGCCTCGATTGGAGCCCCAGGTCAGTCTGTAAATCTTGCCTGTCTTCTGGCCGAGTCGTCTAATCTCTCCTCCCAGTTCTGAGCGTGACTCAATCCGCTCCATCTCTGCAGTGCGCATCCCGATTGTCTGGGTGTCTGCGATCGATCGAGCATCTATTACGACAGGGAGTGGCTCACCACTCCACGCGGACGTCTCCATCTCTGTGCCGTGGGCTGTCTACGAGCAGGGACCCGGGCACTCTGGGCTTGACTGCGTCCCCTCGCGGTTCTGCGACGAACTCCCCCGCTTCGTGGTTGTGCAGCAGCGACTCCGCGTTTCCGGGCGTTGGCTGGAGGATCGTCAGCCGCTACTTTCGCGTCACGTCCTGACGGCAGCATCATCCCTCCGCGCACGACACCCCTTCTACGGTGTGGACGCGATCTGATCGATTCGCCTCGCATCTCTCCTGGCCCAGAAGTTGCGCCGACGAGCCGCCCTCATCGGTTGGGACGTCCTGATTGCCGTTGCCACAGCGTCCGAGACACCACCCAGCGGCCTGCGGTGATAGGACTGCGCCCTCGATAGCTGGCACAAGGGTGTCTGATTGCTCCAGGACAGCAGTGACTCTTCCAGCGACAAACCGGGGAAGTTTTCTCTGCCGTTGGGACTTTGGGGTGCTGGTGAAGCGTTTGCGTCATTTGCGGTCTGGCAGCGTCGCCTTCCCTTTCCCCCCCCAAAAGAAGTGCAACGCGTTGTCGTCTTCCCGCCTCCCGGCGTCGCGACCTTCTCCACCACTTCTCTTCCTCTCTTCCTTCCACCCCCAACACCACCTCGACTATCCCACCCCCACCCCTTTCTCCATCAGAAGGCTTCGTCTATCTTCCTACCCTTCGGATCCTTGATTCGCCTCCTTGATTTATTATCCGTTCCGATTGCGCATCATGGCCGAGGATACCCCTGCTGCCTCTGCGCCCGCCCCCGACGCCGCTGAGCCGGTCGTCGAGCGCGCCCCGTCTGAGACTCAGCCTACCCCCGCCGAGTCGGCGCCAGAGCCCTCCAAGGAGAAAGAGGAGCAGCAGACCAATGGTCCGGAGGACAAGTCGTCCGGTAAGCATGGCCCAGAAATGCCATCCTCCCTCTCACCAGAGCCATCCCCACCGCGGCCGGGACCTCCCCAACTCGCATTTGCTAACCATCTGCCCCCACGTCTATCAGAGCCTGCGACTGCTACTGAAGAAAAGAAAGAATCCGCCGAAGCTTCAGCTGAGAAGTCAACCGCTCCTGCTGAGACTGCTGATGCGAAGGAACCCGAGGCCAGTGCGGCTGCGCCTGCAGAGCCCGAGGCCGCCCCAACATCGGAGGCCAACGGAACACCCGCGTCGGCCAAGAAGTCTGGCGCCGCGAAGCGCAAATCTTCAGGAGCGGTGCCCGAACACAAAAACAAACTGAGCCGAAAGAAGTCCCAGATCCGTGTCACGCAGCTGGACGCGAAGCCTGGCCAGTACTTCCTCGCGCGTCTCAGAAGCTTCCCCCCATGGCCATCTATCATCTGCGACGAGGAAATGCTTCCTCAAACCTTGCTGAATACGCGTCCCGTGACTGCCCAGCGCGACGACGGAACTTACAGAGAGGACTACGCGGATGGCGGTAAACGCGCTCACGAGCGAACTTTCCCCGTGATGTTCTTCGAGACTAATGAATTGTGAGTGCCGAGGGTGTTCTACCTCATACCACGAACTCGTGTGACTGACTGGGACCTAGCGCGTGGATTCCTAACACAGATTTAACCCCTATCGATGCTGCTGGCTGCAAGGAAGTAACGGAGAAGGGCAAGTCTAAGACACTTCTGGCTGCATATGGTGTGGGTGGGGAAGGCCATGATCTTGAGTACTTCAAGAGCCTTCTGGTAGACCACCAGCGTGCGCTGGAGCAGGAGACCGAAGAGAGGGAGGCCCAGGCAGCTGCGAAGGCGGCCGCCAAGGCTGAGCGGGAGGCCAAGAAGAACAAGCGCAAGAGCATGGAGGTGGTCGAGGATGATGATGTCGACATGGACGACGCCGACGAGGAGGTCAAGAAGCCCAAGAGCACGAAGAAGCGCAAGAAGGACGCTGATCCTGAGACCCAGGCCGAGGAAAAGGTGTGAATATCTCAAGACAGATCCCAAAAAGACTCGTGCGATGCTAACATTCCTTCCCTTTCAGCCTGCAAAGACCCCTAAGACCGCCACCAAGTTAAAGCTGACAACGCCCAAGACTCCGGCCAGTGAAGTTGGAAAGAAAACCCCTGCCACTACCAAGGCCAAGCAAACTGCTAGCAGCAAGAAGGCTAGTAAGGCTGCGGCCAGCGATGAGGGCGAGGATTCTCGGGACGCATCAAAGGAGCCTGAGAAGAAGGTCAACCAAGAGGAGGCTAAGGATAAGAAGGAGAAAGAGAGTATGCGCCCGCAGACATGATTACCGCCACCAATTGAACAGAAGTGCTAATTGGTTCCTAGTTCTTTTTGTGCGCCACAAGCTCCAGAAGGGCTTTATCTCTCGGGACCAGCCTCCCAAGGAGGAGGAAATGACGACCATGTCCAACTACTTCAGCAAGCTGGAGAAGCATGCCGACCTGGAAGTCTCCATTATTCGCGCCACGAAGATTAACAAGGTCCTGAAGATGATTGTCAAGCTTAGTTCCATCCCCCGTGACGAGGAATTCCAGTTCCGACAACGTGCCGTGAACATCTTGTCTAAGTGGAAGACCTTGCTTGATGCGGACACCACCGGTCCATCGGATGACAAGGAAAAGGACGAGAAGCCCAGGGCCAATGGCGTCCACAAGGAAAGCAGTGTTGAAACGCCCGCCAAGGCTGATACTGAGAACGAAAAAGAGGATGATATCAAGGAGGACAAGACCGATACTGCGGAACCCCAGGACGAGTCCATGCCCGATGTGGATGCTTCGGAAAAGCCACAAACGCCCGAGGCAGTTAAGGAGGAGCCCGAGAAGGCCGCCCCCAAGTCCGAAGAGGCGGCACCGGAGAAGACGGCAGAGAAGCCAGCCGAGGAGAAGACGACCGAAGAGAAACCTGCTGCTGAGAAGGCCGAGGAGAAGGCTACGGAGGCGGCAGCGTAAGTATCATGATGGATGTCGTTTGTCCTTGCTATCACCCACATTGATTGTGGCGTTTGGTCTGGCCTGTGCACTTTCTTCTCTTTGCGTTAGTTCTTGGGCCTGTGTTGTGGCTTCTCCCTGCATTGCCCTGCTTTCCTTTACTCCACCTGTCTTTCATTCTTGGAACCAATCCTTGAAGCCGGAAAATCGAACTACATGAAAAAAACTGCCATTGAGCGTACATTCTCCTCTGTGGACGTTCACTTTGGTCCCTTCCCCCTTCTCATCTCCATCTGTACATTGATCACCCTACCCTTTATCCCCCATGTGGCATACCAAAAAGTGTGTTTGGATGGAGTCCAGGATACGACGCCCTTTGACCACAAGATGGATAAGATGAGCTACTCCTTTTTGCTCTCCCCTCCAACTGTACCTTCCACGTCGTCACGACAGATTCAGTTAGATTGAACGCGATGCTAAGACTGGGGTTGGGATGATAGTACTGAGGTAGATCACACCACGACCATAAACTACCTATTTTGTATTTACTCCCCCCATCCACCTCTTTCTTCTCTTTCTTTCTTTCTTTCTTTCTTTCTTTCTTCCTTTTTTGCTCTTCACGCCTACTGGAAAACTTCAGCATGTGTTTCTTTTTTGCTCGCTTGCCTTGACGGGGATTTGTTCATTTCAGGTGTTTCCTTGATTTCTTTGTTGCCTCTTTTCTGATCGAAATTGTGCTCCTGCTCGTGCTCCTTGTTTTTCGTTGCCACTTTGCTCGCAATAGCAGTCCGTCTCCATGGTTGATTGATCCTGGTTTTTAGGGAATGCAATGTAGTTGAACCAATCAATCAGTTAATGTGTGAATCTATCCATCGGTTTTTTCAAGGAGTATCTGCCCCTTTTTTGCTCTACGGCTGGTGGCATGACATGCATACGAATAAATCATAAGACTACCTAAGTAGGTGGGTGTGATGCTAGGTATGGTCAAACAGATCACCATTTGGTCTATAAAATATCCTTTCTCTATTGTAGTGCTAGTAGTATTAAAAAAAAAAAAAAAAACTCACGTGAATGTGGGGGGAAATAAAAAGGGCCAAAAAGAAGAGAAGAACCGATCTCTATACCAATCCCGTCACGTCCTATAATAGTAGTACCGTTATGCAGATAATGCAGGTATGCTGTGCCACCGGATACAAACAAAGGAAAAGGGGAGGAAAGAAACAGGGCAGGATGGTTAACTCCACGTAGAGATGGAGAAGAAGAAAAAGCAGCGCGGTCAAGGGGGGGGGGGGGGTATGTAGGTATGGATGTCATATAGGGAGGGTATGGTATTTTTTGTAATCTTGGAGACATGGAAAAGAAACTCATTGGCTCAGTAGGTAGATGTTTTATCGTATGAGAGTCGGTTGGTCCATTTGAGAGCTCTTTCTACACATCAGACTGTGCCTCATCCACGGCTACCACGACCACAACACTGATATCGTCGACTTTGCCGCCGCGATACCAGTCGCCGGGGTAATAGCGCTGCGCTTCCTTGGCGAATGGCCCGTCGCGACGGAGGTCCGTGCTGGCGAGTTTGGCTTCGCTGGCGATTGTCGCAGCTATGAAAGACTGGAGAGTGTAGGCGTGCTTGAGGGGTGCCTTAGAGGCGGGTGTGGAGGTTGGGGGGGTAAACCGTTCGGACAGGCCATCTAAGCGCGTCAATGGCTCGAGGTCTACTGCGGGTCGGATCCCAGTGTCGGCACTTTCGGTCCAGGCGCCCGTGGCGACCATCCGATTCGTGACAATCTTGAGGATATCCTGGTTGTTGAGGTTATCAAACACGCCGTCGGTTGCGAGAATGAGGACGTCGCCGTGTTGCATCTGGAGGTTGGTGACGGCCGCATCGCGCGGGAAGTCTTCCAGAAAGGCACCGCCGAAGATGGACGCTTGGGTGCGCATTCGCGGCGGGATGATGCTGAGCTGGTAGGGAGTGTTGAAGCCGTGTGTCTGCGGAATCGAGTAGTGGTGTACGGCTGCCAATCGCAGGAGGACAGAGCCTGAGTCGCCTAGGTTTGCCAGCTCGACTCGTCCGTCGTCCAGTCCCACGCCAACCGACGCGGTACTGCCACCGGCTTGGATCGAGTCATCTGCCACTACCTGGTCGTATCCGGCCTGAAGAAGATTCTTCGGCCGCAACTCTTCTGCGCTGGAGTCCCAAGCCAGGGCGGATCGCGCCATATAGCCGCATAGCGCGTGCGAGAAATCTGCGGGATCGACCCTGGACTCCGCCCAGCCACCGACGCCGTCTGCGACGGCGAAAGCAACAGCCCTGTTGGGCTTAGAGCCGATTCTGCTCACGAAGAACGCATCCTCGCCACTATCCGGTCTCTTCCTTCGCTGAATGGCACGGTCCTGTGTATCGAGTGTGACTCCGATGGCCTCCTTCTTTTCAGGATTGAAGTTGTACGAGTTTCTCGCCGGGTGAAACTGTCGCCCTTTGGTGGATGAGGAGGCAGCGACACGGTATGAGATTCGTGGGGTTGCTGAGTCTAGCGGGCGGGTGGAATGAAAGGTCCGTCGAGGGGTGAATCGCGAAGCTCGAGGCGGGACGGAAGAGGATATGGGAGGGTGTCGGAGGCAAGAGGGTCTCGGGGCCAAGAACGAGGCCAAGAGACCGTCTCTGGCGACGGTGTGTAGGCTACTGCAGGCTGAACTGCAGGCTCTACCGGGGGAAACCAGCGCGATCATCAGCAGAGGACCGGAGCGTCACCGAAGGAATCCTGTCTGGGCCAGCAGGAGCGGGAGACAATCGAAGAGCAGACGGCCCCAGGCGCGTGCGACGACAGGAATTCAAACACGATCCCGGATCGTCAAGGAGTGGAGAGGAGAGGATCAGGCCGTTTGATGCCGGCTGGTAAATGAGGACGGGGTTTTGTAGCCGGTTGAGGAGAATGAAGTAGGTGATCAAGAAGGAAATTTCAGGCTGGGACGACCGGGACTCCCGACCGCCTGGCGTCATCGACCGCCTCCGCGAGCATTGGAGGAGAGGAAAGAGAAAGGGCGTCGGGGAGGAGACCGGGTGGATCGATCGTCTGGTGCCGGTCGCGGGCAGTCAGTCAGGCCGAGTCTTCGATTTGGGGGGGGGGG
>KZ825865.1:80598-150855 GCA_003184645.1 Aspergillus ellipticus CBS 707.79 | reverse complement strand
GGGGAGGAAGAGACGCTGGGGGGGAGGCAGACTGGATGCTGGTCTGCATGGACGCAGCAGAGGATTGATTGTATACTCCGTCCACGCGCCGGAGCCGGGCCAGATGAGAGCGATCGCAGACGCACCACCCGGCGACCTGCCGGGGATTGTATATGGGCAGGGAATGTAAATGCCGGATACCATGCCCCTGAGCTTGGTGCCAGAAAGCACGACTCGTAGACGCCGGGCGACGATGGGAAGGCGGCAAAGGGCGTGGTGGTGCAGGGCGCGAGGGTTGCCCGAAGCCGAAGGCAGGAAACATCATGGATTTGCTCGATTTCCTCCGCCGCTTCTCCTCTCTCCCCCAACCCCACGCGCCCCTCGCTCCTCGCCCCTCCTGAGCCTCAGCGGCCCCCCCCCCCCCTCTGCATTGCTTTCCTAGCTTCCTCGCCCTCCGATCGAATTCCCGACCCATAAAAACCGCGATTCTCGTGCTTCAACGGTCGGAGTATCGGCGAATCACCATGATGCACCCATCGAGACAGGCGTACGTGGAGGAGGCGGCGGTAAGCACTTCCTTCATCCGGTCGCGCTTGATGTGCGGTGGGCATCTGTCGCTCGCTTGCTCGTCGATTGCACCCCGGAGGATTTCTTTCATGCGACACCACATGGGCTGACTGACATCAAATCTCAGGACACGGACATGGGCATTGACCTGGCGAATCTGCGTAAGCATTCCTCCGCTTGTTAATATCGTGAGTTGCCTTATACTTTTGACTCATCGCTAATCGATGGACTTTCATATGCAGCTGTGGATCGTGAATATGAACTTCCCTCCGCCGCGGCGGGCATCCCGCCCGAGAGAGCTTCTGCCATCCTATCTCAATTCGAACGAAAGCGAAGAGCCGCCGCGATGGCGGTTCCGACCGATGATAACCGAGTGCGCGCGCGACTACGAGAGCTGGGCGAACCGATCACGCTGTTCGGCGAGGGCCCCGGGGACCGGAGAGACCGCTTGCGAGAGCTGTTGACGGATCTCGCCGAAAGACAAGAAGCGGCGGCGGCGGAGGGCGATGTCGACATGCTAGAGGCAGGTACCGAGGCGGGCGAAGCGGAAGAAGAAGCGGAACAGCAGGAGGAATTCTACACCGAGGGCACCGAGGAACTCTTGCAAGCCAGAAAAGACATTGCGCGCTTTTCTTTACCGCGCGCAAAGGCGCGCGTGGCTCGACTCAGGGACGAATCCACGATACCCCTACGGACACATATCAAGCATCGCAAGGCGATCAAGGAAAAGCTGCACAACTTCAATCTCTATGGGTCCCAAATTGCCGGCGACCGCCCTGTCAGTATTTGCCGCTTTTCTCCCGACGGACAAACCGTCGCGACTGGAAGCTGGGACGGTGGGATGCGCTTGCTCACAGTACCGAACCTAGAGGAGAAGCTCTCGGTTAAGGCACATGCGGATCGGGTTGGTGGACTGGCATGGTTCCCGGGGGCTACGCTGCCTACGTCGAACGTCTCAGAGTCGACAGTGAACCTGGTGTCTGGAGGTGGTGAGGGAAATGTTCGCCTGTGGTCTTTGGACAAGGACCAACCGCTAGCAACGCTGTCTGGTCACAGTGGTCGTGTTTGTCGGACGGAATTCCATCCGTCAGGGAAATATGTTGCCTCGGCATCTTACGATACTACATGGCGGCTATGGGACGTCGAGACGACGGCCGAGCTGCAGCTTCAGGAGGGCCATTCTCGGGAGGTATATGCGGTCGCGTTTAACAACGACGGCTCTCTCCTGGCGAGCGGTGGATTGGACAGTATCGGACGCATTTGGGATCTCAGGACAGGCCGCACGGTCATGATCCTCGAGGGGCACATCCGAGAAATCTTTGGACTGGACTGGGGCGTTGATGGGTACCGGGTGCTCTCTGGATCTGGTGACGGATGGGTCAAGTGCTGGGATTTGCGTCAAGTGCGGAACAGTGGTGGGATTGGAGCCCACAAGAGTGTTGTGTCCGATCTACGCTGGTACAAGGGCTCGGAGTCGGCGTCGCATCTGCCCTCCGCGGAAGGGCCCAGCGGTCGCATGGATGTTGACGGGGCCGCGAGCGATGCGCCGGCTCCTGTGCAGCCCAAGAAGTCGGGCACGTTCTTCGTGAGTAGTGGATTCGACAAGAACGTCAACGTCTTCAGTGCAGACGACTGGTCCTTGGTGAAGACCCTGAGCGGGCATGCCGGCAATGTCCTCAGTACGGATATCAGCGCGGATGCGCAGTGGATTGCGAGCTGTGGACATGATCGTACGGTGAAACTGTGGGGGATCGAATAAGATGTACTATACTACTATTAAACACCGAGTAATGACTACAGCCATGCCACCAAACTGGGCATGAACGGATCAGATCCTCCATAAAACTGCTTTCTATGGTGGGTCGCTTGGAAAGAACACATTTGTCCATGCAAGTGACACTCATACTTGAATCCAGTCTGCGAGACGTAGAATAGCTATTGGGTCACGTGACCTTTGAACATACACTCTGCGGATGATCTTCTGAGTGTCTGTTCAACTTGTTCATCATGTGATTTTTGAACAGACACTCTGAATGAATCATTCCGAGCGAGTGTCCAAATCTATAGTCATGTGATTCTGACTCCACACAAACACTCGAGTGACTCGTTTTCAAACAAACACTCCAGAGAAAACATTCTGAGCGAATGTACAACCTCCCGGTCATGTGATCACACCCAGGGCACTCAGCAACAGCAGGGCGGTGAGCTACATTCCCATCACCTGATTCACCGCCCATCGCAACCCGAGGCAAATCCCATGCCGCCAGTCCGCCGCCGCAATCTCGGAGAAAGAAAAGGCTCTTTCTACAACAACCCCGAACAGAGCCCAGCTTGCATCCAGTTGCACGAAGAACAGGATGGCGACCCCAAGACTAGCATTGCGGCTATGCACACCCCGGTCCTTGCAACCGGGCCCGCGCCTCTCGCTCCCCACCACCACACCAACCACCTCTGGCTATCTCCGCCACCACCTCCGATCCCCGATGACCACCGCAGGAGCAGCAACAGCATCACGAACACACACAACCACCACCACCACCACCATCAGCACCCCGCGCTTCGCCTCGACCAAGGCGCCCTCCGCCCCCGACACCACGGAACCCAACACCACCCCGCTTACGACGCCGGACATCACGAACCACTACACGATATTCAAGAAGACGCTCCCGGCGGGCCCCCCGCCGGCGTCCCCCTTCGAGATCTCGGGGAGCGACCTCCGGCGCGAATTCCTGCAATGGCAGAGCGTCATCCACCCGGACAAGTACCCGCAAGGGCCGCAGAAGAACCAAGCGGAGGCGCTGTCCGCCCGCATCAACGAGGCGTACCGCACGCTGCTGGACCCGCTGCCGCGCGCGCAGTACCTGCTGCGCGAGCTGCACGGCATCGATGTGCTGGCGGAGGACGGGGCGTCGAAGCATGCGCTGGACCCGGAGACGCTGATGGAGGTGATGGAAGTGCAGGAGACGATTGAGGAGGTGGCGGCGGATCCGGGGGCGGAGGACACGATCGCGGAGTTGAAGAAGGAGAATGACGCGCGGATAGGCGTGTGTGTGCGGGCGTTGGCGGCGGCGTTTGATGCCGGGGATGTTGAGACGGCGAGGCAGGAGTGCGTGCGGCTGAGGTTTTGGTACAGTGTTGGGGAGGGCTTGAGGGAGTGGGAGCCCGGGACGACGGAGATTCGGTTGGTGCATTGATTTATGGATGGATGGATGGATGGATTGTGGGAGCGCTTTTTTACTCTACTCTACTCTGCTGTATTGTATAATACTGTCCAGATATATCTTCGAGATACCACCATAAATTTATAGATTATAGCCTGTGAAATCTTGAGTACTAGATGTTTTGGGACTGAGGTTACTATGCCTTAGTTGAGGGGATGTAGACGGTAGTAGTCAATGAAATCATGGCTATAATGATGTTATATTTGTTGCCTTTCCCTGGATAATCTGTACGTAGTATGTAAGTACATAAGTTCTGCTAACCCCGCTATTCTGGGAGTAAACTAAGACTCTATCTGGACTAGAACATTGATCACTTTCCAATCTTACCACCTGTTATTCTGTGACAAATATGTACGTAGGTCGGCGTGACTCTGTCTTATTCTGTTCTGTAGTCTCGGTTATTGTGCCAGCTATGCCCGTCATATATCCTGCGGCAAAATGAACTCCATTTGCAATGAGAATGACTACCTGAGTCCATTGAAACTTCTCAGAATCAGTTCTGCTGTGCCACTAGAACTAATTCCGATACTAAGATAAAGGTCTAGTACTTTTTGGAGAAGCCCTTTACAGACAGCTTTAGCTAATATCATTATCTTGTAAAGTAGATCGTCCTTCAAACTTCAGTCTTGCTCTCGGACTATGGATATCTAGTTCTGAAATTTCACGAAACCCGCCCCTACTGTGAAATGGGCATTTGAATCCGCGAAGTCTGGAAAGTCTACACTGGAGAAAGCTGGGCATGGTATGCATTTGGTGTCTGACTTCTCTTCAATGCCAGGGGCCATGGAATTAGTGGCACCATGACTCCGGTTAGAGATATGATAATGATACATACAAAAGTCCATAATGATAAGCTATAATAGCTGACCTCAGGAAAGATAAAAGCATCGGGGCTAAGTTATCAGAATGATGAAGACGCATTAGAACAAAGTAGAGCTTGGCAACAAATCCCATGTTAGTTCTGCAGACGGGTGACCCCTAAGCTTCTCCTCTGATGATCATAAACATGTAAGACTTTGTAGTCTTCTTGGAAGATGGCATGTATTAGGTTTGGATCCGAGCAATCTATTGATTATCAGCAACATGCAGAAATATGCAGAGAATAGAACTGACCACTGGCAGGCAGGGTAGTCGCACAATTGACGACAATCCATTCTTTTATCATGCCTTCCACAAGCCACCCATGGTACTGGCCTGTATTTTTAAATCTTGAGACATGCTCATCAATCCGACTAGAGTCGCGGAGGAGTTCAATGGCCCACATCTTCTCTGGTATCCAAAAATCTAATCTCCCTTGCTTTGTCCTCGACCACTCTGAGCAAATCGGAACCCCCCGCCCTGCGACTGTCTTAAACGCTTTGTAAAACTCATCCTGATATTGAGCTTCAACAGATCTGAACCTTGCTGCACTTGACATCTTCTTCCCTTGGGAAGAGTGTCGTAAAGACATAACCGAAAATTGGCTGAGAACCTCGAGGCAAAGCTTTCGAAGTGTAGAGTATTTTCCGGGCAAAGGGGTTTGTTCATCACCGATGTGTCTTTCGACCCACCTAGATTTTTATTTAGGGCATTTCAGAGGAGATAATGGATAAGAGAAACCTACTTTTCATGTAGGCGTGATGGAAGTACTGCTAATTCCTTTTCAAGGGGAAGGGAATTTTCACGGGCAATGACTTTGTGGATCCACCCTTGAGTAAAACATACTTGCATACCTGGGCGATTGTCCCATGGGATACTTCCTGTCTCTGAGATATCTGCCAGCACAGTGGCAGCTTCAGGTGTAAGCGCGGAACCTCTAGGAAAGGAGCGAGCTATCGCACGTCCACTGAGATGCGTCCACACTTTCGCCTCATCATTCAAGCTGTATATAACAAGCTCTTTCGTTATCTCAGACAGTTTGCCATGTTTTATTTGGCTACGGTAGACCTGGAGCATAAGTCAGCCATACAGTCTAATTCACAGTTTACCCAAGATAAGTAGTTCAAACGTGGGATGCTGGATAGAACATACCTTATAGATGTAGGACAGTACCCCATCCACAGCTCCTGGGTGTCCATTTGTGAGGGCGAATAAATATTCCTTGGCTTCTCTATGAAGAGTGAAATATTCGGTAAAGTGCCGTATTCTCCTGGCCACGGCGTCTTCAAACTCGGTTTGGTTGAAAAAAAGGCCAATCCCAGGGGAGTCACTGGTTGGCTGCGGGGTGAGGGTAATGCGTTGCTCTGGGTGAAACGTGGCCGGTGTATAGAACTGAGCCTCAACACAAGTGTATGGGCTCCCATAAGAGCAGAAGAAGCAGATATGGAAGCCTTCATGAAGAAAGCCATCCATTCTTTCTTTGACAACCTGGTTCCAGAACATCTCATCTGAGTACGATCCTTGTGCTTCATCAACGAGCAAAACGGTTTTTGGAGCGAATATATCTCGTGGGTTACAGCCTGGGTACTTTTGATGGAGCTTTCGCTTCAACCCATCCCAAGCTGTCTCGTCACCGGTGCAGTAAGAACGAAGTTGTAACCCCCATGTCTTGAGAAAAAAAACTTTCCAGCCATTTTCTAAAAGATGATCACTGAGAAGATAAGCAAGAGTTGTCTTTCCGCTTGAAGGTGTTCCTCGAACATGGACAACGGGGTTGGCTTTGACAACTTCAGCAAATGCCGAAATGGTGTCCTCTCGAAGACACGTGAGTGGGCTCTGCGTAACTATGACCGTCACACATTGTCAGCTAGGACATGAAAGCAGCACGGATAGAATGCAACCTTTATCTATTCCAGGTTCTTCAAACTCCTCCAGATGAAGGGCAGAAGGCGGACATCCGGAGGGAGTCTCGACATCGTCATGCTCACTAACTGTGTGATTACAGTAGGTGCATTGTTTTTGTTCGATCGAGTCTGAAGACATGGCAAAGAAACCCTGTTCGCAGATACACGGGATAATCATAGAGCCTCTCCTGACTATTCCTTGGCATCTTCCAGACGCCACTATGCGAATAAGTGAAGGTGGTGTCTTCCGTGGATGCAGCAGGACTGGGGTGTGTGTATTAGAAGGCGGCATGTTGATGGTGTGTTGAGCGACAGGAGTAATGGGAGTAGCAGAGCTGCAGAATGGGCCTAACAGGTAAGATGCAGAAGGTGCTGAAGTGGATAAGATCATAAGGTGCAGTGCAGAGAATCGAGGAGAATCGAGAAACAGAAGGTGCTGAAGTAGGTAGGTGCCGGTGAGCCACATGACAGCATTATGGATGAATGATGAAAGCCCTCTCCTATATACTAATTATGACAAGATCATGTCATCATATCTATTATAATACTGGCACTACTATCATATGCTTCTGTCTATTGTGAATAATTCTACAGTGGTCTATATAGAGTATATACTTCTGCAGTCTATCAATTATTATCGAATACCCTAGTAATCTAGATAATTAGATTATATTTCAGTCAATATCTCTGAATATCATCATACTATTATTATGATTTATGATATTATTTATCTACTGATCTGGCGGCTATATAAGCCTGTAGGCTGATTTAAAAAAAAATATTTTTATTAAAAAAGTTGAAGATAAGATATAAGTATTATTTATTCTGTAAATTAAACAATATTTTATCATGATCGTGCTCATTGCACAACCCCGTCAGAAACCAGAAGAACCATAGTATGATCGGAGTCGGACACCCCTGCCAGCTATTAGTACCCCACTGCCAATTAATAATGAAAGACGATAAAAATAGTCACTTGATTTTGCATCTAAATTACCCATCCACCGCCATTGAGCTGACCGCCGTTGGGTCCCCAGGGGGCTGGGATGAAGGAATCCATCGGGCAACAACATGAATGGAACCAGCGGCACAGCGCCCACGTCCGCCAGCCGGGATCGGATTGGATTCCCCTGTGGGGAGGGGAGATTATCCCAACCCCCTGTGACTGGCCTGGTTGGTTTCATGGCCAGCTTGGTGCCTCTCGCGTGAGGAGGTGCATCGAGGGCGAGTGTCTGGTTGGGTTCGGGCGATGAATCATCCCGGATAGAGGGTCCTTGAACGTCCGTGATCGCCATCTATCAACTCCCCTCTCCTGCAGCGCATGCAGCGTACAGGAGTTGCCTCTCTGGCAGCATTCACCATTATAAGACAGAAGAGCCAGGACCGCCGGGGGAAGCAGTCGCTAAGGCTGGCCGTGCAGCCCCCCCGGGGGTGGTGGTGGAGGTCGCGATAAGACGAACTGGACGGGCCGTTGGTTGGCATCGTGCAAAGCTGGCGGTCAATCCACTCCGAGCCCCGTCAGGACTGCACACGTAGCAGTCTAGCAGACTTTCTGGACCCAGTTGGGTCGCGTCTTGCGCCTATGGCTGCTTTGGCGTAGGGGCCACCCGGAGGGGAAATCCAGGGCGCAATGCAAGCACGGGTGGTGGGGAGGGAGCAATGGGTGGTCGCATAGGCATATATTAATTGCGATCACGGTCTGTCTGGCTGGGTGACCGACCGTCCGTTTTGTTCAGTCCCGTCTCTGTTGTAGTTGTGTGGAAGATACTGCCGGCATCGTCAATGGAGCCTGATCGGGATTACAGCAGGTGAGTGTTGACATCCTCCGTGACGACGATGTAGTGGAAGCCATTGATTGCTATTGCCATTGCCATTCGAGTGACCCCCCCCCCTCTGGCCCAGCATCTGGGGTCTTTTTTGTTTCTTTTTCATGCCAACCACGACAGTGTTGCCACTGACCACCCTCTGGATGGATACAGCATCGTCCATTCACCGCCATTTACTTTCCTGGTCGGTCCCAACCACACGAAGCTGACCATCCAGTCTGGTCTGGCCCGTCATGTCTCCCAGCCGCTTGACCACCTCATGAACAGCGGGGAGACCCGCGAGTCCAAGCACCACATCGCTGTTCTGGAGGAGGAGGATGTTGAGACCTTCGTCGCCTTCTGCGAGTATGCCTATACGGGCGACTACCGCGTGCCGCCCCCGGGATCGCGCGAGGAGGAGCGCGAAGAGGCCGTGACGAATCCCTTCCGCGGCGTCTTCTCCAACGACCCGGCCAGCCCCGCCGCCATCCCCGCCGCTGTTCCCCCGCGCGCCCCGACTCCCCCCCGCGCCGGGCCCCCTCCCCACCACGACGACCCCGACAAGGCCTTCGACGATGGCTGGACCCGCCCCGACGCGGACAGTGGCTTGCAGGGCAAGGATGATGACTGGGAGTGCGCGATTGCCCCGGACGATGAGCCCCAGAGTCCAGCACCGGGAACGGAGGAGACACGCGATCAACCCCCGCCCACCCCCGCGGCCGAGAAAGGTGAGGGTGATGGCTGGGACGCGGGCGACGACGAGCCCAAGGGAAAGAAAGGCAAGAAGGGAAAGAAGGGCGGCAAGAAGAAGAAGGGTGCGGCCGCAGAGGAGGCCACGTCCAGCCTGACTCCCCCGTCCACGCCGCCCCTCGAGAATTCGAAGCCGGTCGAGGAAGCCACCAACCCTGCCGAAGCGAGCGCGGCCCAGGACTGGAGTCAAGAGCCAGCGTCGGGGGACGTTCACGAATCGGCCGATGCTGCACCTCCAGCCTCCCTCACCGAGAGTTGGGAGCAGGCTGCCCCCACGCCTCCTGAAGTCGAGGCCGTTGATACTGGCAAGGGAGACGAGAAGGAGGAGGCCCCGCAGACTGTGGAAGAAGATAGAGGTCACAAGTATGAGGAGCCTACCAAACGACCGACCGGACCCATGATCGACACCTCCTTTGCCAAGCAGCAATACTCCCGGATGCACGAGAAAGGCACCAGCCTGTGGGACGACTTCGCCGCCATCGAATATGTCGACCCCCGCTCGTGTTTCGGAACGAGACCCCCCAGCGTCATGTCGTCTCGCTCGCGCTCGCCATTCGAGCTGCCATACTTGGTCTTCCACGCCAAAATCTACGTTTTCGCAACGCGGTACCTGATCCCGGCACTGGCCCAGCTCTGTCTTCGCAAGCTTCATCGGGACCTGCTTTACCTGGGGTTCGCGGAACCTACCCTGGAGGAAGAGGATGAAGACCAGCACAGCCTGAATAGCACAAAGGCCAGGAAGGTCCTCGACCTCCTGCACTACACATACACCAAGACCACCCGTCTGGAGCCGATTACACCCACGTCTGCAACCCAGCTGCGGGATAACGAGCTGCGGAAGCTGGTTGTGCATTTTGCCGCGTGCAAGGTGCGCGATTTGGCAGCCTACTGCCCTCCAGTAGAGAGCGACTTGGGGAGCAAGCCACGGAAGCTTTCAGTCCAGGGTTTCCGTGCCTTGCTGGACACCACAACCGAGCTTGCCTCGGACCTGGTGTACCGTATGATGATGTGAAAACCTTCAATGTGTTTCTGAATTCTCCACTCCTTTCCCTTCCGTTTTCTTTCCCAAATCCCTCATATGAAGCTTTGACCCAGCCCTGGATGTATAATCGCATACGTACGACCAGATGATAGCGCACGACAGATGGCATGAGATGCATGACCCGGCGTATGGAATGAACGATCAGTGTTATGGAGCCTGTTTCAATTCAATGGGCTTGTTGGCCCTGGCGCCAACCACGAATTTCCTTGTGTTTGAGTTGAAATTGAATGATTATTTGCTATGAATTTCCCGCGATTTACCCGATCTCTGAATGTGGCAACCTGGCGTGTTGCCATAAAGTCTACTGATCGTGTGCTGTATTTCCTTGGGATATGTGTCGATTTGCATGACTAGCGCTTCTGTATATTGAATCAGGCCGCGCGAAGCGACTTCCAGATGGTTCTTCTGCCTAAGATGCGACCTGTGTCTTGCATGAGCATTCGTCTGACCTTCCCTCTTGCATTCGGCTGTTTGTTTCTTCCTTGGCACCTTCTCTGCAGGCGCAGTTGTGAAGGCACCCGCCGGCCCAGAAGCCAGCCCATTCTTCAGCCGTGAAGATCTGGGCCGTAGTACGGAGAAGGTCCTGGACCATTCGTGGCAGGGACAAGAATAGTCTTGACAGAATCCCGGTGGTCGTCGTCAGCATCGCGAGGAATCGATCTATCCATTCGTAGTTGTTCCAGGACTGGCTTGGCATCTCATAGGCAATCGCATTCTTTGCGACAGAGTGTGTTGCTGCGACCTCGACACGGTCTGGGATAGATAGATACCCGAAGAGGATCGTCGCGCGACAAGACAAGACGAGACATGAAGATAACCGCATCATCGCCAGCTGCTGAGCCCTTCTTGGCGGGCGATCCGTCCCGGTCTCTTCCTCTGCGCCAAGCTGCCCAGCCCGACTCCTCTCGTCCTTCCTCCTCCGCCGCCGGCCTCTCCTCTGCGTCTCTCTCTCTCTCTCTCTCCCCTTCTCTCCTTCGTCCTGCCTGTTTGCTCCCTCCCCTCCCCCATCCAAGAAACCCGCCATTCATCGTCTCGCCATCGCGCCACGCCAGTTTCCCCGTCTCCCCGTCTCCCCCACCCATGGTTTGCTCTTCTGGGTAAAGATCCACTTACTCCCCGGATCCCTCCGTCCCTTCCCACGGCCACCCCAGATCGCCCCCCTATCAACATTCCCCCGTTCCAGACAAAGAACAAACCCTAAATCGTCCACTCTCCCTTATCGCCTGCTCTATCCCTGGTTCTGGGCAATCACCGCCACCACAAAGCTTGGCAGCGGAGCTCCCGGCCATGATGCGCTGTCGATCTCCCTCTTGGCCCTCTTTCTTTGGGTCAAACAGGCTGGATGTATTCGCGCACGTTCGAGGTTTCTCGGTCGGCGGTGCAATCGGCTATCTTTCTGATTCGACCGGAGGCGGGCCATCAATGCCACCATCGGCTTCCAAGCTTCTTGTCCCTGTGCCAACAGAGTCCTAGCCTCCCTCGTTTTCTTGCCTCCCTGGCGCACCTCCCGTCCCTAATCTTCGGACCGAAAGGGGCTTGTCCCCCCTCTCCGGTTGGTCGCTCATCTTCACATCCGCAGTGAGCCGAGAGAGATCGTAGCCGGCGGCTCGGGATGGTTTCAGGGGCGAGCGGTTTGAATTTGAGGCCTTTGCATGGCAAGCCACATCACCCATATTTACAACCAGCCGCCTTTGGGCCCAGATGAAGATTCAACTTTGCTGTGTCATATCTGGGGCCCCTGATGTGGCATTGACCCTACGGTGGCAGGCGCTGCTAATGTCACGTCGGCGCATTCGGAGATTTCCCTGACATCGGCCATTGGAAACTGGACGATGGCGATGATAACAATAGTGCGTGGCGCAATATACAATGCATCTCTCTCATAGTCGGGACCGAAACTGGCAGTTGACGTTGCCTCTGGACTCCGACCCACCGCTGCAGAACCATATATTCCTTTGGGCTTGGCGGAGGAGAGTCCGGAAAGTTGAAAATCATGAACCACTCGTTCCGCTAGGCATCAGGTTAATCCTTTGCCTCCTACGATGCCCAGACTGAGAGCCGTGGACCCCTGGGCTTCTTGGCAGGACGATAGTGACCCCTGATATGCGCCATGCCAGAGTGCTCAGTCTCTATTCTTTCCCAATCTTTCTAGTTTGATGGTCAGACCCATCGCTTCCCGCGACACTGGATGTCTAGACCGAGAGTTTCATCGCCTGATAAGCGAACCGCCGATGATGGGTCCATCGAGGTCGGCTATTCCACTCTTGGCCTTCCTACACTTCCGGCCATGGACTATGATGGTAGCAGCCCAAGGCGCACTGCCTTAATATAGCTCCATGTGCAGGGACCGGCAGGGGATCTTATATGACATGTCGGCAGCCCAGCTGCAAGGCATTGCTCTTGGTAGACTTCAATTGGATCAATTGGATTTGGCAACCCACCCCTCGCCTTGCTTCCCACACTCTCTTGGTGCTTTCTATCACAATCATTTACTTTGCATTCATTTTTTTCTCTTCCCTGAGCTGTTTCCTGGTGGATCCGGTTGTCGCTGGGCCTGCTTGCATTATCTTTTGCCTAGTCTTATAGGCCTCTTTCCCTGGTTTAAAGACGGCGTGTTTCCTTTCGGGGCAGCTGTACCAGACATCATCACCAGCTTGTTTGATATCATCCGCTGAATCATCTACAGTTGCCTTGATTCTTGACAGTCCTCAAGCACTATCGGTTGTCTAGACCCAGACTCATCTCTTTTTTTCAATCTTCCCCCCCCCCATCCTAACAACGCCATGCTCGACCACTCCGCACCCCCTGGATCATCCAGGTCAGATTTGGAGATGCTCGACCACGAGTCGGAGAAATCGAGTCGACTAGGGATCCGTGGGCGACTGCGCCATTTCACCTGGGCGTGGTACACCCTGACCATGAGCACCGGTGGGCTGGCTCTCCTTATTATCAGCCAGCCCTATACATTCAAAGGGTTGAAGGAGATTGGCCTGACAGTTTACATCCTCAACCTCATCTTTTTTGCCATCGTCTGTTCCTGTATGGCAACCAGGTTCTTCGTGCATGGTAATTTCCTCGATTCTCTTCGCCATGATCGTGAGGGTCTCTTCTTCCCGACATTCTGGCTCTCCGTCGCAACCATCATTACTGGCTTGTATCGCTACTTTGGCGACAATGCCAACGATGCCTTCGTTTATGCCCTCGAGGCCCTTTTTTGGGTGTACTGTGCGTGCACGCTGGCCACCGCAGTCATCCAGTATTCCTTTGTGTTCTCGTCTCACCGATACGGGCTACAAACCATGATGCCGTCGTGGATCTTGCCGGCTTTTCCCATAATGCTCAGCGGCACAATCGCTTCGGTGATCGGCGAGCAACAACCGGCCCGCTCGGCCATTCCTATCATCGTCGCCGGCATCACCTTCCAGGGCCTTGGCTTCTCTATTAGCTTCTTGATGTACGCCCACTATATCGGGCGATTGATGGAGTCAGGACTGCCCTCCAGCGAACATCGACCGGGTATGTTCATTTGCGTTGGCCCACCTGCCTTCACAGCCCTAGCCCTGATTGGGATGACCAACGGGCTGCCCGAGGACTTCAAGGTCCTTGACGACGCCACTGCCATTGAAGACGGCCATGTCCTGCGACTGCTTGCCATCGGTGCGGCCATGTTTCTCTGGGCCCTCAGTCTGTGGTTCTTTTGTATTGCCATCATTGCTGTCATCCGCTCCCCACCCAAGGCTTTCCACCTCAACTGGTGGGCCATGGTGTTCCCCAACACGGGGTTTACCCTTGCTACGATTACCCTCGGCAATTCGCTGAGTAGCGCGGGCATCCGAGGCGTGGGTACAGCCATGTCGATCTGCATTGTGTGCATGTTTCTGTTTGTTCTAGTCAACAATATTCGGGCGGTTGTCCGGAAGGACATCGTGTACCCGGGTAAAGATGAGGATGTATCGGAGTGACCTCCTCTCCTTTGACCATTCGGGTCTTCCTTCCTTGTTTTCTTAAACCCTTCTGATTTTCCGATCTTCTTGTTGCATCTCAGGCGTTAGATGGATTTGCACGACTATACACCACGCATTGATCATGTTGAGCGTTTATAATTTGTTTCAGCCTATCTCCGACCCAGCCATAAAGAGCCGTTGTTGTCTTTGATGGACTTTTTCCATTCCGCAGAACTTATGGACCCTGTGTCTCTCATTATATCACCAATAGCCTAAGAGCCGTATTGCAGGTTTCTCATTAGATCCGTATAACGCCCAAGATCAGGGGTTTATTTTGCCCCATCCACTGTTCGCTCTCTCGACACATAGGGGCTGTGTGAGCTGATCTATACAGACTCCACAGGTGGTGGAACGAAGTAGTAGATGCTGAAGGTTTGGGTCTCATTGGTTTCTGGCTCTGGTTTCTTCACAGGTGGGGGACGCGTCAAAAGAACTGGCAAACAATGAATGGGGCGTGAACACGCCAGCTGTTCACTCCTCCCCAAATAGACACCGTTTAAAAGGGCAGCGCCACCCCCGTCGCGCTTTCCTTCCCCTCAGCCCCTCGCCCCCTCCAAGAGAGTGCCATGATCATACCTGCCTTACTACTTTCCACATCCAAGTATACCCTGGGATAACGATTTACATACATACTATTCATCATATATACTATCTCTCACTTCCCCTTTCGGAGTCATGACTTGACCTGAGAAATTCCATCAAGCCCCTTGCAGTCCCTGAAAATGACAGCTTTCCTTAAACTCCAACAGCCCCCAGATCAAGACATCAATATACCCTGGAAACCGCAAATTCGCGGACGATTGATCGGCGGTCATGCGAGCGTGAAGCAGGCGCATGCTTCATATGATACTATCCACGACACACATTGCCTTCCCTGATTCCATCCTCACCAGACCCAATGACAGCGGATGGAGAACAGAAAGAATCTCAAGAAGCGCCTCAGCATCCGGGGTACTTACTAGGTGTCACATCTTCAACGCACTGCATCCTCCGGACATGACGGCTTGGCTTGTCCCACCACAACCGGACATCCTCGATGAATATCTCCCACAGCCTCTGCCTTACTTTTTATATGTCACACTGTGGGATTCACTGGAGTTGGAATCTATAAGATTTCAGGATCGCAACCAGAATGAGGCTCAGAATTCGACAAGTACAACTGGTGTTCGACATATCAACACTTATAACTGACGACCGTAACTGATGACCGACGACACAATGTTTAGGTGCCACTCGTGATAATATGGTCTTCAACGCAAATGACACATATCAGTGTCACAGAATCAACATGTTTGGAACAAAAACCGTAAAGGTTTTGTTGCGATGTAACTGGGGATCCCAACACAGAATTGGGAAGAGAACCTAAGGCTCGGCTAATGGTGCATTTCTCTTAACACGACACTTTTGAGCCCATGGACATTTCCCTTCGTTCGAAAGCCTATAATGGCTGCAATAGATGCGATACTCACCAATTTGCAATGTCTCACCATTGCGTACCAGCCATTGGTCCCCGTGCTGCACCTGGCTGTTGAGGCGTCACTATAGTATCTGAGAGCCATTTAATTCAAAAATACACGGCGACTATAACTGTTGACAGAACATTGAGAAATCACAGAATTTACCACTCCGAGTCAATGATGCTGCTTCAGGATCCATACCTCAAATATGACGGATTCGGCCCTAGAATGGGGAGTATTGACTTACTCGAAACAGAAGTAACTATTCAAGTCAGATAAAGATGGAAGTTACTGGGTCTCCACACCATCTTCTGGGAAAGTTTGTCTCAGCAGGCCGTCGCATGAACGCTTCCAATGTGAAGCAAAGAGGACAAAAATAAGCCTCACCTTTGTGCAGAAGGCTGTGTTATAATGCAAAGAGAAGATTTCAAGCAGAACGCCGATTATCGTGTTGGCAGAAGGCAGAAGACACTAAGGGCTCAAAAGAGAAAACATCCTCTCATAAGTTCTTTCTCCCGAAATGGCATCAACTGTCAACCATGTGGTCCAAGAGGAGAAATACAAAAAAGCGGAAGAAAAAGATGCCTGCAGACGGGGGGCTGAACGCACCCTAGTGTGTATACCAGATCATCAAAGCAAAAGCAACCTTGCTCAGATGATCTCTTGCGACATCGCAGGGTCTTTAATAACACAAGCAGGGCGGAAAACTACATTCCACATGTCCATGTCTTGTCACTCTTATCAGCATTATCAATGTCTGACTCCACCCAATCACCGACAATTCAGGGGCTGTTGAAACATGAAGATGATACACTGTCCGAATTGCACATTAGTCTACTACAAACCTCGAACAAACGGACTGTTGGCTATTTAAAATTGGTAGATCGAGTCAATAAAACCCATATCTCTCGTCCTCCGATGGGGTTGTTTGGTGCCGCTTGTGAGGATGCCGAGTATGGACCCCCGCATCCAAGCCTCTTGATGATGTCTTTTATCTTTCATCCAATCCACGGCCTTACGCTCTCCGTCCTACTAGTCTCGCCCGATTAGTCGTTCTAGCGAGTACAGATAAGAGAACCACGGTTTCATATGTCCATATCACGGAAGGACCACAGTTGCTATATCTTAACTCTGAGCTGCTAAATTCTCCATGAAATGCAACCCCAAAGGCAGTTGACCTTACTGGGAAGCCAGATGCAATAGAAAATAGGTCGAACCATAAACAGAGTCGCATCCAAGAGGAAATTCATCGTCAACTGCAACCTGCATACTTGCTTTCGGGACGACAATTACCACAGGACCCTTTGGGCATGGGCCTGTGATCTATGGACCGTTTGTGTATGAAGCTGAGGGGACGGAGGACATCCTCCGAGAATTATTACTTGGTTCACCTATCCTGTTCTTCGCCTGCATTGTATGACATCTTGGTGCGATAAAAGATGTATCGCCTCAAAGTAGCGGGATTGAACGGTGTTGGCCTTCCGGTTTTGATTTTTATATCTTGCTCCATACAGCCGACCACTACTCGACAAAAGAATGATCCAGTCCTGCAAAGCTTGTGTGGTTTTAGTATTATACTTTCTCTCAAGCCACATCCCGTCAGCATGGACACAGGGTTCTACATTTATTCTGCTTACAAATACATGTGGAAGCATAGAGGGTATCGTATGAAGGCCAAGAAATGAGGTTGAAGAATCACTATTCAGGGTTACTACTGTCACCCCTCCATAGCCTGGCTACACGATATGGAGAGATCCCTGCTCCCGGGGATCATGCATAAGAGGAGTGCAATTGCGAGTGTACCTATGTCTATTTTGTCTACTGAAATCATGTAACGAGTGATGCTTGATTTTTTTGTATTCTGTCCTCCCATTTAGGTTACGGCCAAGGGAAAGCTCAAAGGGCAAAAACCTTGACCAGGACATGACCGAATAGTTTAAATACAGCACCGACAAAGGAAACCCCTGTATGGTAGAGGGAGTGTGATCCATAGCTATCCACCTTCTGAACACTCCTACAGTAGAGAATATTGTTAGTACATGGAAGTGTGGAGTACCGCACGGCACCAGGGGACACAAATGACTAACCGTCAGGCAAAGGATAGACAAGCGAGTCTGCGGCATGGACCATTGTTTTTAGCCAGCCTATTCTGGGAATCAGCATCGAACCTTACTACATAGACCACGAGGTACATACAAGCTCTGTCACTTACTGGACATGTCCACGATTGCAGACAAGTGTAAGAGAGGAGGAGGAGGGAGTAAAGGTTGTTGGTGGTGGGGTAGAAGAGGTAGAGGAAAGAGAAGCAGGGTTTTATAGAGTAAGAGTAGGAGTGGGTTGGTGGGTGAAGGAGCACTAGATCCATGTCAGAAATCGACGGTCATATGCTATATAGTATCAACAGAGGGAGTACCAACCAGAGCATTTCCCATTTGGGAGCTGGCAGCGGTGTGGACAATGTTTTCTTTAGCCAGCCTAGCACATCCATCAGTATCTATAAGCGCAACAAGACGGGAGACTGCTAGATATAGTCATTGATAGTAACTCACAAGCTCTGTCACTTACTGGGCCTGCCACGGTGCGGCCAAGCAGCTCAGAACGGAGGTGATATACACATCCCTGGGTTTCAAAAAAAGTGAGTAGTATCGACAAGTCACCCACCCTGCCTAACATAAACCCCACCGGATCGTCGGATCCGGCAAGCCCACGTTAGACAGAATAAGTCCACGAACGCACAAAAGAACCTGCCTATTAACTCGGCGGTTAGCAGGACCGAGCTCGCAGAAGGGGACTTACCAAAGACCGCATGCAGAAGGGGCGACAGGCATCATCGACATGGCGGCCACATGTGGCTGGATGGTGGGGGGGAGGGGGAGGGGTTGTTGAGAGGTTGCAGAAGGAAGGAGGGAGGACGGAAGTCGAGGGGGGAGGGGCCGGTTTATGTAGTCGACGGGCTGCTCCCAGTCGGGAAGGAGCGAGCCTGCATCCAAGTTGTCGAACGGGAAGGAGCGAGCCTAGGCTGTACTTAAGTTGCCAAACGGGAAGGCACGAACGAACGAACGAACGACGGGGACCGGCGCGAGTCGATCGAGCACGGGACGACGAGCTGCTGGGGAGACGCGCAGGAAAGCTGCATATAAGCCTCAGCGGGGGGCTGCTGGGTGGGTCAGGATCTTCACATGTCGTAGGGTGCAAGGGCGGGTTGGATATCGCATCAGTTCATCGCTGAAGGTCGTGGGGAAGTGTCGTGGGAGATGAGGAATCCGGAGGGAAAGGGAGAGAGGAATGGGGCAGTTGGCGGGCGAGACAACTCCAGCCATGGCGATTGTCACGTTCACGGGGGCATTGGCAGTCGACCGCATCCTGCAAAGGCGAGAGCAAAATCTCCGGTTCGTCGCTGAATTGTTGAATACGAGGCAAGGGTGTGAAGAGCAGAAAGCGAGCAGACCGACGTTAGGAGTGCTGCCAGCCGGGGGTGGGGGGAGAACAACAAAAAAAAACAGAGGATGTCACTGAACATTTTATATTCCTACCAGCTCTATATACAGAAAGCAAAAAAAGAAAAGAAAAAAAGGCCACGACCCCTTCCCAACCCAGAAAGTTTAACCTTACTGCAGGCATGTTCGTCAGGCCGCAGCCAACAAACCCTACGCCGACCCGCCGATCCGATTCGATCATGGGGTGGCCCCAAGCGGTGAAGTGGAAGCCTCACAAACCAAACATCAGAGGGTATCATGGAAAATGGAACAACAAAGTGCCTCACAGCAGCACCGTGCCCCGGTCAGGAGCAGAAGGGGGAAATTGAAATGAACGAAGGCCTCCCAAAGTGGACGGCTGCGGTGTGCGACAGACAGCTGTCTGCTCGGCGCCATCTCAGCCACGTGGCACAGGGCCAAGTGTGCGGCGAAAGCGAAACCTGGCGGCGAGAACAAACGTGACAGTCGGAGGTCGAGATCAGGATGCATTTGGAATTGAATTGGATTGGAACTGACGTGGTGTGCGGTCGTCGTCGGTGAATATGAAACCTCGCCCTTCCCTTGCACCTATGGGATACACCGCTGTCGTCAGGGGGTAGCGTCCGGCGCGCACATTGGCCAATCCAATGCACGCTGCAAGCTGGCAATACTCTGAAACAAGGCTGCGACGGAGCCTTGGAATGTCCACTGGGAGCCTTCTGTCGACCTCGCGAGATCGGTAAGACCTGAAACAGCCGACCGCATAGATAATGTGAGGCGTTTGTTGGGTCTCAGAATCAAGCGACCTTGCGACCGACATTGCCAATGCCTCGGCCAACCACGCTGATGATCACGTCACCGTTTTCGTTCTCTCCACTGGCGTCTCTCAGACCCCAGCCCGGGGCGCCGAACTTGGTCAGGTCCCGGGCCAGTTGAATGGTGCTCTCATCGGCGATCACATCCCGACCGACTTGGATTCGCCCGACATCCTCAGATCCCATGGTCATCAGACCCAGCATGGTGGCCACTCCCGCAGGGGCAACGCATCCACCCTTCGAGATGGTCTCGAGTAGCTGGTAAGCACATCGCTTCCCAATGTCCTCAGGCGCTTCGCCGCCTGCGGGAGGCGACGCCACATCGGCAGAGAACAGGCAGCCCGTGGATGATTCTGCAACCAGGGAGAGCCCAAATCCAAGGCCAATTTTCTTCTTTCCTGACGGGTTGGTCTTTTCCGGAGCAGGTACGAACGGCGCAGAGGACACATCAGAGAAGACATAGGTGTCAGGGACGAGCGGGTTGAGAACACCACGGGCAGTTTCGATCATTCTGGCGTTATTGGATGCCGAAACACCAACGGCATAGGCCACACCACGGACCTTCTTGATTCGACCCGGATTCATAAGGTGAAGGGTCTTGGGCAGCCGGAGCTGATGGCCAAACACCAGCTGAACTTCTCCACCACCGCCCCTGCCATTGGGCCCAGGGTTGGATCGCCGTAGAATCCGCAGCTCAATGTTGTTGAAAATCCCGAACTGGTTATAGAGAGGCAGGATCGCGGTTCGCACACTATCAACGGACATGTCACCATTGGGCGTGGACGAGGTGATCACTCCCGGGCCAGAGAAGACCACCTTGAAGGGAGACTTGGAGAACGGAGCCAGAAGGCAGAGAGGTATAAGAAAGTAGCTCACGCCGCGCGAGCACCCCGAGGGAAGCTCATGCCGGATCACACCTCCACTGGCTCCGGTACCCGAAGCACTGCCCGTGATGAGACCGGGCTTGTAAACCAGGATAGTACCGGTGTAGGAGATCTCCATCTGCGAGCCATTGGTGATGGCATCGAGGAGGCGAAGGAAGGAGATTTCATGGGGAGCAAGACCGGGATTCGTCGGCGACGAAGGACGGATTTGAGAAATCTGAATCGTGCGGCCAGTCAACGTAGAGAAGACGAGGCGATAGACGAGGTTCTTGTGGCCCGTGAACCGAAGAGGAGGCTGGGACGTGGACGCCATGGTGCCTGAACTGGAGATGAAGCCGGATCTCCGTTGGAAAGACAACGATCTCGGAATCGAAAAATATCGCAGACGCCGAATCGTGCTCGTGCTCGGCCTGGACCAAAAAAGCGAATCGAGAAAATCTGCCGGGGCGGGGGTTGTTCCGCTCCGGGCGCGGCGTTAAGCAACGGTTATCGCCGGGCAGATTAGCAACCAAGCAACTAAGCAGCCCTCACCGGCGGCGGAGGACGGCTCGACGGGGACTCACGCGACGGCCCAGGTGCTGGGCACGCTTCCCTCCTCTGGTGTACATGAATGCTTCCCAGGGTCCCCAGAACTCAAAACCGCTCTACGAATCCCACGCGATCATGCTTCCACCGGCTCTCAACATCCCGAAATGGTACGTCTACTACTAGCTCCCAAACGATGACGGATGGTAGCTACTTTTCATCTGCCCCTCCCCCGCATTGCTGCTAGTTGCTTTGCTGCTTATCACCAACACTTGACTCGTTTCTTGCCATGCACTGACACACTCTATTCTATCCCTGTAGGCTCGAAGCCAATTCGCATCTCCTTCAGCCCCCCGTCAACAACTACTGCGTATATCATCCATCCTCCCCGGCCACGGCCGGATATACCGTGATGATCGTGGGTGGCCCCAACGCCCGGACCGACTACCACATCAACTCCACCCCGGAGTTTTTCTATCAGTTTAAAGGATCCATGCTGTTGCGGACGGTGGACACCTCCGTCACACCCGCCGGATTCCAGGACATCCCGATCCACGAGGGCTCCCTCTTCCTCCTCCCCGCCAACACGCCCCACTGCCCCGTGCGATTTAAGGATTCCGTGGGTATCGTGATGGAGCAGCCCCGGCCCAACGGTGCCGTTGATACCATGCGCTGGTACTGTAAGAGCTGCGCGCAGATCGTCTGGGAGAAGCACTTTGTCTGCACGGACCTAGGGACGCAGGTCAAGGAGGTCGTCGAGGAGTTCGGAGCCGACGAAGGGAAACGGACCTGCAAGGCGTGCGGGACGGTTGCGCAGACGAAGTACGCCGAAGGCGAGCTAGAGCAGCCGCCCCAGTTCCCGGTTTGAGTCGACTTCTCATGAGGTCAAGTTAGAAACGATACCCAGGGGGGATGCCCCAGGACGGCGATAGCTGCGGGGACGGTCCTCTACTCTAGCCTTCGACTGTTACATGAGCTATTTAAATTGAACTTATCCGGAGTAATCCATGCACTGTTTCTTAAAATTCTAGACTGGCACGGGCACGGTTGGATACCAACAATATATCTAATGCAGGACAAGTAGATGCAGACCGGGAACGAGTTGGCTTAGGTTGCCACAGGCTTGAAGAGGTGGGTATTATGAGTATCGATGACAAAAAAGATGGAATCCGGGGAATATAAAGAACATCGGTAGTAGGAAGAAAAAGTCCAGAATGGCAGTGTAAGAGCCGCCATGATCAAAAAAAGGAAGGTAAATCAATCTAAAGCAAGCGACGCAAAGAGTCAACCAAGACAAAGTCTGATACACATTCAATGTCGCTGCCTTGAACAATGGACAAACCAGGAAAATTTCGCTATTCTGTCCCATACAACCAAAAAGGAGAAAGAAAGATCACAGATGCCGCCAAGTGCTATGTTATGAAGATCATAGAGAATGGAAAACTTTGGAAGAAGGCAGTTGGGAGAATGATAAGACATGCTGTAAGTTAAAAAAAAAGTTAAGCCATGTATATATCATGACCAAACCAAACCTGGAAAGGGTAAATCCATCTGAGCTGTCTTGTAGAAACAGCCATATCGGTCATCAGGGCATGTAGCATCATGACCTTCCAACAGAAGTGGACGTGGCTAAAATATGCCATGTATCTTATGCATCAAATGTAGGTCGGCCATGGTCGATCAATCGTCAAATGGACAATCGATGCTCTCGTGGCCGTCTCTCTCACAAAGGGCACACCAGCTGGACTCATCAATCACCCCGCTTTCCTTTCCGGCAACGGGGGTCATGGAAGACGTGAGCCCGACCTCTCTCAGGCCATCGAGAATACCATCACGGCCGGTCTTTGGGGGGGTTGTGCTCTCTTCGTGGGTTGAGGAAGTGGAAGGGTCAGCGGTAGAAGTCTCCGGGGTCGGCTTTTCATCCGTGGAGCTGCCATCCTGGGATGCCTCAGCAGGATCCGGGTTTTCCTTCTTGAGGTCTGCGCCAAACATGTTGGTGCAAGTCAAGATGTCGTGACCTCCTGTCTCGCAGATTTCACACCATAACGAGCCACCGTCTTCGGAACGAGTATCGGATTCGTGCATGGTCTCCAGGCGATGACGAGAAGCATCTGAGATAGCGCGGTGCCGGGTAGAGTAGGCCTGGTACTGGGCCTCATGCGGAGGCGGCGGGTCTTCCCAGTCACTCGGAACCACCGTGCGATCGGAGAGTCGATGCGCATGGTTGATGCCGTTGCCGTTCGTGATATTCCCAGTGGAGCTGGATGGTTTGTGAAGAGGGGGTGCTGCCGTGACCGTGGAGCTGCGGGTGCGACCACCACCACCGTTCAGCTGCAGCTGTTGGAGCTCACGTTCAAGTTCCTCAATACGGTAGTTCTTTCGCTCGCTCATGCGCTCGAATTCTTCAACACGCTGTTCCAGATGGGCGATATGTTCAGGGTCGTGATCCGATCCTGGGCCTGCGCCAATTCCATTCTGTTGTAGTGCATGCAGATCAGGGTCACCCCGGCTCAAGGAATGAATAATCGCCTTCAGGCCACGGATCTCGTCGTCCTTCTGTTCAAGCTCCTTCGAGTGATATGGCCCATCACCTGTGGGGTGGGGGTCCTTCATATCGCGCTCCCTCTTGAGCTCAAGTTTTGTTCGTTCAACTTCCCCCCGCAAGAATTCCACCTCGGCTCTGGCTTCGGCTTCTCCGCGCCGAGCGTCCTCCAAGCCTTCCTCCAGTTCTGAGACCAATTCTTCTAGTTGCTTGAGCTGTCTTGCAACGGCCTCGACATCTTCCCCGCGGTCCTGTAGCTCCTTATTATGCTGCATCAGTTCATCCAGGCGTTGCTCGTAGACCCGTTCCGTCTCCGATGCAGCGATTTCCAACGTGTCAAGAGTGCTTCTGAAATCGGCCCGATGCAAGTCAAACTCCGCTGTCAGTGCTGCAATCCTCTCATTCCTCTCGCGCAATTGGGCGCGGACCGATAGAGAATCGGAGCCCTCGAGTTCCTCCAATGTCCTCTGGAAATCAGAGAGGGTATGCGCTTGTTCATCCAGCTGCTTGTCGCGGTCCAAGAGCTGCCGCTCCAGACCCTGAACGTGCTCCTTCAGCTCCTGCACCTCCGCCGCCATCGAGGACTGGTTGATATCCGATGTCCTAGTCGAAGGAATGCCATCTTCCGTGCTGACTCGAGACGGGGGACGATCGGAGGCGCGAGAAGGCGCCTTGACGGGACTGCGCGGGTAGCCGTTGGAGGGGGCTGTTCTGGCGGCGGATGATGGGGTTCGGAGTCCGGCGAGGCTCAGCTTGGATGGCGGTGGCCCCCTGGGGGATTCGGGACGAGGAAGGGAAGGGCGCCTCACCCGGGGCGGGCGCATTGAGGGCCCAGGACCAACGGACTTGCTGAAATTGACAGGCCGGGAGGGAGTCGGGGGGGCGGTCGCCCCGGGGCCGGACGAGCGCTTGGTGACATATTTGCTATTGTTCATAGGCACAAAGATCCCGGAGCCGGGGGTGGAGGCCGTGAAGTATCTCCTGCCCTCGACGTCTCCATTGTTTTTCCCTCGCCTGGCATGCTCGGCCGCCAATTCGATGCCGGCAAACTTGCCAGGCTTGCCTGCCACACTTCCCAAGAATTTGACGGTCCCGTACATGCCCCCGGGGACGTTGACCAGGTCGCCCACCTGGACCTCGTCGAGGGGCGCCATGGCAGTGGAGATGGGGAGAAAAGTGGTTCGATGCGATCGGAAGACGGGAGGGATCGGGGTCGAAATATACCTATATCAGCGTCCGCACGAGACGGGGGGGAAGATCCTGCGGCCAGAGGGTTCAGCCGTTCAAGGGACGCGTGAAGGAAGGGATGGCAGAGGATGTGGGGGTAAGGAGAGATGACTGATCATAGGCCAGCCGTCATGGTGTTTGCTGGTAGCCTGGGCGAGCTGCTGCTACTAGTCCTGTCTACTAGCAGGAGGAGGCGGCGGCGGCCGTAAGTAAGTACTGGAAGTACTGTGCAGGAGCAGGAGCAGGAGCAGGAGGCTCGGAGGGTTTCCCCTGTGGATGGATGGGTGGACGCCCTTCAGCTTTTGCCTCTTGGGTTGGGCAGCGAGGGAGGCAAAGCCCCGACTGAGCAAGGGCCAATTTGTAGAAATGCCCACCAGAGTGGCTCCCGGCAGCGCGATGGGTTCTCACTTCTCAGGGCCCGTCCAGTGTCGTCATGCCAGCACGGACAGGGGCGCTGGCTATGGCTACCTGACTACCTAAGCTAAGGGCTAACTGCTAAGGGCTGGGACTTAGGAGTTGGGACCTGGGAGAGGCTGAGAGCAAATCTCAAGGTACCAATAATCAGGATGGGACCAATTATTCCTCCATCCCAAAGCGACCTCTCGACCCTCACAATAAACACACGAACCATGGGCGACCGCCCCACCGGGCCGAGTACCGTCACGTATCATACGCCGCGCCCGTATGTAACTAACCGAGTGGTTGCCGGTCGGCTGGCTTACGTACTGTAGTACTGTAGTAAAGTACTACTGTAGGCACTGCCATAGGTTACACCGGGTCGCGCGTGCTGGAGATGTCTGCAGATGCCTTGGCGATGCCCGCGGATGCCTTGTTGGTGCCTCGTTGATGGTTGATGCCTCAGGATCCTACGGCCCCGGCCCTGCTCGAATGGACTCTCACCACATCATCGACTCCGATTAAACCAAAACCAACCCCCCCGATCAGCCCACGGAGAACTACTCCGGACTGCCCTTGCTGAGTCTTGTTTATTCATTGCCCTCCGAAACCACCCTCGGTCTGTCCTCTTCCTTCCTTGCAGTCCTCTCCCTTCTCGCCGCTGGGCTCGCTCTCTCCCTTGCCGCTCGCTGGTCTTCCCGCCTGTGCGCCATCGCCGTGGTGGAGCCCGGCCGTCAGGACGGACGATAGTGCTGCGTAGTCACCTCCTAGTCGCCACGGGGACCCCGTCCGTACAGCGTTCGCGGCTCAATCAGCTTCAGCCGAAGCTGCACCTCGACCAGTCTCCTTTCCCACCAGCGCATTTACCTTCCACGATGGCGCAATACTTCTTCGATCTCCTCTACAACTTCACGGATTGCATGTGCTGCTTTCCAAGCACGCCGCAGTTGAAGATCAACAATCGCAGCTTCAAATTGCTCCGGCTGCTCGGTGAAGTATGACCGCTTCTGATTGCTGGCCCAATGCGACTGATGGATGGTGACGCTGACAATGAACCCATTGTGCTAGGGTGGATTCTCCTATGTCTACCTCGTCCAAGACAAATCGTCCTCCGAACTCTTTGCGTTGAAAAAAATCCGATGCCCGTTCGGCCAGGAGTCCGTCTCCCAGGCCCTGAAGGAAGTGGAGGCCTACAACCTGTTCACATCTCAAACCAACATCATCCACTCCATCGATCACTGTGTCTCCACCGAATCGGGCTCGAAATTCCGCGCCGATGGCGGTGATGCCGGATCGAAGACGGTCTACATTCTCCTACCCTACTACCAGCGGGGAAACCTTCAAGACGCTATCAATGCGAACCTCGTCAATCATTCTAGATTCCCAGAGAAGCAGTTGATGATGCTGACGCTTGGGGTGGCCAATGCGCTCCGGGCGATGCACCAGTACCGTGTCAGGACCGGCTCTGGCCCCACGCGCAAGGCCAAGGCAGTTAGGCGGGAGGGCGCCGAGACAGATGCGGAGACTGGCATGCGGATGCCAAAGCCGAAACGACGGGCGAGCCAGAATGAGGATGATGAGGAGGAAAATGAGCCGTTGATGGACGACGAGGTCACCATTAGTCAGGAAGGTGTTCAAGATGGCGGCATGCGCCCGTACGCCCACCGAGATATCAAACCTGGTACGGCTCCTATCGCCCGTCGCGCGACTCCTGGCTAATGATTGATAGGAAACATCATGATCGCCGACGATGGTCGCACGCCGATCCTGATGGATCTCGGATCGCTGGCGCCCAGTCCCATTGCCATCACCTCCCGGTCGCTGGCCTTGGCCGTCCAAGACACTGCCGCAGAGCATAGCACGATGCCATACCGGGCCCCGGAGCTGTTTGACGTCAAGACGGGGTCTATCATCGACACCAAGGTTGACATCTGGTCGTTAGGATGCACGCTCTATGCCTGTCTGGTTGGCAAGAGCCCCTTCGAAGCCCGGAGCGAAGAGACTGGTGGCAGCTTAAGTATGTGTGTATTGGGCGGAGACTGGCGATTCCCCGACGAGAAATCGAGTGCCACCAAGGGCAAAGGAAAGGCGGGCGGCGACGACAGCGGCAAGGACAACACCCTGCAGATCAGTGCATCCGTGAAAGACATCGTTCGCAAGTGCCTACAAGTTGAACCGGCGGACCGGCCTGACATTGATGAGCTGATCCAAATCCTGAAGGATGTCATCCGAGATCTCCCGGAAGATGATTCTATTGCCGGCAGTTCAAGCTGAGCCAGGCTTCCTTGTACTTTGTCCTGGCGCATCCTTTGTTGTTCGTTCCCCTTTGTTTCTGTGGCAATTCCTCTCCGACGAATCGCGCTGGAATTTTTGGCACCGCCAGATTGTATTATATGCGCCAAATGCTGAACATATGTCCCAAACCCCGACGTCCATTTTTGTTATTTTGCACGAGGGAATTGTTTCGTGGGCCAGAATTGGTTTTCTCCCCTGTTGTTTCCTTCGTGTTACAGAGCTTGATACCAGAATAATATTGGCTGCAGGCAGGCCTTTGCAGATCCCTCCAGCAGTTCGCGGTTTACTCCTTGCTTGCTCCCTTGGGGAGGCCATGGACCGTAATGACAAGGTCCAGAAAATGGTACTCTGGTCCCTTGATACAAGAGGTGGGGGTCCCGTGGTTCGTAGCAGAATCCATTCTAGCCTATCTCCGTAAGGCGTATGTTGTTGTCCCTTGGAACCCGGACGCCATCCGATCGAGGGCTGAGACGGTCAACAACATATCGGCATCCTCATCTGCGCAGAGCAAGAGGTCGATGAGGCCATGATGCTGCTATGGGTTTCTCCATGCCCGACCCCGGGATGAAGCGGGGGAGCCGCTGTTGCTCCGGCGCAGCTTATCCTCATCCAACACCAGCGTTGTAGTGCGTGGTCACTACTGGTCGGCAACTAGCAGCAATCACCCCCCCCCCCACCACTCGCATAGACCTGCCGGGAATGTCATCCAGCGGGCCCTAGGCGAGATAGTCCAATTTGTGAGGGACCGAGACAGTCGGGGAATGAATGGATGGGGATAAGCGGAGCTAAGCTTCCAGTCCAGCCATTCCTGCCGGCCTTGGAGTTGGAGCAGAAGAAATGAAGCATGGGCCATGGGCCTCTCGGGCCTCTCGAGTCTCGACAGATTACAGACCAGCCCACGCCAAGTTGGTTTGCCGACGGACGGTCTCCGGGTGGTCTGGACAGTTAACTGCAACTGGTTAATTGTTCCCATCGCTCGAGTAGTCGAAGCCGCGCGGGGAAGAGGACCCGGTGGTTATCAACCCCTCCCTTCTGCCATCCCCCTTCCCAGGCGCCTGCCACCGTCGGCTCCTTGATCGACCGGGCCTGATAGCAGAGTGGATCCGGGCATCTTATCAACGCCGTGGTGCATCATCCGGAGCCTGTGATTGAACACCGGGCCTTCCAGAGTGACGGAACGCTCCCGCGGGCTTATCTGACATGATAACAGGCAGGATCCCCAGGGCCGATGGACCTTCCAGCGCGATTGATAGCAGGTTAAGTCTTTTGTCCAGCGGGGTCTGGAGGCCGAATCTCTGATATGAAGACTCCCATGTAAGGACTGATATACTGACGTATCTCCCGACAGCTGATTTGGCGGTCCTCGGCGATTTTCTGATAAAGCAATCAACCATCCCTTTAAGATTCCGGTGTCCCACCAGCGGACGTCGGATGTGCTTCTCCCTTCCCGATCTCCCACGTTCCATCTTCAAAAGTTTAGGTCAATCAATCAATCAACCCCGGTAGCTTGATGAACCGCGTCGACTACCGCCCATCATCATGACCCCCAGCGTGGATAGAGAAGCCATTCCCGGCACGGTGACGCTTCTGGATTTGGAGCATGTCCTCGCCACCCGCCATGCGGACAGAGGAAACAGCGACATCATCCTCATCCCCGAACCATCGAACGACCCGGATGATCCCTTGAACTGGTCGCCTGCGCGGAAGACCATGTCCACCGTCTGCGTCAGCGTGTAAGTCCCATAAGACGTCCCATCTACTCAGTGACTTATTCTGTCCGGCATGACAGATACACGCTCTTTTCCGGCATTGCTTGCTCCGTTGTCTACTCCGTGCTCACCCAGCTGTCCGATGCGACGGGCGTTTCCGTGACCACCCTCAATGAAGGAACAGGATATTTGTTCCTGTTTGCCGGCTGGGGTCTTCTATTCTGGCAGCCCTTTGCGCTTCAATATGGCAAGAGACTGACCTACATTCTCTCATTGGTCGGAATTCTGGTGAGTATGACTTCGTCATATGGGAACTGTCCGGGGTAGCCACTAACATGTTTACAGGGTACTTTGGTGTGGGGGTAAGTCATTCGATGGGCGAGCACATTAGCTCACGTACTGACAAAATGCGGGTAGCCCTTATATCCACACCAACGGTCAATGGATTGCGCGCAGTATTCTTTCCGGGTTCTTCACTGCTCCCATTGAGGCGCTCCCGGAGGTGACTGTGACGGATGTGGTGAGTCGAGCCGAGTCAGTCTCACAGCAACCAAGCTTACAGGTGCCAGTATTTCACCCACGAACGTGGAACATACATGGCTCTTTATGCCTTCTTCCTGGCAGGCAGTAACTATTTTGCCCCCGTCATCTGCGGGTTCATCGCCCAGTACCAGAGCTGGCAATGGGTGTTTTACTGGCCCAGCATTTTCTGTGCTGTTGCCATTGTCTTCCTCTTCTTCTTCATGGAGGAGACAAACTATGTGCGCGAAAGGCCTGGCGCTGTCCCTGCGACCCCCACGGAAGCTTCCTCGCGGAAGTCGGAGCAGGGAGAGAAGGAGAAGATCCCACCTGCTGAAGTGACACCTCATTCTGACACAGAGTGTGGGGTGATCTATAAGAAGAAGACCTATGTCCAGAAACTGTCTCTCATCGGACCCAAACTGCCCAGAAACAATATGTTCCGGCGGTTGTATCAGATGCTGTACTTTTTAAGCTGGCCCGTGGTCTTCTACGCAGGGTGAGCGATGCGCCATCCAATCTATTAAGCTACGCTGACGACGGCAGATTCTCGTACGGTTCGTATCTCATCTGGTTTAATGTGTTAAACGGAACTGCTTCGATCATTCTCGGCGGTGCGCCCTACAACTTCAGGTACGATGTCGAGCCACCTCCATCATGTAAAGATGGTTCTAATTTTATACAGCTCTGCAATGGTTGGTCTCAGCTATGTTTCCTGCGTCGTTGGCACAGTCATCGCGTGAGTATTCATACCTTTGACGCAGACCACACTCGGAGGCTAACAGCAATAGATCACTCTTAACCGGCCGGTTTAGCGACTGGCTAACACTCCGCCTTGCCCGGCGCAACAACGGCGTCATGGAAGCCGAACACCGTCTGTGGCCATTCCTCATTTGCCTGATCACCGTTCCCGGGTCCCTGCTGCTGTGGGGTGTGGGTGCGGCCCATGAAGTGCACTGGTTCGGGCTGATCGTGGCAATGTGCATCCTCGCGATGGCGAACACCTGCGGCATCACTCTGAGTGTCAACTACTTGATTGACAGTTACCGAGAGCTGAGTGGCGATGCGATGGCCACAGTGATTTTGGTCCGGAACACCATGTCATTTGCCATGGGATACGGGTAAGTCACTGACTTGACGCACTCCTAAATCCAGTTGAAGAATGCTGATTGATATCCGAAGAATCACACCATGGGTCGACGATCTGGGCTACCAGAACTGCTTCATCTCCGCCGCCTTCGTCGGCATGACCTGTGCAGCGGTGTTCCTGGTGATGATCAAGTACGGGAAGTCGTTCCGAATCCACAGTCGGGAGAAATACTGGAAGATTGTGGAAGAAAACTGGGAGAGGGGGATGGGGCATTAGTTCCCGGATGATGGATGATATGGAATTGAATGACTTTGATGCAATTCAACCAATGGACGGATAACTAATCAATACATTATGACTTCACACGCACAACTCCCCCCAACATGACAAGATTAATTAGGCTTGCAATATACTCATGCTCCATACAGAAATGGACCGCACACGCACAACTCCCCCCAACATGACAAGATTAATTAGGCTTGCAATATACTCATGCTCCATACAGAAATGGACCGCATAACGGAAAGTTAAAGAAAAAAAAAAAAACATCCTGACGCTCCAAGTGCCAATGCAAAAGTATAGAGACAACAGCAATAGCAACAGTAGTATGATCCGAAATTCCGCCAGCAGTCTTTCTTGCATGCCATTATCACCCCCCAAACTCAACCCCACAACCCAATTTATCCCACAACTCCAAACAAAGAGAAAGAAAGATAAACCACTACCCTCACCTCCCCACCTTCCACCTCATCGCCGCATCCGACTCGAACCTAGCCCTTAGCAGCGTCTCAAGCCACTCCCTCTCCATCCTCTCCAACATCTCCTTCTCCGTCTCCGTCTCCGTCTCCCTTTCCCTCTCCCCACCCCCACTCGCACACCCATCAGGCGCACAATCCATCGCCCCGGCATCAATCTCCAACTTCACCTCCACAACCTCGGCCTGTCTGATCTCCCCCTCCTCCAACCCCCCCCTCTCCTTCAGCGGCGACTCGCACCCCCTCAACCCAATAAACCGCCCGAACCGTCTCCTCTTCGTCACCAGATCCACCTCCACCGCATCGGCCCCGACCCACGGCGGAATCGTGATGGGGTATAGCGAGGTGGCGTGGCTAGGCGGAGAGACTTGGTGGAAGTGCGTCGCTAGGTTGTCGAGTTGGGCGGAGGTGAGGAGGTGGAAGTTGAGTAGGGAGGCGGGGAAGTCCGGGTGGGGGAGGCCGGTGGTGGTGGAGACGAGGGGGTAGAGTTTTGTTTGCAGGTGGGTGAGGGTAGGGTGGAAGTTGGGGTGGAAGGTGGTGTTGGTGGTTTTGTTGGTGGTGTTGGTGTTATTTGTGGGAGTGGGAGTATTGGTGGCGGTGGTGATGATGTTGTTGGAGGCGCAGAGGAGGCGAGGGTCTATGGGGATGGGGGAGTCTCTGGTGGTGTCGTCGGAAGCGGTTGCGGGTTGGATGGTGAGATGTGGTGGTGATTGGGGAGGGTTTCTGCGGTGGGAATGGTTTGTCATTCTGGTGGTAGTAGGTAGGTAGGTAAGGTATGTAGTAGTAGTCGGTGTAGGTTCTGCTTCGTGGTGTGTTTGGTCCTTGCTTGGGCCTCCTTGCGAGAGATTCATGAGAGAGGGATGGAGGAGTTGTGGAGGAGGGGGGTTGGTGGTAGTGGTGGTGGTGGTGGTGGTGGTGGTGGGCGGGGGGGATATTAACGTGGGAGGAGATACGATATACACATGGGGGTTCTTTATGATGGGGGAGAGAGAGGTCTTCGACAATAGAGGACTTGAGGCTTTCAGCTATAAAAACCTGAAACAGGTTTCTGCTGTGCTTGTTCTACGCACAACAATTCGGAGTGAGGAGGCGGGGGGGGCCTTTGTTATCTTGGTTGTTTGTTCGAGGGTCTCGGTCCGATCGGACCTTTGGGGACGGGGTTGTTCGAGAGGGATTGCTAAATTGGGGGTTTCTTTGAGGCAGGTTTTGCATCAGAAGGTAGACATACCATCATTGCTTGACCGAGGTAGGGGTTGAAAGGGGATACGTTAGGAGAACAAGGGAAAATTTGGCTTATTGTTTTCTCTGAGATACAACAATGAGCTTCGGGAACAAGAAACAGCACGGGTCACGATATATATTCATTCGGCTGACATTAGGCACATGAAACTGAAAGATCAAAAGATATTATCATCAAACATCAAAGTGCGACATTTTGCAGTTGCTTTTCCACTGATGCACCCTTGGTCGAGCCAAACCCTGCGAACTGTTTGGATGCTGGCGGCAGCCCGACGTGCTTGTTAATCCAGTTGAGGACAGTGTGATGCCACATGAGCGAGTTCTCTGGGTTGAGTACCCAGTGGTTCTCGTCTGGGAAGGTCAAGAACGCGCTCTCAACTCCTCTCATCTGCAACACATTGAAGGCAGCAAGTCCTTCGGCAATGGTCAAGCGATAGTCCAACTCGTTGTGAATGATCAAGTGTGGCGTTTGCCAGTTGCCCGTATGACGCGAAGGATCCCATCGTTCCCAGTTTTCAGGGACCTTCCACAGAGGCCCCTGGAGGTCGTGCACCGGGAAATAGAGCTCTTCACTGGCCATCTGGGAGGTCATACTGAAAACTCCGTCGTGGGTTACAAGAGCCTTGAATCGGCGACCAAGGGGGTGACCTTGGATCCAATTCATCATGTAGCCACCATACGAGGCTCCTAAAGCCACAGCCCGGGACGTATCGACATAGAGCAAGTGTTTCTCGATGTGTTCAAACCCCTTTTCGAGATCGACGTAGGGCAGCCCGCCCCAGTTGCCCCGGATTTCATCAGTGAATTTCTGTCCGTAGCTGGTGCTACCCCGAGGATTGGGCGTGATGACAACGTATCCCTGCTCGGCGAAAACCGCTGGATTCCACCGCGTACTCCATTCATCACACCACGCTCCCTGTGGTCCGCCGTGGACCAGAAAGGCGAGAGGGTATTTGTTACCCGGCTTGAAGTTGGACGGCTTCACAACCCAAGCATGAACGGGCGTGTCATTGGCGCCCCGGTACCAGATTTCATCGACCTGCGTGGGAGAGAGCCCGAAGGCAGCCCCGTTACGACCGATGGAAGAGATAACGCGCACGTCTGAGGGTGACTCGGGATCGATAATGGTCCACAGGCTGTTGTCCACGAAACTGTTGCTGGAAATAAGCAGCTTGGATGATTTCGATGACGCAGGGAGGACATCAGCAACATATCCCGAATGTGCGATCTTCTTGAGCGATGCAGGGGTTGAATGGCGAATATTGTCAATAGGGAGCTGATACAACACGCCTCGGCCATTCTCTTCGACAGTAATAAACAAAGACTTGTCATCGTTCGCGAAAGTCAGTCCAGACGGACTCAGATCCCATGCTCCTTCTCCATCAGAAGTCGAAAAGACCTCGATCATTTCCCCATTCCAAGGGTTGGGGACGTATAGGATTCGTCTTTTGTCGGACTCATACCCATCTTCGCGCATCGTAAGGAGGGCAATCGAGCTACCGTCCGAGGTCAGAACCGGAGAGGACATGGCTCCCTCAAGACCCTTCACAGCGCAGACCTTTGCCTCCAACGCACTCGCACTAGTCCAAGAAAACATCGGACAGTAATAGCATGAGCAGGATGTGTGTGTGGCAGGGTTCAGGCTAGGGTCCTTGGCCACGAAGACGATTGCTGAGGGACTGATATCGAAGTCGCCCCCGCCTCCAAATGGTGGGATAGGAGCCTCGACGCCCGTCAAGCCGCTCACCGATATCAAGTTCGTAAGTCCGGAGACGGTGAATTTTCCCGCCTGCCTGGTCGCTGGGGACAGCGGAGCGCGCTGAAGCAGGCCATACCAGATCGCATTTTTCTGAGGCTCCACGTACGAGTCCCAGTGTCTCACAAAAAGGGATGTATATAGCTTTCCAGTCGTGACGGGCTTCTTCACGTCTTGTGGATTGTAGAGAGTCCCATCCGGATTGGCCTTTCCAACCACAGCGAAGCCAATCTTTCCCGACTCAATGGCGGTGACCTTCAGATCAGACACAGGGCCAGGCACAGTCCCCGCCGTGTATGTCTTGTCCACCTCGTGCGCGTCGCCGATGATGAAGCTGGTGTTGCCATTGGCCTTGACTTTTAGCCAAACCAACTGATTGCTGTCGCCCAGCCACTGCGGGGAGCTGGCACCCGCATCGTTCGTGACCAGAGCCGACCGACCGGTGGCAATATCTAGTATGCGAAGCTCATTCGTCTTGGAGTGGGACTCGAACGAGTAGGTTGTTTGGGTGTAGACCGCGAAGGTGCCCGAGGCATTCGGAACTGGTCCGGAGCGCCTGGGAGCTCCGAGCAGTACCCTGGATAGATCAGCAGGGTGTACTTTATCTGACAAGCATTGAGGTGCGATGAGATGACAGCTTGAATCAAGGATGGACAGCCGACAGATCACCTCTGATGATCAAAGGGCAAAGAGACTTACTCTGGCGTGAATTTCATGGATCGGATGGTCATGTCACCTTCACCGACTTGGATCAGTAGCTGACAGCGATTGATAAGACAAGGTAATTACAGCTTAGACAGGGTAGCAGACGGAGCGGTGTCCGTCGAGGAAAGAGCCGACAACGAGGTGTCGTGGCTCGAAGGTGATGAGAGTGAAAGAAGGAAGAAGGAAGAGGGAAGAGAGGGGTAAAGCAGGAGTGAGGACCGTGAGGGGAAGGGAGGAGGAGGCAAGAGGCCAAGAGGAGAGCTGTAGTGGCGTGGCGGCCGACGAGAGCGGCTGGGGACGGACTGGGGAGAGCTCCTTCCTTATCGGCCGCCGGTGGGTTCTTGGTAGGCTCTTGGTTATCGTCGGCGGCCAGCTAGCTTCCTTCCCCGGACTTCCCTCGGACTTCCGGCTGGCCTACTACGGAGTACCACCGACCATCCACACTTCATCACTTCTGAATCAGGCCGTTGAATTGCTTCCATCTACAAGAAAACCCGGTCAAAGTCGTGAAGTCTCCCTGTTTAGTCACTTTGTTAATGGTATCAACATAATATTATAAACGATGTCATCCTTTGTCGCATACCCACCCACCCGATATTCCGGCCACAATGAAAATGCTGTCATTAATAGAACAGCCAGGAGTCCGAATGGAGCACGATATGGCTTGAAGGAAACATGGAAGGGAGAGAGAATGATGAGGAATTATATCATTTCATATTACCATTGAGTCCTCGGTTGATGGAAGATTTATCCATCGCAGGCCCTATGCCACGAGGATTCTCCATAGACTGGCCAGTTGCGAAAGAGATTCACAGCAGACCAACCGAATCACAAATATCTTTGCTCCATACTCGGTCTACATAGGTGGAGACCGGGACGTCCTGGTCTTTATGAATCGTTGGTCGTTGCATAATTCTTGAACTTACTCGGCTGCGGTGGGCGAGGCCGAGTGGGCAAGGCCGAGTGGGCAGACCGAATGCTTGGCCTCTTCGGTCCATAAAGCAAGCACCATTCCCATGTTGAAGCAATAAGCAAGCTTACTCCAGCTCACGCTCAAGTTTACCTATAGCCAAGCTAGCGACTTTGTTGCAACATGTTGAAAGTTATTGTCGTCGGCGCCGGCTTAGGGGGCCTAGGTGCCGCCATTGCCTTGACACGAGCCGGCCATGATGTTGAGGTGGTTCACCTACCTGTTTCACTGTCGACTATTGCATATGAAGCCTAATGTCCATTCCAGGTCCTCGAGCAATCTGGGTTCCTCAACGAAGTGGGAGCTGCAATTCATGTGGCACCTAATGCAACGCGCATTCTCAAGGACTGGGGATGCAACCTAGAGAGCCTACAGCCCGTCCACTGCAGTCAGCTTCAAATATGGGATCAGCAAGGGAAGCTCATCCGAACTGCAGCTGTATGTGTCATTCCTTTTTGTAATTCGAAGTGGAATCTAATGTTTTGGGCACAGGTGACAAAGAACATCCAGGAAGCATTAGGGATCTCCGACGAATGGCTGCTTACGCATCGTGTGGACCTGCATAATGCTCTAAGGGAATTGGCGGCAGAAGAAGTCAATGGCAAAAAAGCTACGATTCACCTCCGCTCTCGAGTGGCATCTGTGGTAAGTATAATTCCTATTGCAGTTTTCGATGCTTCGATCTGCTCACTTACACTTTCAATCAGGATCCTGGAGCCGGCGAGGTAGTTCTTGAGAACGGCACCAAGTATACAGGTGACCTGATCATAGGTGCAGACGGAATTCATGTAAGCCAAAAAGGACCTATTGATGTAGGAGCCTGAATTTATTGTTTGCTAATGTGCCTTGGTAGTCTCGGTGCGTTTCCAGCGTCACTGGCGAAGGTCAACAGCGTGAAAGTACTGACCAGAACTGCTTCCGCTTCCTCATCCCGGTAATGAAGATGAAGAGCAACCCTCTTACTGCATCTCTTCTGGATAAAATGGGATCTGATGGTGTTCATGTTTTTACCTCGGAAGATCGAAGGATTGTCGTGTATCCTTGCCGTCATGGCGATTTACTCAATGTTGCAGGTATCCATCCATCAGGTTCTGAAACGAGCGCAAGAGATTCCTCTTGGCTTGACCAAGGTAATCTGGACCAGTTGTTGAAAACATATGAATCATTCGACCCCGAGCTTCGGGAAATGTGCAAGATGGCAGAGGATCTGAAGCTTTGGAGTCTGGCATCTCGAGCACCGCCACGGACGTTCATTCGTGGCAAGTTAGCACTCGTGGGAGATGCGGCTCATCCAACCCTTCCTCGTAAGTGAAGCATAATGCCACCGCGGTTTCCTTTGTCACTAATATGCTCCCATGGCTTAGACCAAGGCCAGGGAGGTGCGCAATCATTCGAGGATGGGGCGGCCCTGGGAGCCTTATTCACTCTCAATGTTACCAAACAGGAGGTCCAACAACGGCTGGAGCGATACAACCAGGTCCGTTATGGACGAGCTGTTACGGTGATGCTCATGTCCAAAGTTGACGACGACCGACGGGCCCAAATGCTGGACGAGTTGAGAGCCTATGTCCCGGATGCCGAGTTTCCCAAGGATATGTTTTCCTTCACCTGGACTTCATACCCAGCTCATGACGCCCAAAAACTGCTTCAAAGAACCCCCGTTATTGCCTAAACAACACCTGTGCAAGAATCTTACCTGCCAGTCCTCAAGAGATGAGAATGAATCTAGACACCATTTACTATTCAAACAACAACTAGAACAATACAATGCAAATGAATATCTTGAAAACCAGACAGCAATACGCAGAGCTTTTACAAAGCTAAGTGGTTTGACCAGAGAGTCTGCCGGGATGTACATTTAGCTATGCATATTGGGACTCCATACTTCTTCTTAATAGGCTCACAGCCTTGTAGCCAGAACTGCTTCATTCGATCTCGCTTCCCCCAAGCAAGAGCCCACAGCATGGCCACGTGATCCCATCTTGCACGCTTCTTTTGGTTTAGCGCATGATCTGAAGGTCATCGCCATTGAGTCGGGAAAGATTGGCTTCGCTGTGGTTGGAGTAATTCATCATATTTCTCTCCATGTTTGTTGCCTCATTTTGGGCAATTCTGATGTCAGGATCCTAGTCTCTTTACATATTATGAGGCTGCCATCCCGAATCAAACAATGCAACCCGCTCAATGGTGCTGTGAAACATGCAGTGCATCATTTCTGCGACGCGAGCATCATGAGCGGCATATTCGAACTCATACGAATGAAAGGCCCTTTGCCTGCGCCGAATGCGGTCAGAGGTTTGGCCGGGTGTATGTACTTGATATTCTTTGTAGAGATACTACCCAATACTGAATGTCAATACAGAGACTCGTTGGCTCGACATCATAGCACGGTACATTCGCAGAATGATCAGAATGAAAGTGACCCTACCAGTGAGTCACGCCGGGTGTCGCGGGCATGCAAGCAATGTCATCTTTCCAAAGTTCGCTGTGACGGGGGGCAACCGTGCCAACGGTGTCAGAGGCGTGGTAGCAGCTGCCAATACCAACCACCCCAGAAGCGCAAGCTGGTTACTCCCGAGACATCCTCTTCACATCCAAACCGGCATCGCCGTACCGGCATGCACCAGACCCTAGAACATCCAGCTCCATTAAATCAGGAAGGGGGGCCATCCCATCTTTCAGATGGTATCGCCTTGTCGACATCTCCCGTCACTCAAACAACTGCTCAAGAAGCCCAGGATATACCGTTATCCGCAATGCTAGGCAGTGTAACAAACGAGGAGCTGCAAAGTTTCAACAGTAGCCTAGCTATCCCGGAGATGTCAAGTTTAGAAGAGTGCCCAGGTCTATCTCAAGCTAATTCAGTGAACTTCGAGAGTTTGCTAGGCCTTGGCATCGATGCCTCCGTTTTATCCGGCATTTTAGAGCAAGGCCCTTCATTTGATGCATTTAACGACATATGGCTAGCATCGGCAGAGCCGGAGCCATCATCAAATTTATTACAGCCCACCATGAAAAACCCTAGGCCACTTGCTCCCTTAACACCAACTGCAATCGCAGAAATATACAGCCGCAGCCACTCTCCGGAGGCCGAAGAGGCCATGGAACCGAGACGCTATCACCCAACCGTTATAAACGTTGATGCGCAGCTCTCGTTTCCGGACATGAAGTGCCTTTCAATAGAAGAGGTAGACCAAGAGAACCTTGCCCATGTGAGCGAGGTGCCTGCTGGGGTAAGAGAAGAGATACTTCGTGTCGCGAGGGTTATGGAAAGTGAACCAACTTTTCCGCGGTTCACTGAACTGAACATCCCACCTTTACCAGTGATCAACTCTTGGGTTCAATTATACTTCGAGCATTTTCATCCTATATTTCCCGTGCTTCACAAGCCATCATTCTGCTCTCCGGGTACGCATTGGCTCCTTATCTTCACAGTGAGTGCCATAGGGGCTCAGTTTTCAGAGTTGCCACACGCGCAGACCTGCTCGAGAGCTATGCACGAGATGGTACGACGACAGTCAATATATCTGGTAAGTCAACTACATCCAAGTCAGGAGTATGAGGGACAGTATTGATACATATGAAATCGTCTAGTGCGAGAAAAACAATGGAAATGCTCGCCAACTCTGGTTGACGCAGGTTTATTTGTTGAACCTAATGGGGCTGAGATACTCTGGCGAACGGCGGGCCCTGGAGGTTGCCGAAGTGTTTCAGACTCTTCCAGTCACTGTTGCACGTCGCAAACGACTATTCAGTAACATTGTGTCTTTACACAAAATCCAAAGGTTGGAGCTACCGCTCGCCCAAAAATGGCAAATTTGGACGCTTGATGAAGAGCGGCGACGTGCTGGCTTCGCTATCTGGGTTAGTTGATTTTATGTCTCCCAAGGGGCTGTTTTGAGATACCATGCCGCTTCAGTATCTAACCCGAGATACAGCTCTCTGACACGGCGTTCCACACCCACTTTGACCTGTCTTCTGTTATACGAGTGGATGAGATGCAAAATAGCCTTCCACAGGTAGAATCACTCTGGGAGGCATATGTAGCCCTGGGGTGGGCTAGCTTTTCATTACGTCCAGGTCAGTATTTGTATCTTAGAAAGCACGACAAGTACTGATTCAGCAGAAGAGAACACATCTATCACTCTAAAGCATATAGCAATTACCAAGAGTTGGGTAACAACATGGCAAAAAACCGGTACCCTCGGGAAGCAGGCCATTCTACAAGTCTTGCTGAATTCTGTTGATAGCTTTGGAGAAAGCCTGTGGTCTTCAACGCCCACGCTTCTCACCAAACATGAAGCTGAAGAGGAACTGAAAACTCTTTTAGAAATCACGGAGCAGGAACAGGAGCTCTCCACTGCTGAGCTCAAGGCATGTGTTGCTCACAGACTCATTATCTTTTATACTCTCATGATCAGCAATTTACCCAAACTGCCTCTAATGCCCACGGCCCTGAAACTCAACAGCCAACACTGCGATGAAGGGGAATTAGGTAGGTTAGTAGACGAATGGGGTGCTGCTCCACGACAAGGGAGACTGGCCATCTTCTATGCAGCACGGGTACTCGAAACCGTACGATCACATTATTGCGCTCACTATTCTACCCCAGTATTCTTCTTCAAGGCAGTCCTGGTGCTATGGCTGCACTCTCCTCTGTACACATCACCCCACCACCTGCCCGCCTCGACTCAAGCGTCCCCTATTATTCTTCGCGCACCGGAGTGGGCTAGTATAGGTACTACCAAATGGGTTGAGTCTGGATGGGGTCGAGTGAAGCTGCCAGGAATTGGCGACTTCACGTCCGTGCAAGGTCGTTCCAAGCTCCTGGAAGAATCCATTTCAAGCCTCAGGACAATGAAATTCTGGGGTATCAGTAAGATCTACGAACAATTGTTAATACGACTGCAAGCGAATTGAACAGCCCCCTGCTAGCCAGAGGGGAGAACCCAGGGAATTTTTTTTTCAGAGGATTTATCATTATGTGTCCCTATTCCTCTATTTTCTACGATTGGGCATTTCGAAAGTCCAGCCCGTGCCACGGCGGTGCCAACACGACTGTACCCATCTAGATGTCGCTGAAGACCCATCTCGTCTCGGCTCGGCTCCACAGCGCAACCCTAACCTCCGACTCCCCGAAGCACTCACTCGCTGACCGGGCGCCCGCTCTGGCCGAAATTCCGAGTCACAGATTTCGGTGTTTGCGACTCTGCATACATCCGCTGATTCAGCGAATGCCGATCATTCTTCGCAAATAGCAAAAGAGAACGGATGCTTCTTGTCTCAGAAAGGTAGGGATGTGCAGACAAGAGTCTTGTGCTAATATCCGTAGGGACAAGTGGTCTCGGGGAGGGATTCCCGTCGTGTCATTATTATGAAGTAGACAGCTACCCTAAGAGAGACTAATGCTAAGCGCGCTGCTAAATCACATAGCGGCTACCTGGGTTGTTCAAACATAGCCCAGCGAATATACTACCAAGTGGCAATGCAGGAGGAGAACCCCGTTTTATAAAAATGGAACACGAATATCTTGTTATCTCACATTACATATATAATTACAGAAATGCGAAGCATAACGAAATCATCAAAAGTCAACCGTAGAGCAGATCGCCGTCTACTCCTCTTCTTCCTCCTCTTCCTCACTCTCATCCTCCTCCATTCCTTCCGCTGCCGTGACAGAGAAAGTGGGGGCTTGATCCACACCAACGTAACTGTCACTCATCAAGTACAGGGTAAGCTCATGCTCGCCTGGCGTAGGCACAATGTACTCGAGACGCAGCTCCAACTTGCGACCAATCGTGACACGCTTGATGGCCAGCAGGTTCTTGGTCTTCTCGTCGCCGACAACCAACCACCAGTTCTCCATCTTCTTGTTGGGGTAGAAGGGTGCGTGGACAGTGGTGTCTGGCTCTTCGTCCTCCTCGACCTCCCGATCGATCTTGATCTTGAGGTATGCCGGGTCACCCGAGGTGATGTTCTCGGGATCCTCGACCTCGAAGTCAAGCTCGATGTTGGGGTACTTCTCGTTGGTGAAGGCTGCGGCCTGAGCCAACTGCTTGTTGTCCATGCCCATGCGCTTCACCAGCGTTCCGTAGTCCTTGTTCTCCGACGGGTCCATAGCTTCCATGAATTCGAAGATGTCGTTGATGCTAGAGACACTGTTAGTATAAGCTTGAAGGGGATGTGAGAATGAGGGCGCATACTTGTACTCGTTAGCCACCTTGATGACGTCGGGGCTGAAGTGAGGGATCTGCTTCAGAGGGCTATCCCGATCCCACATGGCTTGGACAACCATCTGGGACATCTCCATGGCGTTCATGGCGTTCAGATGACCCTCCGAGGAGAGAACATCGACACAGGCACTGAGAAGGTTGAGAACCTTGCTAACAATGATCTCCTGATCCTTGGCAAGATCGAGCGGCAGCTGCATGCGCGAGAAATGGGCCTGCAGGAGCACGAAAGACTTGAAGTGTGGCGAGTCGTAGGCAACCTGCGACATCTTGACAGGCACACGGTCGTACACACGACGGAGGATGTGGTCCTCATGACGCCGCATCTGGATGGATTCGAATTCTGTTGCTGATGTGACAATCTCCAGAATGCCCTTGAGCTTCGTACGAGCCGAAAGGGAGAGCAGGAAGGTTTGCATTGTGATAAAGGAGATGTTGTAGTATGAACCGATCATGGCCGCGTTCAACGGTGAAACACTGTCATCCTCCTCATCGAGATCAACAATCTTGGCATCGGACAGTTCCTTCAGGGTGTTCTCCAGCAGCTCCGACAGGAAGGTACTCAGGCCCTCATGGCTGACATCGGTGAGACCGTAGAAACTGGGATTGGCAAGAAGACGGCGATAGAAGTAGGTGTGAGTCATCCAATCAATAGCATCCTGAGTGGACGTAATTGTCCTGGTGCTGATTTCTGTCACGAAAGCATCATGCAAGTAGGCCTGCAAATGACTCTCAACAGGCAAAGCTTCGTTCAAGAATTTCTTGTAGTATTCACGCTTGACAGCTGGAACCATAAGCACACCACGACCGATCTTATCCTCACCAGTCCGAGAAGCTTTGCCGAACATCTGAAGAACCTCACTGATGGGGTAGTCGATATAGCGGTGCTCCCGTCCTTCAAAGAACTGTGTACCCATGACTATCACCAGATGCGCGGTGAGGCTGAGCTCCCAGCAGACGTCCCTGGAAGCAAGGAGTACTTGAATTGCGCCAATGGTAAACAGGTGGGAGACGATTCGCTTATCTGTAGCGCTGAGAGCTTCGTGGTAGTAACCGATACCGTGAGAAAGCGACTCGGCCAGCGTCCGCTCCTGAACCCGACTGAGGAGAGGCGTCAGTTCATTGATATCAGCGTTGAGGAACCGGTCTTCGTCATCGTCCGTAGCGCAGGCAGCTAATAGGTCCATGGCGGTAGAGCGCGTCTGCTTGCGGCTAGGGACGAAAACAATGGCAGGCTTATCGGGGGATAGCTGAAGAATCGAAGAGTATGCTGGCCTGGCCATCGCTAGCATGAGCGAGGGGAAGTGAGGAATAGTGAAAGATTGGATGTGAAGTTCAAGGGGCACCGGTCGAGCATGAGGGCTGAAGTTGAAGATCGTATGCTTGTTAGCACCAATCCACTCGCCAATATCGCGAGCGTTGGCCAGTGGAACGGTCAGTCCAACAATACGCATGCCACTCTCGGTTTCAAGCGCCATAGAGTGCATACGCGAGACAACCACCTCATACACATATCCTCCATAGCCTCCGAGCATGTGTAGCTCATCAGCGATGAATAGCTGCACCGTACGTACGTTCTTGCGCTTCCGCCACTGTCTGGACAGAACATCCCATTGAGTAGGAGTGGCGAGGATGAGGTCTGCTTGCTCGATGATTCGGAGGTCTGCCGTTGTCTCTCCGGTAAGCTTGAGAACAGTTTTTCCACCAGCGATACCGCTGAACCGCTTCTCCCAGTCCGCAAGACGCTGGTCAACCAGCTCCTGGAACGGAGCGATATAGACGGCGCGACCACTGTCTTCCTGGGCCCAATGGCGTAGTAGCGCAAGTTCGGCGCAAACAGTCTTGCCACTACCCGTGGGAGAGCCGACGAAGACGTTGTCATCACTATCGAACAAAGCCTTGAAAGTCTGTGTCTGAATCTTGTTGAAATACTGCCACTCGGGATACAGCTGCTGATAATCATCGCGCTTCAGAGCCTTGATTGGAGCACGCTGCATATCCAACAAAGGAGTGTGAGGTGGAAAACGTTCGGGGAGAATAAGCTTCTGGAAGGAGACGGCAATCTTGGTTTCCGAGTGCATCCAACGGTCGGAAACGAGGGAGATGAAATAGTTAGGAGGCATGGGTTCAGTAATTGGAACAGTGAACTCAACAAGATGTTCATTCATCTCCGACTGTGCATGGTCGCCACGAAGTAGAAACTGGTCGTGGAAGAGGATTTCCTCGCCATCGCAGTCCTCGACCAGGATCCAAAAGTCCTGAGCATTTCCATGAAGGGCCTCATCCCACACAAAGTTGGGTGTGATTGTCAGCTCAACCCGGAGCATGGAGCGAGTCACAGGTTGTACTTGGGCCTGGACCTCCAAACGGGGAAACTTGGAGACAAGGTCGCAAACAACCCGGCCAGCCTTGGGCATGCCCAGAAGTTCACCCATACGTGGAGGGTCGAGGTCGAAATAACTGCCCCAGGGCACATCGATCCTCTCGGATTTCTGAAGGATATCCCTGGGACAGTTCGGGAACTGACGAAGCGGTGTCATCGTCGGCCACATGCGTCTTTCAGCCATCTTGCAAAGGTTGAGAGCTGTCTTGGCCACGTGTGACCAACCCTTTTTCAAGGAAATTTCGAAGACGGCACGGAGAATACGGCCAGCGGATTGGGTAACGTAAACCATATCCGCCATCAGTGCTAGACCCTCAAGCTTCAGCCTGGAGATGTAAGCCTGCAACAAAACATTGATCTTCGAATGAGGCTCGTCGATGCCTTCCTTAACAGGAACAGGCACACGTCCAAGCAACTTCGCCAATTCAAGTTTCTCGTCTTGGCGAACTGGGATGTACTTGAACTCGTCACTCAGAGCGAAAATTCGGAACAGCTCAATGGGGGTAATCGAGGGCTGAATGTGCTGAGAGTACGTCAACATAGAGTTGTGACCAATGTAGTAGTGGGACGCAATGCGACCAAGCTCGGTCGATTGCAAGCGCCCTGTCTTCTTGTCATATTTGACAAGCCCAGCCCGCTCCAGAATCACGGCTGCAGAATGGACAAGATCGACTCGCTTCTGCTCTAGCGCGTCATCGTTTTCGTAGTCGGCGCCAACACTGTATAGGCCTGGTGAGCGAAGCATACGAACAAACAGATAGGTGTAGCCTAGCCAATCAACTCCCTCATCACGAGTACGAATGTTCCCAAGCACAATCTCGGCATTCATGTTGTCGGCAAGCTTACTCATGAGCTGACTCTCGATCGGGAGTTGCTGGTTCATAAGCGAGAGATAATACTGGATTTCGGTCTGAGAGGTAATGATGATACCCTCACCAAACGTGTCGTATTGAGGTCGTCCCGCTCGTCCCAGCATCTGAAGAACATCCTGAGGGCTCAGTTCGACCCAGCTACCCTTCTCGGGGGAGTAGATCTGGGTACCCTTGATAATAACCGTATGGGCAGGCAGGTTGACACCCCAGGCAAGAGTGGCGGTACACACAAGAACCTGAATACTGCCATCGCTGAACAGGGCCTGAACCGAGTCACGATCTGCAAGGCTCAGACCAGCATGATGGATACCAAGCCCGTAAGGCAACAGGTCTTTGAGGGAAGCATCATTAACCGACTCCGCTTCTTCGGTTAAAATTGCTCGGCTTGCAGCATCACTCCGCAGAATCTGACCAATTGTCTCCATTTCGAGAGCCTTGTCTCTAATGTACTTGGCTGTTTTGGCAGTCTCCTTACGAGAGTGGACGAAGATAAGCATCTGATTCCTCCGCTGACCGACCTGTTCGAGCACTTTGTTGTAGCAGATATCATTCATTGTCTTTAGCTGCTTAATGGCCTTCTTGTCCGTGACACCAATGAACTCCTGCTTCAGTGGGCACGGCCTGTAAGACCCATCAAAGTGGAACAGACCCTTCAAGGGATCAACTCGGAGGAAGCTTGCCACATCACGGTAGTTCGGAAGGGTAGCAGAGAGACCGACAATTCGCACAGGATCTCCAGTTTGCTCGACCTTGCGGATTGTCCTGCTCACGATACTTTCGATGACAGGACCACGATCGTCGTGGAGAAGGTGGATTTCGTCAATAACAACAAGACGGACAAGTCTAGTGTAGCTCGTCTCTGACGCTTTTCTGGTAATGACATCAAACTTTTCCGGAGTGGTCACAATGATCTGTGTTTCGGCAATCTGTTGCTTTGTGAGTTGGCGATCACCACTGAGCTCAGCTACCTTGATGCCATAGGGCTCCAGGCGCTTGCCAAGGTTTCCAACTTGTTCTTGAACCAGCGCCTTCAGCGGAGAGATGTAGATGATTTTGAAATCATCCAGCATGACCTCGCCCGTCTCAGGGTTGCGATTCTTCCCAATTTCGCGGAGAATGGTGAGCATGGCAACGTTGGTCTTTCCTGATCCTGTGGGGGCGCAGACAAGCATGTTTCCGTCGTCATGGAATGCGGATGGGTAACACTTCGATTGGACCCTGTTGAGCTCCTTCGAACTACCGAAACCAATGCGAGCCCACTCAGGGAGCTCCGTGGCAGGGATGTTCTTCTCGCCTGGCTCTCTCTTCGCCTGGGGAGGGGGGACATGAATCTCCTCGTATCCCTTGAATGTTCGCTTGGTAGAGCCTTGTGGGAGCTTGACGTTAGGGTTGGTCATCAAGTGATTGCCCTGGTGGAAAACAAGGTTTTCCAGGTTAATCAACCTCTTCGGCTGTAGGCCCCTAACCAATCCGCCCTCCGCCGGTTTCTCTTCGGACTCCTGAGGCGCATTCGGGACATCAACATCCATCAAATCCAGTTTGATCTTCTTCTCGGGCCGGCCTGAACCTTCGTCGCGAGACTCCTTGCCCCGAATCTCATCCAGAATGGCGCGGTTTCCAGACTCAACCATCTGACTCTCAACCAGGTTGCGCGCGTCCGCATCCTCGGCCACCCGTCGCCAGCGGGTAACCCAGACGATCTTATCACGGTTGGTAACCAGCTTGGCAACAAGGTCGGGATTTTCGTAGTCGAACAATTCCATCAGGTCGTTTTCCACATCACGTAGCGGCCGCTCGGCACCGTCCTCTGCTTCACCTCCAAGGATTTCGAGCGCTTCGGTGGCCTTCTCGTGTTGCACATGAGCATCTGGATAGGCGGCACCAATCTGACGCTGAAGCCAATAAGCATCGATTTCCCGAGCATGTATCCGCAACCCCTTATCCTGTCGCTTTGTACCCCGACCTAGACCACCATCTATTACCATTCCGTCGGCGTCATCCAGTGCTTCGAGGTCCGCCTTATCGGTAGTAGTCTCGTCGAGTCCGGGGGCGTCTTGTTGATCCGGCTCTTCATCTGAAAGCTCGTCGTCGGTGCGAATCTCGTCCACGGTGCCCATTCGCTCGTCGTCCTCGTCTTCATCATCGAAAACAACAGCAACACCTTGGCGTTCGTCCAGCTCGCCTTCCCCTTCGGCATCCAAACCACCACCCATCTCTTCGTCATCGTCCTGTGCATCGTAGTCCGTGATTTTCTTACCCAGATTGACGAGCTCATTAAATTCCTTGGGATTCATGGAGCTGCCAAGCAAATCGTCAACCTCCTTCTTCTTATCAAAGTCCTTCATGTCCTCGTCCTTCAGCAGCTCCAGCACGGCATCAGCGGCACTTCGAACAACTTCGTGGGGGACATCGCCAAGGTGGGTGGCAGTCATAGTGAGGATAAGGTCGTAGGTAGCCCGAGTGGCAGGTGTACGGGGGCGGTACTTGAGGCCCTCGACAAGGGCATCGGCGGCGGAGAGGATACCCTGGCCTCGAAGCTGTGCTGGTTGACCCCGCTGGGTCTTTCGCTGTTCTCGAGCAAGCACATCCTCGCCCTCCCGAATCGCACCGCGTTCGATGTCTGTCGGTCCGACAGCTTTCTTCTTCGTCTTGGGCGCATCATCACGCGCCATTCGCGAGCCCATTTCCCGAATGCCAATGCGACCTGCGAGCGACTCTGGGTCTCCGGTGGGTTCATCGTTGTTGCGAGAAATGAAACGACGGTCCGCCTGGAGAACCAGGTTGGACATCGCCGAGTATTTGTACTGAGAAATATTTTGGTCCGCCATTTTGATGATGGGGTATTATAACAATGAACAGGGTAACAAAAGGGAAGGTGGTCGTGCTGCGACGGGGGGGGAATGAGTCGTCTGGGCTCGGTGGAGCTCAGGTTCAGCCGGCGCGTCGAGACACCTGCGGCAAGTAATGAATTCTGTGACGGTAAGAGGTCCTAAAAGGATTCACAAACCTGGACCATCCTCCGGCAGCAAACAAGCACACACGTCGGCGCAAGGTTGCAAGCTGCTTGGGAGGGATTTTTGGGCGGAGTTGAAGAGTTGCGTGGAGAGGTTCGGGAAGTTCTCATCCAGCAGATTTGCGTGGCAAGGCGGGAAGGTTTGGCGAGCGGGCCCTGCCTGAGGAACACACCCGCCGGGGCGGTTTTCTGCCGCCGCCGCTGCTTTGCTCCGCGCGGCGGTGATCTCATCTGTTGTATACATCTCAGCAGCGACGCGACGGGATGATGCGCGTGCGTGGCCTGCCCATTGCAACGCCCGCCACCTTTGTCTCCTACCGCTGCCATGTGCACCGTACCATCTGCCATCATGCCCGGCGCCCATCCACTCGCCTCCCCACGGCAGTTTCTTGTCCAGCGGCGCCGCGGAGGACGGCTAAAACGCAGTCGACTTTGAACTGGAAGGATCTCCCCCAGGGGGCTCTCAAGCTAGAACCTTACCATGGCGGTCAGGACGATGCCTCGCGCTATCCTGCCGTTGTTCAGGGGCATTGGAATAATATGCAGAAGTTCAAAAACTGCGTGATTCTGACTAGAGTAGGCGGCTTCTACGAGGTATGAATAGATCTAGATTCGAATCGCAATGCGCAGCGAGGGCATCCCCACACAAGGACATTCCTGATCTTGTATTAGCTCTATTTTGAACAAGCCGAGGAGTTTGCTCCACGGCTCAACCTAAAGCTTGCGACCAAGAAGACCAATGCGGGCCCTGTCCCCATGGCAGGCTTTCCTTTTTTCCAGCTGGATCGTTTCCTGAAAACCCTTGTCCAAGACTTGAATAAGTACGTGGCCATCAGCGAAGAATTCGCAAATGATGCGGAGGACAAGCTCCGGACTGGGGGCCTTCTCTTCGACCGCAAGGTAGCGAGAATCATCACGCCAGGCACGCTAATTGATGAGAAATTCATGGATCCCTCCGAGAATAATTTCCTGCTCGCCGTCTACATTGATAAATCGTCGTTCAAAGAGAAGTTCGAGCAACGGGGTGACTCGGCCTCGCAGCAACATGCCCTGTTGTCTGCATCTCAGAATGTAGGCCTGTCCTGGCTGGACCTTTCCACAGGCGACTTTTTCACACAAGTAACTACCGCGCAAATGCTCCCATCTGCTATCCCCAGGATTGGTGCTCGCGAAATACTCGTGGACCAGGGCCTCCAGGAGACAGTTGGACAAGAGTTGTCGATGCTGATCGGTCACGATCACCGCCTGATGACTTTCTTTGAGTTCCCACAAACAATTGCGCCCATGTCTAAATGGGGTGCTATGCTTGAAGCCCCTGTATCACCCAAGGCGGCGAAGACTTTTGAGCCGGAGGAAATCGCGGCTGGCTATAGTCTCCTCGAATACATCCGAGTTCAACTCCAGGGTTTGAATATGAAGCTCCAGCCCCCTCGCCGCCGCCATTTGGACGAATCGATGAGTATTGACCGAAACAGCCTGAGAGGCCTAGAGATACTCGAGACTGCCCGCGATGGCTTTGGCAAAGGGAGCCTGCTCCATGCCGTACGCCGAACTTCGACCAAAAGCGGCGCACGTCTTCTAAGGGACCGCCTAAGTATGCATTTTACCTTATCCCGGCTGTATTGCAGTACTAACTATGTTAAAGCCTCGCCCTCCTCCTCTATATCTGTAATCAACGAACGGCTTGATCTTGTTTCGGCTTTTATTGAGGACCGCGAACTGCATGATAGCGTAGTCCAGTTGATGAAACGCAGCTATGACGCTCAACGCCTAGTCCAGAAATTTACTCTCGGGCGAGGGGATCCCGATGATTTGATCTGTCTTTCCAGGGCCATTGAAGCCTCAAAGGAAATAAAACGGGTTTTGTCAAGCAGAAAACGTCGCAAAGCCGGAGTCCAGACAAAACGCAGTCTGGCGACCATGATCGGTCGCCTCCATATGGATGGGCCTGCCATCTTGGCCGACAAGATTCTGGCTGCCATTGATGAGGAGGGACTTCTGCAAAAGCAACGCATTGAGGATGACACAGCTGTGGAAGCAGCGACTTTGGCACAGGAAGTAGCTATGAGTGAGGGTGTGCCAGCTGATATAGCAGCACTACCGAAGAAGGTTAAGGCCAAAAGCAACGACCGGGCTACTACACCCCCGGATGAAGGACTAAATCCTGATACTTGGATTATGAAACGCGACGCGAGCCCTGCTCTTAGTGAATTCCATCAAACGTTGGAACATTTACAAAATGAGAGACTGGAGTTGACTCAGCGTCTTCGTGACTCGGTTGGATCAAGCGCTCTAGCACTGAAGTGGACGCCTGGACTGGGTCACATATGCCACGTCAAAGGGGCTAAGATCACCCAGGAATCGTTGGAGGAACTAGGTGTGACGCGGAATGTCTCGTCTACAAAGTCAACCAGATCGTTTTATTTGCCAGCGTGGACAGAGCTGGGTGGCCAAATGGACCAGGTCAAGTCTCAAATTCGCCAAAAGGAGCAAGTGATATTTGAGGAGCTGCGTCGTGAGGTGATTCTGAACCTTGTCAAAATCCGACGCAACGCGGCCGTCGTGGACGAGCTTGATGTCGCATGCTCCTTTGCCACATTAGCACAGGAGCAGCAACTTATCCGCCCAATCCTTAACGAGGGAACGAGTCACAAGATTGTGGGGGGAAGGCATCCAACAGTCAAACTTGGGCTTGAGGAGCAAGGTCGACGTTTCGTCAGCAATGATTGCTTCTTGGGAGACGCAGAGCGTATCTGGCTCATTACCGGTCCCAACATGGCAGGAAAAAGCACATTTCTACGCCAGAACGCTTTGATCACCATTCTGGCTCAGGTCGGGTCTTTTGTTCCTGCCAGCTATGCAGAGATTGGCTTGGTTGACAAGATCTTCAGTCGCATTGGAGCGGCTGACGATCTATTCCGGGACCAGTCCACGTTCATGGTCGAAATGTTGGAAACGGCTGCTATTCTCAAGCAAGCCACGCCACGGTCCTTCGTCATCATGGACGAGGTCGGCCGTGGGACGACACCTGAAGACGGAACAGCCGTCAGTTTCGCATGCCTGCACCACCTGCATTACCATAACCAATGCCGGATGCTGTTTGCGACCCACTTCCACAGGCTGGCCGACATGACGCACGACTTCAACGCCCTGGGAAGATACTGTACGGATGTCAAGGAAACCACATCCGGGTCATTCTCATTCGTCCATCGACTCCGCAAGGGCGTGAACCGCCAGTCCCATGCGCTGAAAGTCGCCCAGTTAGCAGGGCTGCCCAGAGAAGCCATTGAGATGGCCAGGAGCGTGCGTCAGCGTTTTGACATTGACAGCCACAGCCACAGCCTGCATTCCCGTAAGGACGAGGAACCTGCGCCGAAACATACAGCGAACGGGGCATGAACGCTCCACAAATACCGTAGTGACCAAGTGGTCCAGATCTATGTACATCACCTTCTTGCATTCAAATGATTGTCCATAAATACTTCCAGCATATAGCATATCGTCGTAAACATGTTTTCCAACCCAGCCTGCTAATTAATCTAAAGCTTCGCCTTACTCTCCACCCCGACCTTGACAACAAGTCCTTCCCCAAACCGCACCTCCTGACAATCCTCTGCATCCACGCCATTCGCAAACTGTACCACCACGAAATCCACGCGCCGGGGCCCCAAAACCACCATCGGCGCATGCCACGTCCCCGGCCCATATGTCACGGCCTGACCGCCCCGCGCAACAAACGCCCGCAGACGCCCCAAGTCCGGTGGGTCAGCCACCCCCACCTCCTCCCCTGCCTCTGTTCTTGCCGTGCCTGTGGTCCCCTTGAGCGATGGCGCCACAATCACCAGATAATAAGGTTCGTCGGGTCCCTGGCTGGACAGGTCGATGGGGGTGAAGGTCTGGGTGGTGAAGGGGTGGCGCTCGAGAATGCGCACATCGAAGACGGTGGTTCGAGATTCGGGGAGCGAGCGGAGCGTGCGGGGGAAGCAGGAGAACATGGTCATGCGGGCGGAGGAGGGTTGGCCGCTGGGACAGGCTGAGTAGGCATCGGTGAAGGGGGAGATGGGGCTGTATTTCAGGGCGGAAGATTGGTTGGCGAGGACGGGGATTGGGGCGAGGGTTTGGAAGGTCGAAGGAGATGGGGGAGTAGTGATGTCGCGCGCGAGAGGGGAGGTGATTGCCGTTCCGAAGGGAGCGAAGGCTTCCCGGGTGAGAGGTTCGGGGGTGAGGGCGAGGGTTGGGGTGGTGGTGAGGGTGGGGGGCGGCATTGTTGCTGTGGTGGTGATGGTGGTGGTGTGCAATTGGGTTGTATAGTGATATGAATGTCGATTTGGAGACGAAGGGCCAGCCTTGAGGAGGGACGATGCAGGGGAGTAGATATAGGGTGAGGGAGGGAGGTGAGACAACCAGCCGGGGATATCTGTGCCAAGTCGGCAGTCGCCGTGATTATCGGCCCAGTGATCGGCGTCGGACGGACCCGACGTCAGATCAAATGGCAATCAATCCTTTATAAACATGACTCCTATGACTAAGTCCTGGGAGAAGGCCTTCCTTGACATAGCATACACCCAGAAGAGGATGCCTCGGGCTTTTTTTAATGAAACACCCCCCCGACTGCATGCCCAGTCGCAGCGGCCCTGAGGCCTACGCAAGAGTGGATCGGGAATGACCTCTTCCGGGCTCAGCGTTCGCCATTGAGCTCCACTGAAAAAACTTCCGGTCTGGATTCTGGAACGCCATGACAGTTCGTCCGAACCACAGCCCCTGATCTAGCAAACCGATCCGATGCTTCATGGTCCGGAGTGGATTCGGGCCCAGGCATCAAAATATTGGGCTATCCAATCACTGCGGCCGGGCCCAACTGATGCCCTCGCCAGCGACCAACTCGCTCGCTCAAATCTCCGTGTGCCCATTATTCCTGCCGCACCACCACGCAGTCTGCAGGGGTCCGGGGTGCCCGGATGACTACCTACTCCGGAGTACGTACTCCATGGTAGTGTTGGATTTGGGTCAGCCAGGATCCCCGGGTGGATTCCCGGACGAATGAAAAAGAAAAATGGGAGCGAATGGCAGGGCGAGGGGGCCGCAGTCGCGTGCGGAGAGAGCTGACGAGTCCTCCCTCTTAGGCAGTCATTTTCTGGCCGGCGCCAAGTTTCTCTCATAAGAAAAACAACCTGCCCACTAGCCCCAGTCCATTCGAGGCGGTTCGATCCTTATGTCTCCCAGGCCCGTTCCCCCCTGCCACTCTCCTTACCTTCCGACGTTGGCTCTGTTCCTCTCTCTGCTACGATCTCCCTGATTGCCACGGCGGTGGCTTTCTTGCAATGGCGGGGGCCTTCTGGACAAGATGGGTGCTGACCCTCGCGCTGGCGGTTCTTGGGGTTCAAGCGATCGATATCGACCTCAGTAGTGAGAGTATGTGAATCTCTGCCTGGGATGCGGTTCATGGCTCAGTTCTTTGCCCATGCGATCCCGGTTCTGACTGCGAGTTTCCATAGGTTCGATCAAGAATGCCGCGTCGATAGCAGCCTATGGCATGATGAAGCACTACAAGGGAAACGAGTCGGGCGAAATCCCCGGGAAGCTCCCTAATACCTGGTGGGAGGGCGGTGCCATGTTCATGGCCCTCATCCAATACTACCATTACACGGGCGACTCCACCTACAACAGCGAAGTCATCCAGGGAATGCAGTGGCAGTCAGGTGATTGCGACTACATGCCGAAGAACTACAGTAGCTACATCGTAAGTCCCCCGCTTTCTGGCAGAGCCTCGCCCGGTCTAATGTGTGTATCCAGGGAAACGACGACCAAATGTTCTGGGGGTTGGCCGCCATGACTGCCGCCGAACTGGACTTCCCTGACTCCAGCGATGGGTACTCGTGGCTCGCTCTGGCGCAGGGTGTCTTCAACACACAGGTGGCCCGTTGGGATAACAGCACATGCAACGGAGGTATGCGGTGGCAGATTTGGACCTACGAATCCGGCTACACGATGAAAAACTCCATCTCCAATGGAGGTCTCTTCCAGCTATCGGCTCGACTGGCTCGGTACACCAGCAACAGTACCTACGCGGAATGGGCGGAGCGCATCTTCGACTGGGCGGTCTCGTCCCCCCTGGTAAGCAACTCGACGTGGAACGTGGCCGACTCGACAAGTATCACGAACGACTGTACCACCCAAGGAGACGATCAGTGGACGTACAACTATGGAGCCTTCCTTGGCGGTGCTGCCTACATGTACAACTACGTAAGTGTACTTCCGTCGGATCAAGGGAGCCACCAACTAATCCATCCCAGACCAACGGTACCGTCACTAAATGGTACGACGCCGTCACTGGACTGCTGAACGTCACCTTGGATGAATTCTTCCCCAGCGAATACGGCGGAGAGATCATGTCAGAGATTCTATGCGAGCCGCTCGAAGTTTGCAACGACAACGAAATCATCTTCAAGGGCCTGTTATCCAGCTGGTTGGCATTCACGGCCTATTTGGTGCCGTCGACTTACAGCGAGATCCTCCCCAAACTGCAAGGTTCGGCCAAAGGAGCCGCGACAACCTGTACCGGATACGGCAACAACACGTGCGGTGTGCGATGGTACAACAGCACCTGGGATGGGTGGAGTGGCCTTGAGGAAGAAATGGCTGTTCTCAATCTCTTTGCTGCGAATATGCTCCCTTTCACCAACTCCTCGTCAGCGCCATTAACCTCCTCTACGGGAGGAAATAGTACCAGCGACCCATCAGCCGGGACGGGGGACTCGAACAATGATCAGAAAACATTGAGTAAGATCACCACCGGAGACCGCGCGGGGGCGGGCGTCGTGACGGTGGTCTTTGCGACAGGGTGGTTAGGCATGATGGCCTGGCTGTTCATGGGGTAGGATTCTCGGGAGCCATATATACACAAATCTCTTTGAGCATGTTTTCTTTTTATTTTCGGACTGGCACACGGTCCATTGTACATATGAACGCATTCATTCGATGATATCAAGGATTCTATTGTAAATACCGGTTATGCTAAATCTATCTCTAATTGCAAATGGGCTAATAATAATGTATGTACGACGGATATGAGAAAATGGCCACGGTCCAAAATGCGCCGTAACTGCAAAGCAGAAATCTATCTAGGTCCGTCGGACAGCCCACGCGCAGGCGACGTGCACGCAATGCCGGACAGTGGATGCATGGCCCGGCAGTCTTCCTTCTATTCCTGCGAATCAGGCTGCTTCTCCTTCTCCTTCAACCCGGTCTTTGTCTCCACATGCTCACTGCTAAGATGCTGCCTAGTGATAAACACACTAGCGACAAACCCACACGCAGCCAGAGCAGCATTCATGATCCATATGTTGCGGAGACTCCACGCGTACGCCTCCGCCACCGCGCGTCGCTGAGAGGCATCCTGGACCGAGCGAACGACGTCCACGTTGGCAGCCGCCTCCGATCCCGAAAAATCATCCAATAAGGAAGACGACAGACCCGCCGCGTTCAGACTGTTCTGTCGCATGTCCATGCTGTTCTGGAACACCACGCCCCCGATGACAACCGACATGGCCATCGCAACGTTGCGGATGAATCCGAACGTGGCGGTTGCACTGGCCGTGTCGGCTTGGGAGACGTTGCTCTGCAGCGCAAGAAGAGGCGGGAAGAACAGCAATCCGCACCCCATACCGGCCACGATCTGATAGCAGACTACCTTTGCCAGCGAAGAGCTAGCGCCGAAATTGATGAAGAGCCCGATGCCGAGAACAACGAGGGCGGTACCCACCCAGATGATTTCTTGATAGCGGCCGGTGCGGTGCATCAGTAATCCAGCAATAAGACTGAGTGCGGCTTCGGTTAGCACGAAGGGGAGGATCATGATTCCTGATCGGAACGGGGTGGCCTCTTTGGCTGATTGGAAATACAGAGGGAGGTAGTACTCTGCACCGAGGTAGACCTGTGATGAAAATGTCAGCGTGTGGCTGAGTCTTTATGGAGCAGGGTTTTACTCACGAAACCGTGCGTAAAGTCCACCAGGAAACAGGCAACATTAGACCGCTTCCCAAATACACCTAGGGGCATCAGAGGGTACTTGGCTAGACGCTTCTCACTATAGATGAAGGCGAAGGACATCAGACAGCCGAAAACAATCAGGCAGATCACCTTAGGAGACCCCCAGGGAAATGCATCGCCTCCGAAGTCTAGGCCCAGCAGGAGCAAGATGATGAGCGCAAGCATAGAGAAGCTACCCCACCAGTCTACGGCCTTGATCCCGGCCAGAACAGGGGTCTTGGGGTTATGTATATCCAGGAAGACATAGAGCAGCACGAAGGCTGTTCCGCAGACCGGAAGATTGATCCAAAAAATCCATCTCCAGGAAACGGACTGGGTGAATGCGCCACCAACAATCGGTCCGAGAGCCCCGGCAATCGCCCATATGCACTCAATCAGACCGAGAAACAGGCTACGCAGTCTATCATCATGTCAGCTGCAGGTTTAGCGATTAGCCCCAGGATAGTTTCGTACCTGACGCTGAACAAGTCAGAGATGGTGATTGTGATCAGCTGTATAAGCCCACCACCAGCTATACCCTGTATTCCCCGACCTGTGATTAACATAGGCATGCCATTCGCGGTGGCACATATGATGGACGCCACGAAGAAAAGCGCAACAGCTATGAGGAGAATCAGTTTCCGGCCCCAGATTTCAGACAGGTTGGCCCAGATGTTGGAGCTGGCGGCATTGGCGAGGAGATAGGCACCCCCGATCCACACATAGCCGGACGCCGAGTGTAGATCGGACGAAATTGTGGGCGTTGCCGTGGCCACAATAGTCTGGTCAAGTGCAGAGATGAAGAGCGCAAGCTGGCAGTTTCATGAGCATCCTATCTTGCGGTATGCCAATCGATTGGGGTATCACTCACCGACAGAGCAATCATGGTAGCAAAGATCTTCCAGTTACTGCGAGGCTCGGGCTCTTCGGGGTTTGAAGTCGAAATCTGCAATCCGGTTTCCGATGGGACTCTTTCCAAATCGGGATTGTTTGATTCTATATTTGCCGAACCGGCTCTATCGGATGTTGAGGCCATCTCGATCACTTGCGCCTCTCTAAGGCCTGCGTCAATTGCTGCCCCCATCGCAAACTCTTAGCCGCAAATACCAATCGCAATGCAGACTGGAGAAAAGCCTGAAGGAATCTGGGATCGAAGGCGAAAGACTCTCAGTCCCCAATTGAGTCAGAGTCGGGTTGTTCCGTTGGTTAGTGTCTTGGCCGTACCAGGAGTACCATACCGTACCTGATCTCCCCGGGTGACTCGGCTATGTGCTGTCTTCACTTCAAAAAAAGTAGCAGATGACCAGGAGGAGGGGGAAACTCGAATGTCTGCAAGGGACCAATGGCCCCGTGGTTGCGTTGGCAACAGACATCATCCAGCAATGCTGATGATATGAGATTTTCTTGAAGGCTACCGTCACAGACCTCCGCCAGCCGATCTTTATATACTACTTATATATATATACTAGTATATTGGACGGCATCTTTACTATCGATACGCCGTCATCATAGTATCAGCCAAAAATATATTATTTAGTTGCTGATGCTCGTGGTAATTTCAATGATTGAATCGAGTGAAGGAACCGAGTTCAGGTTTCTCGATATATCTCCAACTCCACGTCCTGTTTTCAAGCGGAACAGTCCCCAACCCGTGAAGCAGGTTTAACTAATAAATCGAGGCACCCATTTATACAGACCTGGGGAGAACATGCCTGAGATCGGAGAATCTAAGACTAGGTTTTCCCCGGGATTGGTGTCACCAGATGGGTTCATAAATAATAATAACAAAGGCCTTTTCGGTAATGGAGGCAATGGAACGGCGCGTCTACTAAGTCCAAATAGGCTTGAACTCCGCCTGGCCGTCTGTCAGAATCACTCCACTGGTTGCATGAATCCTTCTCGGGGCTTACTGCAACAACCCAATTGTAAGACATTGGCAGACCCTTCCCCGGCTTTTCAGAGGAGTCCCCTCGCAGCAAGGTCTTGGCATGGGGTTGAACAGCATGATATGACGCATTTGGTGCCTTTTGAAGAAAGTATGATTAGCCAACATCCGACTATGCAAGAACATGTTGTCGAAATGGGGACGGTATATATACAGACATGAATTCGGCCCTTCATGTCCGGAATATGATATTCTCTCCATTGAACCCAACCATTAAGCAAAGGTAAATGACATACCCTCATTATGTGGTTAGAGGCTTTCACTGTTTTTGCTGCAGCCGTCCTTCCCACGGCGACTGCAAAGACATCTCATCTCACTGTTGACACAACGGTTGGCCAGCTCTATGGCATGATCAATGGCTCAGCCCCGGACGTTGCACAGTTCCTCGGGGTTCCCTTCGCAGCACCTCCAGTGAACGAATTACGCTTCGCACCTCCGCAGAGCAAGCCCGCAGAGGCTATAGTTGATGCCACAAAAATCGGACCATCGTGCCCCCAGTATCCATTGACCACGACGACAGACCCATCGGTGTACACTTTTGATTCTCCCTGGTTGCAGCCGTATGGACCAACATCGGAAGACTGTCTCATGCTCAATGTTTGGACTCCGTTGGATGCTGTCAATGTAACAGCTGAACCATTACCGGTTTTGATCTGGATGTTCGGCGGTGGTTTCTACGAGGGCGGGCTGTTGACCAATGGCTTCAATCCGAGTAATTGGATCCAGAGGACCCAGTCTCATATCGTTGTGGCTATTAAGTAAGTTATACCCCATTCCGTATCATTTGACTCACTGGTGGCACTCTGGACAAGAGGAAAATGCTCACATCTCCTCCTATCACTCTATTTGGTATGTAACTCAAATTGACCACATGATCACACATCAGCTACCGAAACAATATCTTCGGCTTCCCCAACTCTGCTGGTCTAGCTGAGATTGGCCAGAACCTGAATCTTGGACTTTTAGACCAACGCTTTGCCGTCGAATGGATCCGAGACAACATCGCTGCCTTTGGCGGAGACCCTTCCAAGATGACCCTCTGGGGCCAGAGCTCTGGCGCCGCCAGCACCGACTACTACAACTATGCCTGGCCCAATGACCCCATCGTGTCTGGCTTGATTATGCACTCTGGCAGCGTATTTGCCACCGGGGCTAGCGTGGACGTCGAGCATACGAATTTCACATTCGTCGCTGACCACATGGGCTGCGGAGGCTTATCCCCCCAGAACGAATTAGCTTGCATCAGAAACGTCAGCGCGGATGCCATCATCCAATTCTACGAGAATTATACTCTGTATTCAAGCGGTCCAACCCTGAAGTTCACAACCATCGTGGACAGTGTGACCAAATTCGACGATTACCCTTCCCGCGCTTTTGCTGGGAATTATTCCAAACTGGTATGTGATGTGCAATGGAGTCCGACCTCACATCTTTCTTCAGATTCTCATCACCTTCTATTTATTTAGCCCGCTATTTTCGGCACGAATGCCAACGAAGAAGCTTCACTGGTGGTGTGGGCCGGCCCATTGGGAGGACCGAACATGACCTACGTCCACGAGGAGACGGTAACCCATCTCTGTCCTGCAAACTATAACGGCCGGTGAACTTACAACACCCACCCATCCTAAAATAAATGATGGCAGCCCATACTGACTACGCAATTACAGTCTCCGCTACAACACCTCTTCCCTGTCCTTTCGGTACTTCAACACCGCAAATTTCAGCAACATCTCGCCTCGTCCGTGGGAGGGACACCACAGCTCCGAGTTCCCCTTGCTCTTTGGTACGTACTCGCAGTACGGTGGCCCAGCCACGGCATTTGAGACCGCTGTGGCATCCCACTGGCAGGACCTGTATCTTGCGTTCATGCGAGACCCAGTCAATGCACTACCGGCGATGGGGTGGCCAGCCTACTATCCCGACGGACACGCCATGATGTTCGCGGCAAATGGGACTGTGACGAGCCTCCTGCCGATGAGTGTTCTGGAGACCCAATGTGCGGGGATTCCGGAGCCAACAATCGGATTGTAATGAGATAGTAGCATATTCTCATCTATGTGATTCCCGGGTACGGTGTCCGTACTCCGTCCTATACAGATTTGTATCCCACATCATCGAACCCTATATGGTTTTAATTTATACTGCAAAGAGCAAATACACAGGGACTCTTTCCTCTCCATGATTCTGTAGCGGAGACCCTCCCCCCCCCAACACCCCGCATATTCATGGAATTTGATGAACTAGCATAGGCTAGCATTGACCTCCGTATATTTCGAGGTCTATTCCAAACCTACAACCCTCACCGTATCCCTTTCCACGTCCACATCCCCTCCCACACCACACAGAAACCCACCTCTATCATACCTATACATCGATAGATCGTATAAACTCCCCAACCGCCAGCGGGAGGGCTTCTCCGGTATGCACAACACAGACACCCACACCCAACCCCGCATCCATCACAAACCCAAATAAACACAACCTAACGAAAGACCATCAACAAAACAAATACACCGACTCTATACGCCACCGTGACCATAACCGGGCCATCGAACCCTCGAAAGTCAAAAAAAAAAAAAAAAAAAAAAACCAGCTCCCAATCAATGAATCCATCACGTGGTATATATAAACCCCACGATCCGAACCCGACGCAACGGAATCTATTTATTTGTTGTGTACCAGGAAATTGCGGAACGAGTCCCAGTGATCGGAGTCGGCGTAGCTATAGCAAACAAGCACAACAGATTAGCAAATCGAGCTTCACTAATTACCCCCCCGCCCGTGGGGATGGGGGTTTGGGATATGAGTATGAATGGGTGAGTGAGAAGACATACATATACACCATACTACTCCTCAAACTCGACATCAGAGTCTCCGGATGCCACCGGAAGATATACATAACGAGGGCCCAGCTGACACTCGCAAAGACCGGCCAGGCGTGGCTCTCCATTTTGGTGCGCACGTCGGGCCCAATCAGCGACGAGAGGGGGTGCATGTCCGGCCGAACGGAGAGTTTGGCCATCGCCAGAACCACTCGGGCGAAGATGTAGATGACGATCTAGGATATTATGTCAGTCTCGGGTCTGCCTGTTTCCTGTAGTACATAATATATGTAGGAAAGTAGCTTACCTGCTGCGTGATACTCGTCTTATGTCTGCCGAACACGGCGTACCCGCCCAACAACCCAGCAAAGAAACTGTCATAGCGACCTTCCTTCCCGACGTCGGCGGGGTTGACGTTGCGGAGGGCGATCATGGCGCTCTTGTATATTAGCGCGAAGGTGGCGAGGTTGCGGGCGTGTTGGCGGGTGGCTTTGAAGACGAGCTTGGCTTTTTCGCGGATGCTGAGGGGGGTCGTAGGATTAGCTTTGGTGATGGGTTGGCTAGCTGGTTTGGGTAGGTAGGGAGTCTTACGTTCCGGAGCGGAAGAGGAAGATCATTCTGTGTTTCGGGGAGAGAGAGTCATGTTAGCTTGTTCTGCTCTGCTCTGCTCTGCTCTGCTCTGCTCTCGGGCTTGAGCCTGATCGTGGGGGGTATGGAATGGACATACACCAAGGCATGCGGAAACCGCACCTTGGCGCCGTAGACTGCGCCATTGCGCACACCCTTGAAGAGGGAGAGGAGGGGCGCAAGGTCCGGGTTTGTGACCAGGGTATCGAGACGGGACTGGAACGACATTAGGACGGGGGACTTCGGGGGGTTGAGGGCTGGAGGGAGCGAGGAGTGGACAGGTAGGTGCCTACTCACCATGAGCGCATCCATGGTGGTGGTGGTGGTGGTGGTGGTGGTGGTTGCGGGGACCTCGGCAACCCGTTCGAGCAGGACTCGGTCGTAACGCAGTTGGGCTTACTTCCACCGGGGGCAGTCAACGGGGGAGGTTAGTGACGGGCATGGGGGTCCGGAGAGGGAGGAGAGCAGCCGGAGACGAAAGGACGCATAGCCCGCGAAGATATTGCGATGGCCGATCAGCGAAGGGGGTGGGGAGGCGGCATTTAAGCTGGGTTGGAGATCCGCGATTCAGCCAAAAGATCCTCGGCATGTGAGAGCCGGCCCGAGCAACGTCATGGTCACGTGCACCCCTGCTACACACACTACAGGAAGAGGAAGACAGTTGAAGAAACGAACTTTTGCTTCTCGAGCACAATAGGTACATACATGTACGAGCTAGTTGCTGGACCATGGTCAGAGATAAAAGCCAAACCCCCCGGGAACGCCTCGTGCGCGATACATAGACAGTGAGAACAGGAGCAGTAGGTAGTAAGTAGTAGTAGTCGAAGTAGGAAAAATCAACATGCAACCAATGCTTTACGCCGTCTTGGCCCTCTTGTGTCCCTCGTCCTCCGAGATGTCGTCCACGTCCATCATGTCCTCGTCCTCCTCGTCCGACTCCACGCCCGCGCGGCGCTTCAGACCCTTCATCTTGCGGGTCTGCAGGCCGGTCAGGTCCTGCTTGCCCAAGTGCACCCGACCGATCTTGTCGCCGATGGCGTCCAGACCGATGTTCTTCTTCATCTTGAAGTCCTCGTTGGGCCGCTTGCCCTGCTTCATGGCCTCCTTCATGAGGTCGGTGGGGGCCTCCTGCAGACGGCCGACCTTGAAGTCGAACTTAGGACCAATCTCGTCCAGCTCCACACGGGGGAGCTTGTGTCCGCTGCGCTTCGTGCGCAGCTTGTACCAGCGCAGGTGGATCACGGGCGCCAGACCCTCCGTCGGCTCCTCCGCACTGATCATCAACACGCACTGCAGTCCCTCGACATCGATCTTGTCGCTCGCCTCGCCCTTGAACATATCCACGAACATGCTCTTCATCATGACATGCGCCGTCGACGTGGAATCCTCCCAGGCACTGCCGGAGAAGAGCAGCATCGGCCGGACGCCGACACCGATGTGCATGTGCAGGTTGCTGTCCTGCTGGCCCTCCGGGTGCGGAAGCAACATCAGCTCGCACATGTCGAGAACCTTGCCGCTGAAAATCCGCGCCAGAGTCACGCAGTTGGGCCGCTTCTTGTTGCTGCTGCCGAACGCCACAATACCGCACTCGTTCTTGTCGGCCAGGAACTCCAGGCTCTCAACGTTCTCGAACGGGTGGATGCTCTCGTTCTTCTTGTGGAACAGCACCGAGTTCGGGGTCGTCAGGGAGTGGAACGTCTTCAGCACCGTGTGAAGGGGTTGCGGGCATTTCGAGCCGTGCAGGAGCAGCGTGCGCTTGGCCGGTTCGATGAGCTGCGGCTCTTTGGCTTTGAGGATGCGCGCCGTGCGCGCATTCTTGGGTTTTCTGCGAAGCGGAAAAAACGGTGGTTAGAAATTGGACAATGGGGGCTTCCAGGACCGAATCGGGCTTACACTTCTCTGAGCATTTTGACCGATATTGGGTGTGGTTTGGGGGGGGGGGGGGGTTTGGGGGGGGGGGGTGGGGGGAGGAGAATTGCAGGCCAGCGACGGGCCTCGTAAAATCGAAAAAAGGCGGAGCGAAAACTTTTGGCGGAAAAGGGCTTGGCATCGCTTATCGATAAGCTTATTGTCTCCACTTCCTGACAACAACAACATTTCTACGCAGAGGCACAGAGTAATATCATAAAAATTAATAAACGGTGAATCATTCAAATCTGGCACTATGTACGTGTATCGCTGCTAAATCTACTCTATCCGCAGCTTTTCAAAGTCACGGATCTGCTCCTCCAGACGAGCAGCCTCGCTCTCCGCATCACGGAGCTTCTTCTCCTCCATCTCCCGAACCTCCGGCTTGGCCTTCTCCCAGCCGGCGCCGGTGATCAGGTTCTGCTGGCGACGCACGGTGTCGCGCGCCCTCTCCAGGCTGGCTTTGGCCTTGCCCTCCTGCTCAAGGGCCACCTCCTTGGACACACGGAGGTAGACAGCCGCCTCGGAGCTGATAGGAGCGACCACACAGCCCGAGGGGGCAGTGGTGTTCTCGGGGCCGAGCACGCTCAGCTCGCCCAGGGTCTTGCCTCCCAGAGACTTGATGCTGGTAAGCTCCTCGGAGACGGTCTTGTAGCTGGTGGCATCGTAGGTCTGGACGATGATGTCACCCTTGGTCTTGACATCGTATTGGGAGAGGATCGAGCGGACGGCCTTGGAGGTGTTGAGAATCAACTCGTAGGCAGTCTCAGCCTCGGGGTCGTCGAACTCGGCCAGGTATTCGGGGTACTTGGCCTTCATGATCGAAATGGTGGCGTCGTCGGGACGACGGGGGAGACGCTGCCACAAGTGCTCGGTGACGAAAGGCATCATGGGGTGGATCAGGGTCAGGGCACCCTCAAGAGCAGTGTACAGGGTCTGCTTGGCGGACTCCTGCTGCTCCACAGGGACCTCGGGAGCCAGGAGGAACTTCGAGTTCTCAATGAAGACGTCGCAGAGCTGGCTGTACCAGTACTGGTAGGCGATCTGCGCAGACTGGGAGAATTCACGCTGCTCCAGAACCTCGTTCATCTCCTTGGCAGCGTTGTTGAACTTGTGCAGGATCCAGCGTTCAGCGAGAGACTCCTTGCCAGTCTTGGCAAGGGCCGGCTGAGGCTTGAAGTCGTCGCCCAGCTTGCCCAGCACGAACTTGGTGGCCTGGTAGATCTTGTTGCAGAAACGGCGGTAACCGTGGATGACCTGGATATCGAAGGCAATGTCGCCACCTAGAATAACAATCAGCATAAATTCACATTGCAAACACTGCGAGAGTCACATACCGCCAGTAGTGTAGGAGACCAGGGCGAAGCGCAGCGCATCAGCACCGCACTCGGGGATACCCTTGGGGAAAGCCTTCTTCTGGTACTTCGTAGCCGCAGCAACCTCCTTATCGGCAAGGTTACCGACAAGCAGCTTGTCGTGGAGCGTTTGAAGCTGGATACCCTCCATGACGTCCAGAGGATCAACGACGTTACCCAGAGACTTGGACATCTTGCGACCCTCGGAATCTCTGATCAAGGAATGGCAGTACACCTCCTTGAAGGGGATCTTGCCGGTCATCTTGATACCCAGCATGATCATTCTGGCGACCCAGAAGAAGAGAATATCCCAACCAGTCTCCAAGACGGAAGTAGGGTACAGGTTCTCGAAATCGTGGGTCTGGCGGGGCCAGCCCAGGGTAGAGAACGGCCACAATCCGGAAGAGAACCAGGTGTCAAGCACATCGGGATCTCTGATCAGCTCGAACTTCTTGCCAGGGAACTTGGCCGCAGCCTTCTCCCGGGCCGCCTCCTCAGTGCGACCGGTGACCCAAAGGTTGCCATCGCTGTCATCACCATCCTCGGCCTCAATCTTCACGAAGTAGGCGGGAGCCTGGTGACCCCACCAGAGCTGGCGGGACAGGCACCAGTCGTTGATGTTGTTCATCCAGCGGAAGTAGCTCTTCTCCGCAGATTCGGGCCGGATGATGATTTCACCCTTCTCAACAGCCTCGATAGCAGGCTTGGCAAGCTCCTCCATCTTCATCCACCACTGGGGCTTGAGAATAGGCTCGATCACATCGTTAGACTTGGCGCAGCGAGGGATCTTCATGGGGTTGTGCTCCCACTTGACGTACAGTCCCTGCTCCTTGAGCATCTCGATGACCTTGTAACGAGCGTCGAAGCGCTTCATGCCAGCAAAAGGACCACCCTTGCTGTTGAAGGTACCGTTGTCGTTCAGGACGGAGATAAACTCGAGGCCGTGGGCCTTTCCGCGGTTGAAATCGTTGAAATCGTGGGCAGGCGTGATCTTGACGGCACCGGTACCGAACTCGGGATCGACATCCTTGTCGGCGACGATGGGCATCAGACGATCGACGAAGGGGTGACGGGCAAACTTGCCGATCAGGTGCTTGTAACGCTGGTCGTCGGGGTGGACGGCAATACCACTGTCACCGATCATGGTCTCCGGACGGGTGGTGGCGATCTCGATCCGCTCCTTGGTGCCATCGATTTCGTAGCAGAAGTGGGTCAGCACACCGAACTCGACCTTCTTCTCGTAGCCAGGCACGTCGAGGAGGGTGCGGCCCTCGACCTCCTTGTTCTCCACCTCCAGGTTGGACAGGGAGGTGTTCAAGTGCACACACCAGTTGACCAGGCGGTTGGCACGGTAGATGATGCCCTCTTCGTGGAGACGGACGAAGGTCTCGGTGACGGCGGCCGACAGGTTGGGGTCCATGGTGAAGGCCTCGCGCGTCCAGTCGAAAGAACCACCAACTCTCTGCAGAGCGTTCTTGATGTTGGCGTGGTACTCCTGCTTCCAGGCCCACACTCTGTCGACAAGAGCCTCACGACCCAGGTCATGACGGGTCTTCTTCTCCAGCTTCCAGAGCATCTTCTCGACCACACTCTGCGTAGAGATACCGGCGTGATCCATACCCGGAAGCCACAGAGTCGTCTTGCCCTTCATACGCTGCCAGCGGATCATGGTGTCTTGCAGGGCGTTGGTGAGGGCGTGACCCATGTGAAGGGCACCGGTGACGTTGGGGGGAGGAATAGGGATGACGAAGGAGCCTTCCGGCTTGACCTTGCCATCGGGACCGAATTCGGGCAAGAAAAGACCGCGCTCCTCCCACCATTGGTAGCGGCCAGCCTCGATAACCTTGGGGTCGTAGGCATCGGTGGTCTTCTCCTTCTCGACCTTAGCCTTCTTCTCAGCCTTAGGGGCGGCGGTCTTCGGGGCCGAGGCAGCCTTGGCCTGCTTCTCGGCGAACTTCTTCGCCTTCTCGGCCTTGCGACGCTCACGCTCCACTATATCGGTATCACCATCGCTTGTTAGAAAGATGCGCCAGGCCAGGAGGCGTAGCAAGTCAAGCTCGCCTATGGTCCGGGTATTACATACGTTCCTTCTCGGTTTTCACCTTCGGGGCGGCGGCACCAGCATCCTGGTTCCTCAATTGGTCATCGGCCTGGGGAGGGACATCGGTGACGGGAGCCTTGGGCTCACCAGCTAAAGGACGCACCCGTATAGTCAGCCACCGAGCTCCGCGGAGGAGAGGGGAAGGAGGACAAGGGAGCTGGGGAAAGACTTACTCGGGTTCTGGGGGGCGGAGGGTTGAGCCATTCTGGAAAACGGACGATATAAGGGAGGAGGGAATCTCCAGGGCGCCGATTGCGCCACGAGTCGACGGATAAGTATCTTGAACACCGGTGACTCAAACGGCGATAGAGAGGGCAAGGAGGGGGAGGGGTTGGGTCGTTGTGCGAATGCGGGCAATTAAATTTCCTGGCGCAGAGCAAAGAACGGAACGAATCAGAGGATGCGAGTGCGGGGCCAGAGGGAAACCGGGCGGTGGAGAAGGTCGGGTTGATCTGGTCTAGCAGGTGCAAGGACGGGGTCCGTGAAGCATTGGGTTGGTGCTGGGCTGGTTGGTTCCCTTGATCGGGCAATCTGTCCACGACGGCGAGCTCGTTCCTCTCTGCTTGTCTGTTCGCTGCAGACAAAGGCCCATGCAGGACGAACGCCAAAGGAGTCACGGTCACGTGGGGCCGGGCGAGGGTGGGTGGCCTCAGGCCAGGCGGGTTAACTCCATACTACGGGGTACTACTACACGCTACACTATTCACGAATACGTGCTCCATCGATCTCGAGTAATCCCGCTTGAGAAGCCTCTACGTACATGCTCTAGTCTGTCGAGAAGGCATTCCCTTCTATTCAGCGCCAGCACCCAACAAACACAAGCTCTGGAATCAGATGTGCACCAAGCTGGACCCGCACGCCGGTCAATGACGCATCAATGTAGGATTGGCATGCAGATTATGATCGAAACTGTAGAAGGGCAAAAAGAGGCGACGAGAATGCAACGCAAAATCATGAAAAAAAAAACGAAATCCCATCAACACCAGTCCAACTAGTCGCAAGGGAAGGAAGGAGAAACGGCAAAGGCGCAGGAGTATGGGAAAGGTTATATGGTTACGTAGGATCAAACAGGAGCGAACATCCATCCCTCTCTAAACACCGTCTGATAGATTCCACTCACTGGGTATGCCAAGTCGAGATATATTAGGCGTATGTCATCTGTTCATCATCATCGTCTCTCTCCGTATTCCATAGCTCATCGCACCCACGGCGCTTGCACGTCTTGCCGCTGGACCACGCCCGGTCACGGCGCACAAGCCGGGGTGATGTTTTTCGGTAGTAAACTCAGCATCCCATCCAGACAGACTAACTCAATATCCGAACCAAATCCCGCCATCACGTTGTCGGAGAATGACACTGGAGGAGAAAGCATCGAGGCGACGCACCCAGTGTACAGGTGTGAAATAACCCTGCCAACGCGCCGAACACGCTTAAGCGGTCGCGTTGTTGTTCCGAGCAGCCTGGGCCTCTGCCGCCCGCACGGGGGCGAAGTAGGGATGAGCCATGGCCTCCTGAGCAGTCAGGCGTTCCTGGAGGATATTAGCGAGGGGGTCTTCTACAAAAAGGAAAGGGCACCCATACCGCATGGTCGTATCGGAGAAGTTTGTCCAAAAAGTCAATCGCTTCATCACTGACGAAGCGCTGGTTCTCAGCATTGACGAATGAGTGCCAAGGCTTCCGGGGAAAGCGGGAGAGGATCTCGTCATATTGAGGGTCCAGCTCGATCTCGTACTTGTCCAGGTACTCGAACAGCTCCTCGGTTCCAAGCACCTTGGCGATCTTCACCAGCTGGTCGGAGTTGCTGTTGCCGTGGAAGAAGGGCTCCTTGCGGAAGATCATGGAAGCAAACATGGCTCCCAGGGACCACATGTCCAAAGAGTAGTCATATTCTTGGAAGTCGACAAGGAGCTCGGGGCCCTTGAAGTACCGGGAGGCAACGCGGACGTTGTATTCCGTGCCCTTGTGATAGAATTCCGCAAGACCCCAATCAATAAGGCGGAGCTACACACCGCATCAGCAGACGTCACCAGACGGCTTGGGATCGGGCCTACCTTGCGCTTTTCGTGGTCGATCATGACGTTGTGGGGCTTCACATCACGATGCATGATACCCTTGCTGTGGCAGAAATCCAGGGCCTTCAGGAGTTCAAAGACATAAAAGCGAACGTCGTAGTCGGAGAACCGCGGGTAAAGGGTCCGGAAATCTGTGTTGTTGACATACTCGAACACCAAACTCGGCGTCTTGCTCTGGCTGTCGCGTACCACATCCAACAAGGCCACCACGTTGGGGCCACCTGCCAGGTTCTGGAGGATCTTGATCTCACGCTTGATCTTCTTCTTCTTAACCGGCTTGAGCACCTTGATGACACACTTCTGGTAGTTGACCACATTGATACCTTCGAATACCTCCGAGTACTTTCCACGGCCTAGATGGGAGGTCTGTCAGCCTGATGTTTACGCCGCCCAGCCACCATCTGGCGGCGGGATGCCGTGACGGGAGGGGGG
>KZ825865.1:46392-80463 GCA_003184645.1 Aspergillus ellipticus CBS 707.79 | reverse complement strand
GCCCTTACCGATCTTGCGGACGACCTCGTAGTTCTCCAAGACACCCCAGGAGATGTTCACACTGTCATAGTCCCAGTAGGACCGGGGCATATGCTCGTTGACATCGGCGTAGACGCGCGCCATGGTGATGGCGGCTGGCAGACAGTGTCGGAGTCAGCCCACAATCGGATATCGACGATAAAAAGCGGCGGGGTAGAGAGGGGACGAGGAGGGAGAGAGTCGCGATTGAAGGGGGGGGGAGGGGACAGACAACAGCAGCTGCAAGACCAGGGAGTCGAAGAACCCGTCTCAACAGCGCAGCCGTGCTATCGTCCGGGGCAAACGGTGGGCAGCACAAAGAGAGTATAGACTCGTATTATGGGGGTGATGATCAGAATGGCTCTCAGCGTTTCGCGCCGCCTTCGCGGTCACGGGACCGGGACGTGGAAGGAAGGCTAGATCACCTGCCGCCCGGAGAAACCGTTGATGCGGGCGCGGGCGAGCGTTGCCGTTCTCGGCCAGGCCGTCAGTCCGTGTGTTTGTCCGTCCGTCAGTCCGTCCGTCAGTCTGTCGCGCGACACTCCAGCAAGACTCGCCAGCATCCCGCCCAGCCAGAGCGCCGAGTACTGCGCGCGGACGAGGCTGGCTTTTAAGCCCGCGGCCAACGCAGCCACCATGTTCTACGATCTCAACGTCCCCTATGGCTCGGATGATCCCGAGATCTCCCATACCTTAAACTTTCTTGCAGAACGTGCGTCATGTTTCCCCCTCCCCCTCCAACCACACGACCCGATCAGCACGCAGTCCCTCTCCCGGGCACATGAAGCGCTGACCTGACTCCAGTGGGTTACACGACGGTCGCATTGTCGCAGACCCTGAGCGGAAAGCTTCCCCAGAACCTGTCACCCCCGGTCCCCCCCAAGAATGCTCCCAAGGGCCTGACAATTCTCACCCGCTTGAACCTGACCCTCTCCGACCCGGCGCAGAACCAACGCCTCTCCAACCTGACGCAAATTTATGACCTGGTGGCCCTGCGACCCACCAATGACAAGATCCTCCTGAATGCGTGCACCAACCTGGAATGCGACATCATCTCTTTGGATTGCTCCGAGCGCCTGCCCTTCCACTTCAAGTTCAAGATGGTCTCTGCCGCGATATCACGTGGGATCCGGTTCGAGATCTGCTATGGGCCGGGAGTCACGGGGAGCGGTCTTGAAGCTAGGCGGAACCTCATCGGCAATGCCATGTCCTTAATTCGGGCAACGCGCGGCCGGGGAATTATCGTGTCAAGTGAGGCGCGGAGAGCTCTGTCTGTGCGGGCGCCGTGGGATGTGATCAATCTGGCCTGTGTTTGGGGTCTATCACAGGAGCGTGGTAAAGAGGCGATCTGCGAGGAGGCTAGGAAAGTGACCGCGTTGGCCAAGTTGAAGCGGACGAGTTGGCGGGGAATCATCGACGTTGTCGACGGGGGAGAGACCAAAGCGCCCAAGGCCCCAGCCCCGGGGCCAAAGAAGCCTCAAGTCGAGGCCAAGGGAGATAACTTAAAAAGAAAGGCGTCCCTGGGCTCCGAGCCAACTGGCGAAGAGGCCGAGAAGCCGTTGTCCAAACGCGAAATGAAGCGTAGGGCCAAGAAAGCTCGATTGGGAGCCGGCGATGAGACAGCGACCTGAGACGAGATCAGGTGCTCAAATCTACGTACTACGAGCGGAGTAAGGACCTTGTCAATTTGCCTTGCAGATGCAGTCCTTGACTTCACGGGTCGTCAGTCGTCTGGCAGGCAGTCTTATCCGTGTGATACTGCCTTTGCCGATCTTTATCTGGGGGCTGATGGGCTTACCCTGATGTCACTAACCGATGCCAGTGATTCAGACATGCGGACTGGTTAGAAGGATCTGTCTGTCCTGCGCCAGTCGCTGGGCCCAGTCGCTGGCAAGCAAGCTCCTTGAATACGATGGAGCAATTCGAATCCGGGGCACTGCCCATACATATGATAGCGGAGTCAGCTATCTATGTTAGCCATCAGCCAAGACATTAACTTGAATATATCTATCTACTGGTGCCTTTATCTTAAATCCCATCCTTAACCACAACATGCCTGTAACAATAGTATACACCAAGCAATGCCTAAGTGACGCCCGGAAACACCCATGACATGATGAGAAACATATACCTCCGTACCACCTCTAGTACTCCACGGTTCCACAACTCATCTTATTTGAATCTCGTAGATCAATCTTATTTCCATTCAGTACTCCCCGTTGCTCCTAACACATCCTCAAATTCCCTATATACAATCAACCAACCAACCAACCCCAATCCCAATCCCATCCTACACATATAAAAACATCACATCGAACCTATCCTCTCTGACCCTTCACAAACCCCTTCTTCCTATAAACCAACTCAAACCCCTCCCTCTCCGCATTCCTCTTACTTCCCCCCTCAACCCCCGTACTCAACGACACAACCCTCAACCCCATCTTCCTCGCACACCGCACCCTCTCCCGAATAAGCCCAACATGGACCCCCTTCCCACGATACCCAGGCACCGTACTATCCAAATACAAATGCCCGACACTCTCCCCCTCCTCCACTCCCTCACCAGCATCCAGTACCCCCAACGCCGCCGTCCCGACCACGACACCCCCCTCCCCCCTGGCAACAAACAACCTCGTATCCTCCCTCACCACCGCAATCCTCGCCAACACCCCCAACAAGTCCCTCGATCTCCCCTGCTCCGCAAACCCCGCAATCGACGCCTCAATAAACTCCTCTTTTTCCTGCTCACTCGGGTCCTTCAACTCCTCCACCTCAGCCACCACATCCATCCCCTTCCCCTCTCCCTCTCCCTCTATCCCACTCCCAAGATACCGAACATAAACCCCCAACTCGCCCCAACACCAATACCCCCTCTCCCCGAGCACCCGTTCCGCAGAGCCATCCGCCGCCTCACAGAGATGGACATCAGGCGTGAGACCGATTTCGCCGTAGAGGGCCTCTAGGGTCTCGAGGTCAATGTGCGTCACAGCGTGGGCCATGCCGAGGCCGACGACCCGGTTGAGTTTCCCGGTGTAGGCGCGGAGGGTGCGCACCGCGGTGCCGTTGCATATGGGTTGGATGATGATGGGGGTGGTTAGGGTTGGGGTTAGGTGCAGGATTTGGATGGCTTGGGCTTGGCGGTTTATGTGGGCGATTTCGGTGCGTTCGAGTTGAGAGATTGTCAGGGGGAGAGTGGGTGGCATTTTGGGTGGTTAGTTGGTGGTGGTGGTGGTGGTGGTGGTGGTAAGTTTTGGTGGAATGGTGGGTTGACTGTTGTTGGGTTTGTTTGGTGGTGGGGATGTAATTTGATGCGATTGGAATGAGATATGTAGTGTGGAATAGTATAGATCAGTATAATTAAATGCAAGTCGGTTGGTACTTGACTACAGAAGGGTTTTATATGGCCCAGGAAGACAACTACTATATGGTTTTAAGAATAGTAGCAAATGATGTGATTTGTGACTCACACCTCAACCTAATCTAACAGCTATATACTAGGCAGTTTAGTTACCCAGCGGTGCGAAATGTATCACTAACCAAGTATATGGAGGAGTTAGTTCAGTGCTAGTGCTTATCCCAGCACCCTACTTCCACCAACTAGCCCTACTCCGATCAAGCCAAATCAAACTACCTCACTAACTAGGTAGTAGGTATGGACAGAGTATATACTAAATATAAATCGATTGGATAGGGTTACTCTCATTGCTTGTACTAAATTACCAAGGATTCATTCCTTTCTCCCCAGGGGCAAAGGCAGGATTAAGGAAGAATCTAGTACTACTCATAAGAGTTGCATTGCATGGGTCAATCAAATTCTACGAATGCTTATGGTTGCAATCATTTGAGATTAGAGAAACTTATTTGGGGCGAGTTTTCTCTTTAGCTCGGGCTATCACAGGTGAGGCCGGGAGGATTAAATCTCAGGCTTCATTTAGGGATGTCGATGTTAACTACCTGCATAACCTTACCTATACAATAGAATCAAAATAGTCTTTCCACTCAGGCTGAGTCTCATGCACTCTACTATAAGAAGAGCTATATTGCTACGTTCGTCCATTTCATATATGTGAAAGTCTTATGCCAATGACCATGCTTGAATTGAATTCATTCAACTAGACAGACAGGCAGACTTGGTAGAATCAACAGTACAAAATGACATCAGCTAGGCTTCTTCTGCTTCTGTTTGCGCTTGAGCAATCTCAAGTTTCTGATTTGCGGCTCTTCTCGAGTTGAGGAAAGGCATTAAAGTCTTCTTGTATGCCCATTCGTTCTCTTCTGCACGCCGATAAAGGTCTTCCGTGATATGGATGGCGGGCTTGCGTTTGATGATGAATTTTTTGATGTGATGAGTGTCACCTAGATCAAATAGGATCTCTGTGAACACATTAGTAGCAGGGGCTGCAATGTCTTGTTCCGTAAATAGATTGACCAGCTCATCAAGGTCCTCATCATAGAAGCCTTCATTTTCACGTCGAATTAGAAAGAAATTCAAGAGGATCGGCGAAGCATCATATTCCGTATACTGCAGAAGAGCATTTGAAAGCATCACTTTTTCTTTGAAAGAACAGTAGTCATTTTGCCAAAGCGCATCCCAAGCCTTCTCTGTGGTTACCACTGAACCAAGTCGGATGAACATCTGGATGCTATTCACAGAACCCCATCTAAGTGATATCTCTGTAAGAAGTCCACAAAACAGGGGCTGATAAATCTTGTTCAGCACATAATTCATTTAGCTCGTAAAGATCCATAAAATCAACGAAGCCCCCATTTTCATTCCGGAATGGAAGGAACTCCAGTAGAGCTTGTGAAAGATCAAATTCTCCATATTTCAGAAGTGCATTGGCAGCTTTCCTAAGACGCTTAAAGGGAGCAAATCTGTATTGATTATTTCGCGAAATCGTTCGGCAAATCGCATTCCAAATCTTTTGAGGATTAAAATCCCGCACCTCTTTCAGCAACAAATCGAAGAGTCTATATTGATCATTCAGAAAAGCATGTTCCAAAACCTGTTGTGTAACAGGCATCGCTGATCCCAGTCGATCGGTCAGCATTTGAAAGGCCTTGAGATCCACCAAAACTTTATCCAGAGTCTTCAATACAACCTCTTCGGTAACTTTCATAACACTTCGTAAATTCAACAACTTTTCCATTGCATGGTGCCTTCCAAATGCCATAACCAGGGCTTCCTGGGTCCCCACTGCATCCACCAGGTCGTCACAGATTTCAATCAGCCCTTGATCAAGCAGTTTTATCAATTCCTCGAATGTCAAACGATTTTGCTCCAGAAGGCTACCTATTATTCGGTAACCCTGTACGTGATGACCTTGTTTCAACCAGAGCGGCAGCAAATTCCTAGACCCCATCGTTGTCTTAAAGAGACGATCTGTTACTGGAACACTTGGGAATTTGTTGAAAAGAAATTCGAGTGCTTCGATATTGTCGTTCATTGCTGCTGATACTAACACTTCCTCCGTGATTGGCAGATTTTTATCGAGCTCAAGCAAATACTCCAGGGCAGATTTTTCACGATTCTGGTAAACCACCGAGCATAAAATCTTCTCGCTGATTGCAATTTCCGACTCCGGGTTGTTCCTGACCAGGTCTATCATCTGTCGTGGGAAGCCAAATTTACGATAAGCGGCCTTCATTGTTGCCTCTGAATTGTCAAAAACAACTAGTTCCTGCTTTTCGTTTGTCCACAAGCATTCGCATCATGGGATCATCAGAACCTTTCCTTGCCACGCTGTGGATCAGTTTATATTCGAGATAAAGGCCTTGATGACATTTTGCGAGTAACAATTTCATGCATTCAAAGCCATTTTTATAGAATGAAAGAGGCTGCAAAAGTTCCGAGGTAATTTCAATGCCAGCCATTCTTTTCCTTAGCAAAGAAAACAATGCACCGTTTTTCCAATGAGCAGAATTGGCTGCTGCCACTAACATTTGCTCTGTGATTTGAATTTCATTGCCGCAAATTCGTAAAAGTAATTCCACCACCTCCACTGGTGCACGTTTCACAAAGGATATGAAGATCTGTTGATTCAGAGGAACCATGGAGCCGAAATTTTGAAGAACCAGGGTTAATATACCAGGATTGGATTTATAATTGTCAGCTACTGTCCTCATTAGGGCTTCAGTGATTTGAATGTCGTTTCGCCTCCTGTCCAAAAGGATTCGCATGATTTCTTCGCCGCACCTGGTATTCGATACCACTGCCTGAAGAACTCTTTCGGTAGCAGGAACTTCTAGCTTATCTTGCCTATCCAAAAGAAGACACATGAGCCGATTACCTGATTCCCTGTTCCTCGCTGCGGCTGTAAAAATGTCTTCATTTAGAAGAACAAATCCATTTGCAGGCTTGTTATACAGGGTCTCAAGACTCAAAAGCATGTCCAGAAAGGTTTCAGCTTCTTCACAAGACGCCCTTGTGAGATCAACGGACTCCACAATACATGAGGCTATTTCTGTTGAAATCTCATGTTCTCCAACAAGTGCCTTATCGTAGTAAGATTGCCTCTCCGGGCAGCCACTTCATATGTGTTAGCATCATGATGTTTTGCGCAAGGGTCGGCTCCTTCTCAGAGTAGTCTCTCAACCACACTCGGTATTCCCATTTTACAAGCCAGGTAGATGGGCGGCTCAGCACTATAGCCTGGATCCCATGAATCCAACGAAAAGTCACAAAGAGCCACACTCCGCCAGTTCAAGTAGACCATGGGCTCTTCAAACAGGCGATAGACCTTTTGCTAGCCCCAGAACCAGTAAGCTCTGAAAAATGTGCATCCCAATAATCTGCGGCATAATTTAAGAGCGGTAGATCATGTGCAGGTTGTTTAGTCAGAGCCTTAGTTTGTTTAAGCAGTTCGTCAAGGGCACAATTTGCTATGTCCAAATGTCCATCGATTGCAGTTAGAGGATACCCATTGATCTTTTGGACAGCGGCTGAGACCAAAAATTCTTTCACTGAAAAATGGGCGAGTTTGATAGTGCCGTTTGATGGACTCACATTCACCAAATAGGTCGTACAAGTTTCGACAACATACTCAGGATGTGAGTAGTCCACAGCTGCTGCAACGTCTGCTGGCGTGAGGGGTGCAAGAGAGAAACTGAGCCATGTGAGTATTAAACGCGCTTCCCCATGCTCGCCTTGAGGAATGTCGTCCAGAATTCTCTGGTATGTTTCTTGTAGGGTTTTTGGAATTTTGTCTAATGATTTTTTGATTTGACTCTCGTTTTTGCATTTTTCAAGCCGTTTGATTTGTAGGTCAGCCCAGAGAAAACGTCTGGTAGATAGAGGATGTCAATATAATATCATGTTGAGAATAAAAGAGAGCATGGCAATACCTTGGTTCCTCTGTGTCTAATAGCTTTGCCAAAATTTCGATCTCTGACCCCCGTTTCCTCTTTCCATCTGCTCAGCTTTCCTTGGTCGAGTGCATTGTTGACGAAAGTCTCGACATCATCATTCATCCGGTGCTCAAGATCGATAGTAAAGCCCTCCAGATCTAGGGTTTGGCGAATATTTTCTTCAAATCGACTTGTTGCCAGAAGATGTATCTTCTTTCTATGCTTGCCAAGCAGATCCTTTAGAATCCGAAAAAGCAAATCCCTCTCATGAACTTCATTATCAGGACATTCATCGAGTGCATCGAAGATAAGAAATATCCGATCACCCGTATAGCTGCCAATAACATCATGAAGAACAGTTGAGAACTTTTCTTGATCTGGCTCACGGTTATGACGATCATGTTCCTCCCATAGACTGACCAGTGATTCTGGAAGTCTTCAGATGCCAGTTGTCGAATAATGGTTCTGGTCATGTTTTTCACATTTTGTGTCTTGTTGCGACTGAATTGAAAGTACCAGTAGGTAAAAAAATACCCGACAGACCACTGGCGCAATGTTTTTCAATATCGTTGATGACGGTAGGGCTGGTATAATTAGTTGTTGATCTTTATTATAGTGGTCTTACATACCAAAGTATTGATTTTCCGCAACCGGCTGTTTATAATTGGTTACTAACATTATCAAGACTGATAGAAGAATCTTACCTGGCCCATGTAACCACAGAAATTGACCAGGTATAGCTTTCCATTTTTTATATTCATCTGAACACAAGAGCCAATTGCCAGTGATGTCTGTGCAAACCCTTTGGTTGTCATTTTGAGTGGAGGAATACTGTATGTCAGACAGCCACTTAAGAATTTTGCGCTTTTTCTCCGCTGAAATAATCAGTCCAAGTAATTAGGGCAAGAGGTACGGGCCTTACAATTAACTTCGCCTTCGATTGTCTCCGTATTTCGATAGACCTTTTCGATACTGGCGAGTATTTCATCCCCCTTGGTGCTCTGATCTTTGAAGTATTAGCGATGAGAAGAAGGCGCCTCGGCTGTATAGCTCACATAGAAAATTATTGATTAAGCTCCAATTGCCGACCGTTTGGTCCTGATCCGTCACGGCCGACTGGAGATTTGTCAATTTTGTGTCAGATACTGGAAAGATACTGGTCCCGATTTGCTCTATCGCGTATCAGTTTGAGTGGTCACCAGGAGGACTATGGGTGCATACCTAAAATAGTTTCTCTCTGTCGCTTTTTCAGCTCTGCTGTGTACTCCAGAATCGCTTTGTATACACGTGCAATAGCATTATCGAGTCCATCAGAGCTTGGTAGTTTCTTAATACGACAATAATGATCGAGTATAACGTATCGAGCCAGGATATCAGCAAGAAACTAGGATGATTTGAAAGCAGCTTCTCTTTGGTCCACATTGTTTTTAGCCATCTAATTCTGGGTGAGCTTGATGCAGTAGTAAGTCAGAAGACACTTCTTACCGTTAACCCAAGTGATACGATTGTCCAGGCGCTTGAAGCTAGACATTCATCAACATTTGTGCCCCCCAGACGGGGGCAAAGCCACTTACCATGGCCACTAGGGTCAAAAGCAGCTACCCCTTTGACAATTTCCGAGCATTGAATAGCTGAGTAGAGAATCTTATTGGCCACATCGCGAACATTGACTTCCTTTCCATTGTACTTCTTGAACTTCAGTCCTCCATTTTGATATACTTCAAAGCTCTCTTTCGTTCTATCGATGACTTCATCGATAGCATTCTCCGGAGACATAGTTTCGTCTTCAAGTAGTGTTCGCTTTAAATCCTCATCCAGTTCATCAAAGGCTTTCTGCCAAATGTTTGCGTTACCGGGTTTATCGCTGCACTCGACCGCTTCCTCATCTGCATGTGTTGTCTCAGACACAAGGCATTGATGGGTCTTGGCTTTGTCTTGTTTGTGGTCATGGTTCGGTTCATCCAAAGTACTTGGTCCACTCTCTGGGCCATCAAATTTCCTGCCTTTCTCTAGACCGGTTTCCCTTGAATGTTGCTTGTGGATAGGAGACACGTTGGCATCGCCCCCATCATGCCCAACCTCTTCCAGGCACTTTGGTCCATCTTTTTATCGATGTTTCGAGTTTTCGAGTTTTTTTTTTCGGTTGATTTCTCATTTAAATGCTTCGCGTTATTCACAGTTCCGTCGACATTCGCATTTTCGGCAGCCTCAAGCCGGGATCTACCACTCTCCGACACAACCTCATGCTTACCCCTCTGGGGCAAGTTGGCAGGGCGGGCGTTCTCTTCGGTATCATCGCCTCTTACCAACAGCAAAGTTTTTCGAGCAGTTTACCCATCATTTTCGGGTTGGTTCTTGGCAGACAAGATGATTCTCAGCAGACAAGAGTTGATGGTGGTGCTGATGGATCGTACGAACAAGAATTCTGAGAAGAGAAGTCAGGTTTCAGCTCAGCTCTCCCCCCCCCCTCCCTCCCCGGCGATAGACCAACACATCTTGCCTAAGCGCGATTTCAAGCAGGGATGTGATTCCGTTGACCTGTCTGCGCCCCGCGATCGGTGGTCGATTGGCATAATGAATTAGTCTTGGGGGTTGATAAAACACGGTTGATAGGAAGGATTCAAGTCAAGATATTTTATTTCTATGGAGTAAGCACGGTGATGATAGTTATTGACCTGGCCGGGTCATGGTTGCTCGATCAGTTCAGCGGCTAAGTTCAAGGTACTCTGTAACTAGTGGTCACTTTTCAGCTGGGTGAGGACAACCATGATAGGTTCAAGTCCCACTCGCAGGTGCTGTCTTTTTTCTCTTATCAGCAGAATCCTTCATAGCGCTCGTTGAGAGAGCAATAGCCTAGTAACTGTAGAATAGGGGCTCAGATATGCCATGGGGACTGATCGATTCAACAAACTGATTAAATTGAGTAAACCAGAGAGAAGCGTTAGTGGAAAGGTCAGTGGTCAAAATTGAAATGTAAGCAAGAAATCATAGCAACGCATATACTTAAGTTATCTGGATGACGAGTTGTGCCTTCTAGGGGAAAGGAAGATAATAGGTAATAATATACAGAGTTAGGGGTAGGTAGTTATATTGCCGCAATTCCATACCATGGCACCTAAGCAAACCTAAGTAATTAAGCTTCTTGGCCACACACCTCCCCGAACTGCATCCCTCACCTAGATGAACCGGTACCTTTTATATAGGAATCATATATAAAAGATACTTATAGAAAAGGTTGCATGATTTTGTATTATTTATAAAGACCGAATTTTGGACATGATTCAGGTATTCATTTATTTATTATATAAATATTTTTTATACTACTGGATCTCTACACAAAAAGTCCAATCCACTGAGCTGATGCAGTTCATGGAGATGTGACTGGTCCAACCCATCAGGGTAAAGTACGCTAGCAAAGCAGACCCCGAATATACTATGCTACACGAAGACAAAATGTACATTACCATGATAGATTATCAAGCTAAGATTCCTAGTACTCTATACAGTCGAAAAGAAACACAATCCTCATCATACAGCAATCACCAGCTAAACTATCATATCTCGTATGATCGTATCCATAACAGCGCACCAGGGTATGAGGCCGAAAGCAACACAAAATGACAATGACAAGAAAAGAAGCTACAGGCCAACCACCGAAACTCCATGCCAACGAACACCATGGAAAGGGATTAGTTAGTGGGCGAGCGAGAGTGAATGAGTGCAAAACAGCCAACCGTCGATTAGGATGTATCCTCCAGCTCAACCAGAACTCTCAAGTCGCCATCCATCCAGTCGACATTGCCAGCCGCAAGGACCGCGAGCGTCCACTCGCCGTCGTTCTGCACGTGAGTCAGTCCGTCCGGAAGCCACACCTTGAACTTCCAGTTGACCTGAGAGCCCCAGCCGTCCATGCCGGCGTCGGATGGCACGCCTGGCAGCTGGCCCGCAAATCGGCGCAGGATGAGCTGTTTCAGACTCTCGATATCGGGGCATTGGCTCCCAGCCACGTCGAACCGGGGTTGCACGCGTTTCCCGTCCTGTAGGATGTTGACGCGGAGAGAGACAGGCGCTGGCTGGGACGGGACCGAGGGGGCGGGGGGGACAGCGCTGGACAAAGGCGGGAAGTTGAGAGGCGGGAAGGGCTGGGCCTGAGGCACGGGGGCCTGGCTACCAGGGGATGGGTGAACGCTGTGCTGGGCGGCAAGGTTGTCGCGAATAATCCGGGAGATGTCGCGGGTGATGCTGCTTGCACTGTGGGGGTGTTAGCTATATCCTAAAAATGACCATTGAAGAGACGTACAATTCGTTTCGGACGGGCCGATCCAGGTTCCCCCCAACGCGCCAACGCAAGTCGGATGTAGATTCTGCATCGAGGATGCGGTGTAGGTTTTCATCTTCACACGGGGACGTGCAGTCGAATTCGCCATTATGCACGACCTGGTAGTGACTGTCGACTGCAGCGACCAGACCCCGCCAGTCCGGCTGCTGAAGACCCGAGACGTACCAGAGGTTGTCAAGTTCGTAGTTATGGTTGTACATATCATACAACTTCGAGAAGGAGCTCCAGTCGGCCGTGTAGCCGTCCATCAGGAGATCGGGAAGGCCCAGATCCATCGGCGGACTGGTTCCTAGAGGAGGTTGTGTTGCCGACAACGGTGTTTGCGTGGAAGCGTATTCGTCGGGTATATGGTGGTGAGGATGCATTTGAAGGTGATCCCCTGTGGGCGTGCCAGTGTTCAAGTTATGCAGATTGTCCTCCGTCTTTCGCCTTCGTCGCTCTTCAGTACCACCGCCCTTTCTCGTTTCCACTGCGTACTGTCGTTGGCGTTCGTTGGTGACCATTCGTCTCAGCAGGGGGATGACGAGCGAGATGATCTTTTGCTGGTCGCGGGGCCAGATGTACGTTCGGGGCCCCAGGCCTTCATTCACTACGTTCTCGCCGAAAAACCGTTCGCCATGCCCCTCCGCCTCGAGAAAGTTCCGAACACAATTCCACAGCCGCAACTTGACCATCTCCGTGTCGCCTTTTCCACGCTGACCCACGCAATCCCGCCGTTCCGGATGATGATCATCAAGCATGTATGCCTTAGCTGCCGCCTGCAGATACAGGAAGTTTTCCGGGGAGAGCTCGAGCGACGCGAATAGCTTGGACATGGGCGGACGTGTGTACTTCTTGTTGCCCGACGGTTGACGGAACAAAGCAGCCGCAGAGTGAAGTCCCACGGCGCGAGCGTCAGACAGCGACTGTGACGGTGCCCCTCGAATATCCAAGCCTTCTCCGCCATAGTGGTGTGGGTGCTGATGATGCTGCTGTTGCTGTTGCTGGTGATGTGTATGTTGGCCAGCTCCAAGACCAACCCCCGTGCCTGCAGTCAAGGCCGGGTCCAGCGCATCCTCATTCCGCTTTCTCTTTTTTGTTCCAACCCGAGTCAATCCTCCAGATGACTGACCGTGTTCGTTCATAGATGCAGACCCCGGCCCCCGCAGCTGCCGCCCACCCCCTAGACCGCCCCCAAAGCTTGCATCCGCAAAGCCGTCCTCATCCATATGCGAATCCGGTCCATAACCATCGAGGTGGTGCTGCATGCCCGCTGCCCCGGCAGCTGCGGCGACGGCGGCGGCGGTAGCCCAGTCCGAGACATCCTGACCCGCAGCCGCAGTGGCAGCCTCCACAAGCCCGGCTAGTTGATTCTCACTGGGCGCATATCCGCTGGTGGCGAGGTGGGAGTTCGGATCGACGTTGGCGGAGGTGGTCGGGTTAGGTGAGAAGTCGGCTGCCGAGGTCGACGGGGGATGTTGATGATTGGAGGCGGAGGTGGAAGTCATGATTGCTCGACCGGAATTTCGTCCCGACTATCCAAATAATTCGTCCGACAATCCAAGCCAGACTAAGACTCCGATCAGTCTCGAAGAGTCACGCGTATGCTGTGACTGCAACAGACAGATGCTTCCCGGCGAAGCTGTCGCGACTTGTTTTTAGACGGAGCTTCGATCGATCGATCGTGTTTTCCTTCCCCGCTGCAACCCCGCTGCAAATCCAGATTGATCAAGTCGAGTAGCCCGGTTCGGATTCCGAGGAAACAAACCGCAGAGCTTCGATCGCATGCACGATACTCGGAAAGTATGTATGTCGCGTCCCGGGGAGGGTGTATCTCCTTGTTGAAGGTCGGCCGAAGCACGGCTTCGCGTCAGGAAGGCCGGAGCTCCTGGGTAGTCAAAAATAGCACGGTCTTTCGCCAGACCAGAGGCCGTTCGGTGAGCGAGAAGCCGAACGATCCGAACAGACACTCGCAAGCTGCTAGGCGCAACTTGCGCAACGCTAAATGTATAGATGATCTGGATAGCTGGATGCCCAGATGACGCTGTTTGGCTGGTTTGAAGGAAGGACAGACAGTGCAAACTCTGCAGGGAAGACGCCGGGCCGTTGCCCGACCCGGTTAGCGCGGGCGGAGGGGCCATCACATGATGCCTGCCCGTGCATTCAGGCATCAGCCGGCAACTCCGGAGTACGAAAGTACTTCTGTAGTCACTTGTATCATTAATCCATTTGGAACCTGCCAAACTGGCCCTAAGTACAATGAATGAATATCACAGTGGTGAAACAGACGCCAGCACTTTTGAAAACCAATGTTCAACACAAGATCACCAATATCACTGGCCCACATATATCAAACCAAGAAGAATAACTAGCTGTCGTATCTATGCCAGGTATCCCAGTCAAACACCTGAACCCCCGGAAATGTAAAATATAAACAAGGAAAGCAGAACTTTATGGCACATAGATGGTCCTTTGAACCTCGGTTGTCCGAGCGAACTCGACCGACCGAGCTTCAGGCATAGATGGTACCGTCGTTCAGTCGTGGCGTGGAAAGGTCATCGGAGGCAAGGCCAGAACTCATCGCGGATGATTAGAACCCATCGCCCTCTTTCCACGGTCTTCCAACTTCAAGAGCTCGGGCCCGAGGATCCTTACCCCGCTCCGTGGCATTTGCGACAAGTTCATTGATCAAAAGCTCCTGCAAGTCGATCATGTCCGCGAGGGTAATGTCTTTGCCCGGTTCGGGGAAGCTGAGCCGGCTCTCCTCGCTCAGCATCCCACGCATTCGGGTCACCTCGATCATGTCAGCTCGTACATTCCATCCCGTCCATTGTTCCTCTAGCTCCGACTTCCTCTGGTGATGTCCCCGGAACACGTCATACTCCTCTTCACCACCAAAGCAGAGGCCATACCCATCACAAAAGCAGATGTGCTCTTTCACGCAGACAACATTCTCGCCCGTGAATACGACCTGCCACAGGTATTCCCAGATACGGCCGGAGATGTAGTCACTGAGCTCTGTCCGGAGCATCCAGTCACGGAAATAGACGAAGCGGGCCCGCGGGATCGCAAGGATGCGGTCGCGCGACACGGCAAACTGAGCACAGCAGGGTTGCGACAGGACATCGGGGATCGGATCATCGGGGAAGATTTCTCCCCATGCGCGAGCCAGCATAATCTCCTCTTGCTTGGTTTGGTCCTCCACCAACGTTCCTGGGTGCAACCAGGCCGGGCAACCGGGGCTCCATGCACAACGCAAGTTCACATACCCCTGCCTCATGACCCAGGCTGGGTTCAGGCGTCGCAGCAGCTCCGCAGAATCACCAGCAAAGAGATTGTCATTGTGCCAGGCAAACTGATGCGAATGCATGAAAGCCATGATATCGGGAAGTTTGTCGTAATGCTCGATGATGTAGCTCAGGTAGACCATCACCTCATGACCCTTGTTCTTCGGGGGATGCAACGGGGCTGACGGGTCGTTGACAGCGTAGACGGCGGTTTGCCAATCGGGAAGCTCGAATTCCATCCAACTGGTGTCTTCGCCCTCGGCCATCGGCACGACGAGCGTCTTCGTGTACGACGCCCCCGAAGGCTTGGGGATACCGGGGACAAACTTCGGCCTGGGCGCATATGGTGTACGAATTGACGGTTCCTCGGTCGTCCTGGTGACATTGAAGAGCGATGACGGCGATGGAGATGGCGATGGGGTGGTGATCAGTTCACCCAAGCCAATGGCTTGCGTCGCATTCTCCCATTGCGTCGAGAGACTGCGGATGGCGAGGAGGGTGAAAAGGACGAAGGCAAAGCCAAACAGGGGCACGAGCCGGCGTGTGGAAATCATGGAAAAGGCGTGGTGGATTGATGCAGACAGAAGGGAACGATGGAGATGGTTGCAAGGCTAATGAGGCGCGGAGCACGGTCAGTAACCAGAACACAGGCGAGGGACTGGCAAAACCAGGGAGGTGGCCTGGCTGGGTCTGGATGCGTGCTGTCCAGGTCGGGGGGAGAGAGATAACCCACAATGAAGCCGGGAGCTAAAGAATAAAAGCCATGGACGAACTCCTCGACGTGCTGTCAAGAACAGTTGGCAAATCCCCGCGCGATCTGAAGGGGACAGAGTCACAGAAGGGCGAGATGAGAGGCGCGGCCACAACCGGGGGGGGGATGTTCCACGAACGAAGCAGGGAGGAGGGGCTGGAGGAAAAGAGGAAATGAGGACCGTTCCTAGGGCGAATTGAAGCGACCAGGGCTGGGCTGGAGGAACCGAAGCAGAAGGAACAGATTGGTCGAAACAGCCACCCAGGGACGCATACGCAAAGGCCGGCGCAGGCGCGGGCGGGAGGAGACACGGGCGGAGGCGGAGCTGGCGTCAGCGACTCAGCGTGATGACGACGATCGCGGGCGATCGGATGGGCAGGCAGGCCGCCGTTGGTGGGAGGTGTGGGAGGTGGCCGGTTAAACTCTCGGCGGGCGGCCGCGTGTTTCCAGTCTTTCGTCGTCCATTGACACTCACTACACAGAACTCCGTAAATGGTAGATATAGATGGTCCCTGTCGTCGCATGGCCGGAGAATTTGGCTGGCTCACTAGGCACCAGACAGTCAGACACTAGTACACCTCACGGGCGGCGCAGGATTGAAGTTCGAGCCGGCCGCTGAGAGTGGACGCAACGGGCGGCCGTGATTGGAGCCCCGGATGCGCTGCCCCTGAGAACCCGATCTATCAGATGCAGGACCGTTGGAGGCCCGGCCTGCATCGCACCTCCTCGACCAGCTTGCGCCCCGATCTATACAGTGTTGTGCTGTGTAATGTACAGAGTATAGTATAGTAACTACGGGATACCTAGGTAGTACCTATGCACACTGTACAGACTTTGTCGCACCGATACTCCACTCGCCGTGATGGAGTGGCGATCCTCCCCCCATTGGGCCTACTCGAGGTCTACTGCGCTTTAAGAACAACAGACAGAACAGATGGAGCCTTGTAAAGCCGCGATGATTCTTCTAGTATGTACATACACGTAGGAGCCCGGGTTTCCCGCAGGCCGGGCAAGGCGGGCCCCAGGGCACTGGAATGGGTTCGTGTGAAAATCACCATGCATGAGCCACATTGCAATGGAACGGAACATACAGGCAACGGGGTATGATTGGGAGTCGCTTCAAGAACGCCGATGAAAAATGATTCCCGGGAAGGTGGGGTAACGCAAAGTGAGATGATAATACATCAACCAAAATGACACCAGGTATAAAGGGCGAAGGAAATGAGAACCGGATGGGAGGGGGGGAGGTGGGGGGAAAACCATCATGACGTCTCATCATCAGCTGCATCTTCGACCGTGGCCATCCGCCCCTTCCCCTTCGTCGCGGATTCCGATTCTTCTCCATCCTGCTCCTCTTCAGACCCATCGAAAGGCACGTCATCGTCTTCTGGCTGTGCCTCGGGTGCTAGATCGGTCCACTGTTGGGAAAGTGGCTCGGAAGTCGACGCAGGCACTGTTGACGTTGCTCCAGATTGCCAGGAAGGCAAGTCCTGCGATGAGGAGGGCTCGGGCACGGCCGTAGCCTCGTCATCTTGACTGACTGTTGGTGCAGTGGTGGGCAAGGGAGGGCTTTGGAGGATGGGCGTGCTGTCAGATGCCGGTGCCGGTGTCGCTTCAGGGCTGGTAGAAGTGACGTGTTGATCGACCGTCCGACTGGACCCTTGTTCGGGGGTGTGGAGAGGGATGAGGGACCAGCCTGCCGGAAGACTTAGTCCCTCTGGCAGTCGCGTGTCTCCAGCCCTCATGAAGGGTGCTCGAGGGTCCGAAACGAATTGACGACGCATGGTAATTGATGAAGTCGGAGACGCGACTGTGGGAGAGCCCGGGAACAGGTTATTTTGTGGAGCAGGAGAATTAGGTTGGAGGGCTCGAAGCCGATGAAGTTCCGTCTGCAGTAGTCGCACCATATGGAGCTGATCGGCGGTGACACGCAGACTGTCGATTTCCTGCGTGATCTGTTGTTCCATTTGCTGCAATTGGCTTCGCATGTTGGCAACAGTTGAGGGAGGAGTGGGCACAGGCTGGGGTGTAGCTGCTGGAGCAGGCCGTCCGAAGCCGAACCCAAAGCCAATCTGCCTGGCATTCGGAGCATTGGCGTTGTTCGCCTGCTGCAATGGAGCATTGCCCTGATGGATCTGCTGGTGAAGGTTATTGAAAAGGTTCCCTCTTCCTGCTCCAAAGCCGACTCTGAAAGGTCCAAACTGGTAGACGCGAGCCCTGGGCAATCCATCCGCTTGGCCGTCTCTAGCAAACTGCTGATTTCCAGCGGGTTGTGCCCCAGCACCGTTACCGGCGGCTTGGTTGCCGGCGTCACCCGCCCCACGGGGTCGAGGCGCCGCAATAACTGGCCGTCGACAGGTAGGGCAGTTCTGCTGCCTCTCCAACCAGCTTCGGAGACAGGCAAAATGAAGAATATGGCCACAAGGCAGCTTCTTGGGACGCAGTCTCTCCGAGACCCTGCTTCGCTGGTGCGCAGCCGCCCCTCTGTCTCCAGGCTGCGGCCAAGGCATCATTTCTTCTCGACAGATGATGCAAACCTCCTCCCTGGCAACTTCCTCGGCGGTTGCATCCGGATAGCGCTCGTTCATGTCCCGAGTCGCATTGCGATAACGCATGAAGTCCATGATGCGCCGTCCGAAGGAGCGAATGGTGACAACGACGTCGCGCAAGATGTGAATCGGCAGGCCGTAGAAAGTGAACAGGATCGCGAAGAACGTCAAATACACCGTAAGTTTAAGGAAGTCAGTGAGCAGGTCGAGGTAGAAGATCCAACGGCCCTTTTCTTCCCACCCGGGTACATCCAATTCCATTTCGTCAACATCGTCCTCATCGGGCACGGCGGGGGGCGTCCCGATTTCTCCGGACTCGGCATGCTGGCGTATGGCCTCGTCCCTAGCGGCTCTAATTTCTTGGCGACGCTCCTCCACTTTGGCCTTCAGTTGTCGGTGGGTGATATAGATCTCAACCAAGGAGATTGAATACCGGGCGGCAGTCGAGCTGGAGAGGATAGTGAGAACAGCGAACTCAAAGCCGAACATGACCATCATGTCTGGTCGCGCCTGTTCTAGGACCGTCCGGACGCAGTATCTCAGCATGAAAGAGTTGAACAGAACTGATAGAAGTAGCGAAGCAGCCAGCCGGATATGGAACAACCGAGGATTTGCGGGGGGTTGCTGCTCGAGAAATTCCACCCGACCCTCACCGATCCAACCCCAAACCTTTCCAACAAGCAAGGAAACGAACATGACCAAAAACCAGCCCCCCAGTTCACCGCGGAAGATCGTCATCGCCAAACATGTTTCCGTCACCGCGAACCAAGCTTTCTCGTAGAGCTGCTCCGTTTCGATGGGTCGAAGGGGTCCGTAGAGGAGACGCTGAAGCCAAAAGAGGAAAAAGCCAACCGTCAGAAGACTAATATTCATCAAGATCTAAAAGATCTCCGTTAGCTCGGCCCAGGAACATGCCAAATTCGGTTCCAGCTTCGGAGCGCAGAGGGGGGTTGTTTTGGGGGGGGGCTGCGGCGGGGAAGGCCTACCATGAGATTCGCACTGCTCTGAGAGAGGTATACACATGCGGAATAGAAGTTCGCCCTCTGGTGCAGCGCTTTTAAGAAGACGCCTGTGGCCAGGGCAGCCGAGGCCTATGGAGATGTCAGCTTGGATTTACGGCCAGCAGCATCTGCAGCAGCAGCAGCGTGCGAGCGACATACCCCAGCATACGCGGCTAATCTCATGGCGACGGGTTGAGAAAGGTGGGCGCAAAGCCCAAAGTCATTGACAAGGACGAGACAGGCGGGCGGACAACTTCTCAGGAAGACATTGACACAGCCGGTGGGGAGAAGAGGGGGAGGAGATGGAGCAGATCGCGTGGGCGAGCTGAGAAGATGATGATGAATGAATGAATGATGGGGTGTTCTGGACAGCTGGTAGGTAATCTACTCCGGAGTTGAGTACGGACTTACGGTACCGCGTACGCCCGCCGTATCGGCCGTATCGGCCGTACTGACGTACTGATGTACTGACCAGACCAGTTGCCAAATGGCCCAGTCGCAATCCTGGAGTCACCGCCTTGGCATTTCTCGCAGTGACTACTCCGTACTGCTGCGGAGGTTTGGAGGGTTTGCATGCCGGATGCCCTCAGGCAGACGGGGCCGAGGCAGGCCATCCGGGTACTTGGAGGGCAATTGCATTTCAGAGGATCGGGATCAGGGCTCCGATCGAGGGGGAAGCTCGGGCAGCTGCTAGATCAGGATGGGCCATTCTGACTTTCTGAGCTCTGAGCTCTGAGTTCTGAGGGCCACAGGTCACTGCGTCCACGAGCTTCAGATCCACCGGTGCGGGTCAGGTGACTGGAAGCGGCGTTCCGAGGTGGCACCAGCTCCGTCATCGGTCCTGCAGTTCCCCCATCGCTCATCCCAGGCGAGCTGACCGGAAGCTCAATCGCTCCAGCCGATTCTCTCCAGCTCACAAGCATCCATGGCCATCAAGCCCAGAGCACAACTTCGGTGAATTCCGCGATGGCTTCCCCACGGACCTTGTTTACTGCTAGCCGCTGGCAGACATGGACCTACTTGCTTGGCGTCTGCCCTTTCTCCATCGCCTTTCTGGTCTTCATCAACTCGTCCATCTCGTTCGTCGTCACGGAACTGATCGAACTCCATGATGGGGAGGGGGATGCGGTCGGGACCTTGGGTTTTGCGGATGAGCTGCTGGCCCTGGTCGCCTGCCCCGTGTGGGGGGTGCTGTCGGATCGCATTGGAGTCCGTCATGTAAGCACTCACCAGTTGTTGTGCAGTAGAAAGTCTAGTTTGGGTTTCTCATGTGTTTTCTGCTATAGGTCTGCACCACCGGCTACGCCATCGTTGCTCTCGCCCTGGTCTTGTTTGTCCAGGCAAAGAACATATACCCTCAGCTGCTGCTGGGAAGACTACTGTTTAGTCTGGGGGGCTCCGCAGTCTCAACCATGGTCACAGCCGTCCTTCCAGCCGTAGCTGGGTCCCACTCATCACCACCAAAACATAAGGCCGCATCGGACTCGAAGATGAACACGACTTCCTCCCGATTGGCCGGGTTTGTAGGCATGTGTGCGGGATGCGGTGCTCTCATCGCCCTCGTCGTCTTCCTGCCCCTTCCGGCTCGATTCCAGCAATGGGGTCTATCCCCGGCCGAATCCATCCAGCACAGCTACTACATTGTGGCTGCGGTGTCTTTACTCATCAGCGTCCTCTGTTTCTTTGGGCTGAGAAATCTGCCCGGCGAGGAAGGAAAAGCGTGGAGCTCCCTGTGGTCAGCTGACGGGAACGAGGAGCCAGATGGCGGTGAGCCGTGCTCCTATGCTCGTAAATTCCAGCTACCCTACCTTGAGCGGCTGGGTGCTGCGTTCCTCCTAGGATTCCGCAACTCTGAGATTTTCATCGGCTACCTGGGGGGCTTTGTCGCGCGCGCATCGTCGGTGGGTATTTCGCTGTTCATCCCGCTCGCCGTGAATCACTACTATCGAAAGTCGGGCTTGTGCGGGAGCCCCGACGGAGAAGTTGCTAGCCCCGGCGACATCAAAAAATCGTGCCACAAAGCCTACGTGCTCGCTTCGATCCTGACCGGGGTATCTCAGCTAATCGCGTTGATCGCCGCCCCGGCCTTCGGGTATCTGTCCGATCGATCGCGACGCCGCCACGTGCCTCTATTGGGCGCTTGTTTTGCCGGCCTGGTGGGCTACACCGTGTTTGCCCTACTGCCCAGTCCTGAGATCAGTGGGGACCACGGCAACCCCGGTGTATTTGTAGTAATGGGTCTGGTGGGAATCAGCCAGATTGGAGCCATCGTGTGCAGCTTGTCCGTGCTGAGCAGCGGCATTCTCAGCTTGGACGACGCCTGTAAGATGGAAGAAGCATGCTGCCCGGCGCACAATGGTCTCGACGAGGTCGAGGACGCAGATTGCCCGGAGGACGGAGAGGAGGACGAGGAAGACCGGCCTCTCATGGCACACCGTTCGGACCGGAAAGGGCGGCAGCTGTCGCACCTGAAGGGGTCGATTGCTGGGGTGTATTCCCTGTACGGTGGAGCAGGCATCCTGGTGCTGACCAAGCTGGGTGGGCTTTTGTTCGATGTGCTGTCGTCGGGAGCGCCGTTCTACATCATGGCGGGCTTCAATGGGGCATTGCTGCTGGCCGGGCTGCTGAGTGGGTTCATTGGGCACCCAAGGCCCGCCAGACGCGCTGTGTAGTCTAGCGTCGACAATCGAGTTCTCGCGTTTCTTTGTCCCAACTCCCAAGGACCAGGGTGTTGTTGTTAGCCCGGCGGTTAGCGTCCCGAATAAGCCGCAGCAGTTGCACCGTGGCGGAATTAGAATGCGCGGAATCATGCTATCCATGCCGTACTACTACTAGTAGCGAGACGAGGCATTCCGCCCCCACGTGTGTGGCCCCGTCGTGGCTTCGCGGGTTGGCGTGGTTGGTGAAGAGGAGAGTGCCTGCCATGTGCTATGTGAATGCTCACGGGGGGGCAAGCCACCTGAGGGTCTTGCCCACAACTTTATATCACCGTCTGTTGGCGATGGGGGACGGGTCGAGCGGCCGTGAGACAATTTCGGCCAGTCCGGGTCGAAGGTTGTTGATGGTTTAGCAAATCCCCAACCGAAGCAGGCCCTAAGAACCAGTTAAGCGCTGACGGGCCCGCGCCCTAAGGGGACCAACTGTGGGCTGGCCTGGAGCTGAGGGTGAGAGGAACCGAGAACTCGAGAAGGCACCCGCAGAGATTAACTAGCGGCTTGGTCTGTCTGCCGTCTGGTGCCAATCGGGCACTGCGCCCCAGGGACCCTGTTTGATTCACTGGTTACCTGGAGGAACAGGCAGTGCTTAGCGGCGGCCACTCCGCGCGCCGGCCAGTCACCGCCGGGCGTGCCTGAGCCTCTCAGCCTCGCCGCGATGGCCATCATTACTATTCATTTCACATTCCCGTCAGCGTCGTATTGAACGCCTCTTGCTGGGCTAGTGTTTCGTAGAACTTCCTTTCCGCCCCCATGTCGTTGGACCCCATTCACCCTGGCCCCGAGGGCCTTTAATTCCCTCTGCTCGCCCATCTCCTATTCTTCGTCTCTCTTCCCACGCTCCCATCATCTCTCCTTCATCCCATCTCATCACCTCCTCTTCTCCTCTTCTATACCACCCAGGTACCCCTAACCCCCTCAACACCCATCCATCACCATGCGCGTCCAACTCGCCAGCTCTGTGGCCCTTCTGGCTACCATCTCCTCCGTCGTTGCCAGCGATGTTGTCTCCATCATCTGGCCTGAGGACGATGGCCCGACTGCCGTCGACGCCAAGCTGATTGGCACCGTATGTCTCCCCCAGAACATCCCCATCCCACACCACCACAGATAGCTAACCTCCCCTCCCAGACCGGCGGTGCCTCCACCACCTTGATTCTCAACTGCCCTGTCACCGCCGCCGCCTCGTCCACGGCCTCGGCCTCCGGCTCCGCCTCGACGACCGCCGCCGGCGACGACGACTCCTGCGACATCCCCGATGGCGGCTACAGCGTGACCGTCGACAGCACCGGCCTTGCATTCTCCTACAGCTCCGGCGCCATGTGAGTCCAGATCCTAAACAAGCAAGAACCCCCTCCCTGCTAACAACCTCCCCCAGCACCCTCTCCGAGACCTGCTCCTTCGGCGGCACCACCTACCTCTCCTGCGCCGCCACCACCACCCTCGGCAACGAGTCCGGTTCCACCACCCTGACCACCAGCATGGACCTCACCTCCCTGGCTGTCACCATCACCTCCACTGAATCCGCCGCCTCGGCCACCGGCTCTGCTGCTTCCGGCTCCGCCGCTTCCACCGCCAGCGACGCCAAGTCGACCGGCTCTTCCTCCTCTTCTTCCTCCACCTCTTCTTCCTCTTCCTCCTCCGCTTCTGCTAGCTCCACCAGCAACGGTGCCGTCGCTATGGCTACCTCTGGTGCCGTCCAGTGGGTTGCTGGCGGTGCCGCCATGATGCTGGCTTTGGCTATGGCTTAAACCCCTCCTTGTCAAACTCGGGGGTTCAATTCATAGAAATGAAACGAGAGGGGAATTGATGGAATGTGGATGGATGTGTTGGATACGGTCAAAATTATTACCCATTGCCTACCTACCTTATCCCTGCTCGTATTGCTACCTACTTATCTACTGCGTGCATGCGCGATCTGACGTGATCTGATGTTTTCTGGGGCTGTATTGTATGCTTATATCATGAGGAGGTTTCTTTCTTGCATTCTTTTTTTTTTTACCTTCATCTAATGTGATTACCTACTACTAGTGTGACTTAATTCGGGTCTTAAGTAATGGAGTATTGCCGTTGATGTGTGCGTGACTGGCAGTATTTGAGCAGATCATACGTAAGCCAGTAGTTAGTAGGTAGTAAGCTTAGACGCCTACCTACCTAGGCAAGCATGAGAGTAAGGGGATGCATATCATGGGTATTAATTATCATTACTCAGACAGCACAGAAAGTCCAGGTCACATCATTGATTCTAGAAAAAAAAAAAGAAAAGAAAAAAAGATCTAATCGTATCTCGTCTCATCGCATCGCATCAAACGCCGACCCCTTACCCCGCTCGTCCCGCTGCTTGCGTTCATCCGCTCGCACTTCCAGTCCCGCCTGGATGATGTTGGTCCGGAGGATGCGGATATGGGCCTCGCGGGCATAGTTTTCCAGACTATCCAGAACGCTGTCTTGGACCTCTTTGCGCAGGTGCACCTGGTTGGAGACCAGGACCTTCTTCTCCAGGTCGATGCGGGCGTCCAGGGTGCCGTCTTGGATCAGGCCGATGAGTTCCTGCACGAAGGGGGAGCTGGTGTCGGTGGGGCTTTCGGAGCCCGGGGAGAACATCTTGGTCATGGATTCGAGGGTGACGCAGCTGAAGGGGAGGAGGTATTGCTGGATGGACTTGGTGCGGATGCGAGTGAAGAGGGTCTGCACGTGGCGCTGGAGGTGGACGTCGAGGAGGTAGTCGGCTTGGTAGGCTTCCAGGATTTCGAGGCAGGGGCGGAACTTGGAGTTGCAGAAGAAGGAGATGGCTCGGCGGATTTGCGGCTCGAGCTCGAGGAAATTGCGGAAGGAGTTGTTGTCGAGGACGCGGCGCTGGAGCTCGTTGCGGTCCATCGACGCCAGGGCGCAGAGTCCGCCGTAGACGGCTACGTCGTTGGAGGTGAGCACCTCGTTGTACGAGTCCCCTAAGCTGGCGTCGGTGCCCAGGAAGCTGTTGGCGGCGTCCAGGTACGACCCGGAGTGGAGCTGGGAGAGGCCTAAGGCGGCGGACATCTTGGGCTGGTTCTTGGCTTGCTCCTCCTGCTTCGACTGCAGATTGCGTAAGCGGATCACATTCGACTGTACGTTCAGCCAGTCCCCGCGCTCGATCGATACATTGATGACTTTGAATAGCATCGAGGCGATGTGAGTTGGGGTCGTGCAGTAGTCTCTCATGCGCTGGAAAGCCTTGGATGCCGAGCTAAGATCGCCGATCTGGCTGTAATGTTGACCGAGGTCCTCGTTCCCCATCTGTCAGGAAGTTAGACGCTGGGGAGGGTCTTCTCACTTGGCGCGGTCAAACGTACCCTGATGCTTTCTTTAATCAAGTTGTTCTTATAGCCTCGGAGTTCATGCTCTAGCCGGTCCGTTTCCGCCTTAACAGATTTCTTCATATGGTCCATCCAGGTTGTGTCGGGATTAGCTTCCGCGTCATTCGGTGCGACATCCGCGAGTGCCCGGACTGCACGCTCGTATCTGGTAACATCCCGGCCGGACTTGGCTTCCGCAACCGCAGCTTTGAGTGCTTCGACGGAGAGATGGGTTGAACATGTGCCGATGAGGTACAATCGATTGAATCTGGTCCGGCCTAGCATTGACAGACGTGTTAGTCACTATGAGGAGCTTCTATGGATCATGCCACATACCAGTGTAATTCGCAATGTACGATTCTAGTTCGAACTTGGGTGGATCTCCGAGGGTGTCAGCCATTCTGTGCCATTCCCCGCAATTGTGACCGATAGGACCAACATACCATCAACTCTAATGAGGGGACCTGTAACATTCATAGTCATGTTTTCCAAGTCTGCACTCCCCGTTCCAGCCACTTGCCCCGCATTCTGAGCAGAGACCGTGTCGAAGGCGTCCTGTTGCATGTAATCCATGCTGTCGGCTCTCGGTGTGTCCAGTGCGGCACCAGCACGTGAGGCTATGTGAAATGGTGGCTACCGCCGTGGGCGGGATCGGGAACGAAAGAAGGGTTCAGAATGTAGTTCCAGGAATAACCATCCGCTCTCGATGAAGCTCTCCGGCCAAAAGGCAATACTCGAGTGTGATCGCCGCACGCCAACAAGCAGAGTGGAGAACGAACTGGTCCCGCAGGCGGCAGATGTCGCTTGGGTGGATGAGAACTTCGTTGGGTTTCGATACAAGCTATGGGTTGGTTCCAGGTGCATGAGCCACCGAGCTAAATGGGCGGATCAAGACGGCGACGTGGAGCCAGGCAGGACGGGCGATGTGCGGGTGAGATGATCTATCGCGACGGTCATCGGCGGCGGGCATCATTTGGCCCGATCTATCGGGGCAGCTGCCGGGTTCCAGCCCACCGCCTTTTCTACCGCCCGCTCCTCCACGGACCACCTCCTCATCTACTAAGGTAGTACTTACTTGCTACGGAGACGAGCCATCATGTATGTGGTTTCCCTACAGAGAAGTATTGGATTTGGTGTATTTTGAGCTACTCTGATACCTAACTCTTCAACTGTGCCACCACTCTCTGGCTCAAGAATACTTTCCATCATTTCGATTAGCCCGCATCGGATCTGGAATTGGCTTTCAGGGTTGGCTAAATAGTATACAGCCACTAAGTACTGCTATTTATCTCCGCACGAAGAAAAAGGCTAACATAGACCGACATGGCAACCTCCATGCGCCATGGAATCCAACGAGCACCTACTTAAAGGCCCAGTCGTAGAGTTGCGCGTGCTGGAAATGTCGACACTCGAAGCAGCCTGCTCAAATCACTGTAAATATTTCATTGACGTATCTTTCAATAACATCCCCTGAGCCTTCAGTAATAGTCATGGTGTCATCTTCTGCCGTATCTAGAGGGTCAAGTTTGAGACCTTGAACCTCTTCGGCAATACTGTCGGGCCCACTAAATAATTCCATTATCAGGGCATGTTCATTGCCAAGCATTAACCCGATACTTGCCCGAAATCGCAAATATTTTCCCAATCCTCTTCGTCGCTGATATCATACCATCAGTAGAGGCGGAAGCTTGAGAAGGGCATGCACTTACTCAACCTTCATACCAACATCCGAGTCCCTGAGTACTCAGTAACCTGTTCCAAGGAACATATGAAGGCTGTAAATCCACTTACACTGTCTCTCGATTCTCTTGGTGCTGTACTGGGGGGAATGATTGAGCCAAAGCTGTAGGCTGGGTGTTTGGAGCAGAAGATGGTCTGATTCAAACATGTCAGCTCGGGTTCAATAACAATATCCTCAATACTCACCCGGCATTGCCAGAAGAAAATTGGATGCTGGTACTGGAAGAGGTCCCTGGGGCGGCACTACATCCACAGTCAGCCGTGTAAGTCCAAGTAAATGTCTTGAATCCTACCTGGTATTCGTGGTCGAACTCATGGGAACTTGTCTGACGGGAGTTAGACGGCCGGCCTGAGTGCAGCGTCAGTCAGCGCTATTAGGTTCTTTGCCATTGTAATGTCTGCTGTCCCATTCCACGACCAATACCTACGTTGACCCTTGCGTTGGTGTTATTGTTATTGTTATGACTGTTGCCAAATCGCACTCCATGATCCCAAGGTCGATTTTGTCTTTGACGGCTGTTCCTTCGACGATTCCTTCTGCGGCGTGCATTCAGCGTTTCCACCGTTATGCCGTTTCCATTAACCGTCAATCGAGTCCCTTGCTGAAAGACCACCGTTCCGTTGGAAAAGACAACAGACTGTGGAAATATCAGCATCTGATTTATTCTCAACCAGCTTGACATACCGCTGCTCTTAGCATTCGTGATATATTGACCCAGCATTCATGCTGGTCATGTCCCCAACGCCGACAAACCACGCACCAACGGTATCTCTGTTGGTTACAGCAGGGAAATATTAGCTCTGGGTTAAATCCTGCAGCCAAAAAAGTGTACTTACACGAGGTCGTAGTATGGAAAACTGTGGCATCTTGATCGACGTCAGAGTCGGATTGCGGACCGAATGAACAGTGGTGTTTGAGATGAGATAGCCAAGGCCAAGATGTAACAGAACCAAATCAGGACCTAGAGAGAGGAGAGAGGCGATTGCAGAGATGAATGGGATGAAACAGAAGGTGAACTGGAAATGAACCGGCGAGGAAGCAGAGTGAACCTCGAAGACCGAGATGAATGGAGACTAGAGGAAGAGGAAGGCACATGAGGGAGTAACACACAATAGACAGAGGAAGGAAAGAACAGCGCTGGAGCAGCCGTGTCCAGAACGAGGGAAGAACGACACAGAGGTAAAGTCGGGGAAGGAGGAACTGGCGAGGACCTTCTGTTTGGAGTCTATAACGGCCATAACACCAGTACTACCAGTAGTAGCAGCTGCCTACGATGGTTTCCGTAGCTGCCTTGGGTTACTTGCAAATGATATACACACTGCCTTGAACTGGCGATAAGAGCAATAAGTACTAGTTCATCCATTGCGCCCACTGGCATAACAAGAAGCGAACTAGATATGAAGGATTCCATTCTGAAGTCTCAAACACACTGATTAGGTTAGTCAATTGGCTTTAATGTAGCCCAAGGACCATTGCCACTCGGATTTCCCTCGACAATAGTACCTATGTACTAACCGAATTCCTCCCTCTTAGGACCGTACCTCTGACAATATTCCCTGGATATAATGCCATGGTTTGCTCCCGCTCAAAACATCAACTGCGCATTCATTAATAAGTTTCCCCGAGGAGCAAAACTTCCTTATGGCTTCCTTATGGTTTAGTTCAATGGGCTATGCCGAATTGGGGCTCTTTCAAGAAACAATTGTAGTAGAATTGTAAGAAGAGAAGACTCGCTTCGTCATTAAATTAGAAAATGCATGAACAACATAATGTGAGACGAACAAAGAGAGAGAACCCGGATTATTACATAAAATGTGACATGTTCCCATCATGAGTGTTTTGAGCCCGGTGCTGGGTGGGGTCGCATCAGAAGTCATACTGCCATATCCTCCCATGCCTCCTCAGATCAAAATCGAGAATCCGGCAAGAAAAGCGCCCACGGCTACAACCAGGCCATAGACAGGGGCCATGTCGATCGAAGTCCTGACTCCCAGTCCTTCATCAGGGACTCCCGTGAAAGGGGCCAGAGAGGTTGTGGCCGCGGCAGTTGCAGCAGTTGACCCTGCGGTGGACGTGGCATTGATACGCTTGGGGTTTTGGGCACCGCAGGGATGCTGCGTGCGGCAATCAGACTGGCATGTTGAGTCCCCATTGCAGGCTTTGACGCAGTCATCATTCTGCGACGTGCAAAGGAAATATGGGATTGTCTGAGAGTACTGGGAGGCGTTGGGGCTCAATCCATTGTTACAAATGCAAGAATAGGCGAGGGTTTTCTGTGATTAGGCTCAGCGTATTAGCAGAGGCCAACTGCATGAGTTTGTCATCGGCACTTACAGGGTTGCAGGTGTTTTCCTTCGGTGAGCCCGATGTACCTGGCACCTGATAACAGAGCAGGGGACACGATGAGGTCTGGGATTGACACCATTGGTCTATCGATCCACCAAGTCAGACGCGATTCGGCCAGCATTTTGTTTGTGTAGTGGGGAGATAGATACCTCTAGTTGCGATGGGGACGCTGCTTATGTCAGTGGAGTTTGTTTGACCGTAAACAAAGCCGGCCATAGAGGCAATGGCAATCAGAGAACGAAGCAGAACCATGTTGAGTGGCTTGAAGTTGCGGTGGGTTCGGAGCACAGCAGCGACTGTCAGAAGATAGTTGAAGATTCTCGGGGCTCTCTGAGGAGGACGATGCAGTATGTCAGTGATGATCTCTGGAACTAGTGGGCGAGAGGCCAAGAGCTATGCCGGACCTGCACATACCTAGCTGGTGAACCCAAGAGAGTTTGGCAGAGGGAGAGTTTTGGACAGGTAGAGTGCCAATACCAATAGCTCGGGAGGGAGTTGATATCAAAGGGGAGCAACTCAAAGGGGGGGGGGGGTCGCAACTAAGGGCTCAAGGGTCTGCTGGCACGACAGGGGGAAGATGGAAGAAGCAAAGGGAAGAGCGAGCGTTGATGAATGGACCAGCGCCCATGGGCCAATATATGTATTCACTCCCACCGTACGACTTGTGTCCGTTACGCGAGTTGAGGTGGCGGCTCTATCAGTCCCTAAGCTCCAGACGGCTACAGCGGGATCCAGCCATCCATCAGGCCAGGCTGCGATAGCTATTAGCTGGACGGGACTAAGTGAGGAAGTGAGTGGCTAATCTCATTCCTGTCGCGGCTGTATGCTGTAAACATCGGAAGAAAGTTTGCGAGTCTGACTTGGTCGACCGTATGACTGTTCTTAGTGATTATTACGGAGCCCACACCGAGGAATGCCATCGAGGGACGACGGGCATCCACCCCCGGCCAGAGGCCAGAGGCAAGTGAAGGCGAAAAAGATACACCGGCAGAGAGACCGGTCGATCCGGCGCCACTAGCCGATTGCAATCCCAGCCAGTGAGCCAACAAAGCCAGCCGACTAGTTTAGTACAGTAAGAACAGAAGCCCCTTCTGACGAGTTGCAACTCCCACCCTGTCGGGTAACCTACTACCTACTGTACCCGTCCGTCGCTGCTGTTGCTGCTATGTTTAGCCGGCATTGACACATGATCCGTACATGATTCGTAGGATTTCCGTCGACCGGATGCTGCGGTGAATCATTGATAGTGATTAGCGAACAGCAAGCGATGGCCTGTGATGGAGGGAGAGAAATGGGCCTGTCTCAGAAGAAAAGGCGGCCGATAGGGTGAATCCCCAGGGTGGCTGCCAGCCGACGGACTGGGGGGAGCCCCATGTCTCACCTGTGGACTCTGGAAGGGCGTTGAAGGACCCCCGACTGAGGGATTCCCCCCTTCTGGCCTCCTTGATTGGGCAAGGCCACTCTTGGCTTTTTCTAGCGTGGACCCTGGGAGCTAGGCCGGGGCGGGACTAGTGGGCTACACTAGTGGGCCGGCCCCGACTAGTAACTAGTAGCAGTAAATAATACGGGCGACTTGGACGGGTGTTGAGTCGACTGGCCTTTGCTCGGCGGCACGAAGCGGTCTTCCGAGGGTCGGACTCAATTTTTGGTGCAGACGGATACGAGTCAGGGATACGGAGTACGGAGTACCTATGGGGCGCTACTCCGGACTTGTCTTTCTTTACAAGTGCATTTCACCTGCCATTGCCATCTGGTTGAGCCCGCGTTCTGACTGCGGGCTGCGGACTCGGACTGCGGACCGCGGACCTCTGATAAGTGATACGCCTGGCGGGTGCCACCTGATTGGCCCATTCCGGAAAGGCGCCTCCCGGGGTCCCGTGATCTCCGCCGTCCCTTTTCGGCAGGATCGTGGCATCACTGCCCAACGGTTTTGCCCCGTTGGCTGCTCCCACCAGCATCGCTGCTTGCTTGACGTCCTGCCTGTGGTGTGCCGCAAGCCCGCAACCCTGCCTGTCTGAGACATCCTATCTTATCGACCTCCCCCCCCCTCCTCTCCGGCACCCCTCCCCGCACCGTCCAGCGTGCCTCACTGCCTAAATCCGGGCTGACACCACTCTACACCCGGTGGCTTCGATACGCTCCGTACACAGACCCCCTGTTGTGCCAGCAAGCTTCACTGGTCATTGCCATTCGTGACCTGACCCGACCTGACCCTGCCATCCCCCGCCGCTGGCGCCCTCCCTTAGGGTTGCATTCTCTGGCCCGCTATTCTTAGTGACCGCCGGGCTCGCTCTCATCGGTTCGTCGAATATCTAGATGGATGGAGCCAGCGAATGAGGACTCCGGCTCGGTGCCTCGGCAGCAACCGCTCCCACCCTCCCCATCCCAGTCCGCGACCCCCCCGTCTGACCCTATCGACAATCCTACTCTCGCTGCCTCGATATCAGACGGCATTGCGGTCAGCAATGGCTCGGTTATTCCTCGCGCCCAGGACCTCTCGAATAAGGACCGTCCGATCTCCGGCATAGTTCCCCCGTACTGGAGCCACCACCGGAATGCTTCCAGAGCCTCGCAGATCTCCATCGAGCAGTCGGCAGGGATTACGCTGGAGGACCATACCGAGGATCTGAACTGTGAGACTGCCCGTGGACTGTGGGCTAAGAGTGTTGCTGTCGATGACCACGTTGTTGTTCGAGGGAAGACCGGCATCGGATCATATGTGGTGTGGAATTGCAGGATACAAACACTTGATGTGCGTCAATGGTCTCCAGCGGAGCATTCTACCCTCACGGTCCCGTGATACTCGCCAATAGCTGGTTGTTTAAGGTGCTAATGATTGTTGCAGGGCGGTCCCATCACTGTTCGCTTAAGGTGTGTCTGAGAAAGGTTGTCATGACCGGTCTTTGCTCATACATGTGTTTTTTCAGATACTCTGAATTCGACGACATGCGGCACCAATTGATAGCATCCTTTCCATATGCAAAGAATGCTCTGCCCCCCCTCCCTCCCAAAAGTGTCATATGTATGTTGAAGAGAGCCCGTGTCAGATACAGTCCCGGCTGACAGATCGTTTCCCAGACAAATTCCGTCCTTCATTTCTTGAGAACCGCCGGGTCGGCTTGGAATATTTCTTGAAGTGAGTAGATTGACCGCTAGATTTCATACCCCACAAAGGCTAATCCAGTCACCAAAGCTGTGTTCTCTTGAATCCCGAGTTTTCCAGCTCGCCGGTCGTCAAAGACTTCCTTTTCGGGAGAATGTGCTGATCTGGCACTGCTGCGTCCGAACTTATTGCTACACTCATGTTAATGGAGTAGACGATGTTACGCCCTCCCTCAGATTGTTGCATTGGAATGACGGGAACCCAGTACTCCGTATTGAGAGTAACGATGCATCTCTACCTACGCCCTTCTATCTGCGATTCAATTATGCTGGATCAGTGCTTGGAAGCCTTGAACTGCCAATATGCCCTCCCACATCGATTTCATGGGCCCAAAACTGGAACCCGAATAAGCCCCATACGCCCCATCCGACTCGATCAACTTAACTTAAAACATTGAAGCCAAATTCGGATTACCGCCACCCTTGCCTTGTTTGACCATGGCATCTGACAGGTCAGCCAGGATGCAAGGCATGCGATCTTCTTTCACCTTCTCGGCCACAACCACGCCGTATCCTTAATTTAGTACAAAGGCTTCATGCATGTACATACGAAACACAGCACGGATCTGGCATCCGCCACTCGACCAACCCGACATGATAATTCTAATAACCCCGAGTATATATTCCCTAATCCACATACCAGAACCAGAACCATAATGCAAACCATGCCCTCATTAAGTCCTTCATCCATGACAATCATTCAGTAGATAGACCCGCCACACCGTCCCTAGTAGACCCGGTCCGTAGGTACGTAGAGATACTTACGTACAACCAATTAATTACTTACCTCTTCCCAACCCCAACCCTCCCAATTCACCCTCCTCCCTTACCTTCTGCATCCGCCTCGAATACGTCCCCCCCGCCACAACCCACCACACCCCCTCCAGCACCAAAAACCCCCCCACACAGACACAAGTATAATTCATATTCGAAACTAAGCATGTCGCCCCGCCCGCCACATTAGCCTCACTGCCCAATCCCTCGCCCCCAAAAGGAACACATAACAGAATAGAACAGAATAGATAAACAGCAATGAACTCACCCGTAACCGGCATATCATACGGAAACGAAAAGAACACGATCGCGAAGACCAGCCACGCCACGGTAACGGTATTCACGATCATCCCGGTGCGGAAGCCGAGGGAGAACGGACCCCGGTGGAGGGTTTTGCGGCGGAGGACGTTTGTTAGGATCGGGAGGAGGAAGGCGATGTTGTTTATTGTTCTGGGGGTGGATGGGGTTGGTACATGGTGTTTGGGGAGTGTAGGTGGATGTGGGTGTGGGTGGAAGGGGGTTGGGTGGTGATGGGTGGGAGGGAGGGAGGGAAAGCATACACGGATGAACTCATCATGGAGTTGAAGGCGGTACTGGAGCCGAGGTAGATGCAGCCTAGGAGGGCGATGATCACTCCTACGCAGAATTGGGCGTTGATGGGGACGTTGAATCGGTTGTTGACTTTGGAGCAGCTTTGGGGTTGGTGGTGTGAGTTGTTGTGTTGGGGGGGG
>KZ825865.1:0-46316 GCA_003184645.1 Aspergillus ellipticus CBS 707.79 | reverse complement strand
GCAGCTTTGGGGTTGGTGGTGTGAGTTGTTGTGTGAAAGGACTGGGGTTGGGCTGGTTGGCTAGTTGCTTACAAGTTGGAGAAGGGGAGGCCGTCGTCTCTGGCGAAGGCCCAGAGCATGCGGCCGGTACCTGGGGAGGGGTCTCTTGTTAGTATTGGATGTGGATGAGGGCGAGTGGTTTGGGAATAGTACTCAGTTGGGAGCCGATCATGCACGGTCCTACTGCGACCCAGAGAAGGAAGACGAGGGCGAAAGCACCGCCCCGGGTCTGGGTGGCCTGGTGGAAGAGTTCAGCGAGGGGAAGGCCGGTGGGAGAGTCGGCAAGTCTGGAGTAGTCTTGGACGGAGAACATGAGGCTGAGGAGGAAGGCGAGGCCGGTGACGAAGGCGATGCCCAGGGTCCAGGCTGGAATGAGGGTGTTAAGCAGATTATCTGGATGGGAAGTCGGGAATAGACATACCTAGGGCTAAGGGGGCGTTTCGTCCAGGCTAGGGGCGAGTTCAGTCAGCGTGTTCGAGTTGTAGGGTACCTCTGTACATACGTTTGGCATTTCTTCTGTGATATGCTATGGTTTGTAATTAGCGGGTGTGTGATGTATATCAGGGGCCGGGAGTACCTACTGTAACCCCATCGAGGCCACCCAAAGAGTACAACGGGTTGACGAGGCCTGTGATGAAACAGATGGCGTTGTCCTTCCAGCCGGTCTCATTGATCCAGGTGCGGAAGACAAATTCGGTGTCGTTGTGTTTCGGAGCAGCGGCGGCGATAGTAACCAAGATGGCCAACCAGGCGAGTTGGACGTAGATTACTGGATATTGTGACTGTTGTCAGCGATTGGATGATGTCCCGAATCCGAGAGTTATAAACTCACACGAGAACTTGCTAATTGAAGGAATCCATTCGTTTCCAAACATGACAATGCTACAGCTTATCACGTTGAACCCTTGATATGCAACGAATGTCATCCAGGGCTGCAATACCAGGTCGGTCTTGTATAGGGCGACTAGGGCCATGAAGTTTGTTGAATAGACGAGATTCGTAGAAGCGGTATTGAAGATCCCTAAGCCGGGGTATAAGTTGAGGAACATGCTGGGGACCCAGGTTTATTTCATACAGCCAAAGACCGTGCTCCAGCCCGTCGCGAAGCTCAACACATCGCTGTAGCGCCTGGGAGCAATGGCTGCAATCCAGTGATACATGCCGCCTTCAACGGGATATGCCGAGACGAATTCCGCTAGCGACAGTCCGAGGAAGCACTGGAGGATGAAAACAAGGATGAAACCATAAATCACTGGCATGGTCAACTTCATGGCGCCATTAGAGTATCATGGTGAGTTCATACGTGCACCCGGTCCACCGGCGTTTATGGAAGTAATCAGCCCGAGCCCTAGCCCTGTCGATGGAGTCAATCTCCCTCCAAGAGTGTATAGTCACAAGATTATCAACTCACCGGTCCAGGAGACGGTAGTATTTGCGGCCAACCCGATCAAACTCCATACCGAAAAGTGGCGCTGCAATTCTTGCTTATGGCCTGTTACACAGTAAGAAATATGGAGTTGATAGAGCTCAGAGATGAGAAAGATAGGGAAGGAAGAAAAATAGTACCCATCTGCGCCAAACGCAGCTCATCCACATTTTGGACTTGGATGCTGCCCGATCCATTGTCATCAAGGGGGCGGGCAGCAGGGGCGGAGATCTCCTTGGAATCACCCATTGTGCTGATAGAAGGCAGCACAGAACTCTAGGGGTATCAGAGATCAAGAGTCCTTAATCCCCCGCAGAATTGCTTTTGTGCCAGGAGGTATATACGTAGATGTATATATCCTTAGCCCTGACACGACCTCCTTATCAGCTGCACAAGACAAGTCGTCAAGGGGATGGAGGCTACCTGTGGCACCGGCCATCCCCAGGATTGCACAGCACCGTTTCACCGAGCAAAGGCCCGGGGAGAGTTCACGAGAGCCTTGGCTGATGGGCTGGCAGCAGGCCATCCCTTGATTGCCCTGGTGGAGTGGCAGGGAGTTGCATAAATCACCGGTCTGGGGGCTGAAGAATAAGGTGTTGTCTCTTCTGTTATGAATTCTGAGAATAGAGACGAGGAGATCTCTGCCCAACTGGTGCTCCCAGAGTACCAGAAACCTGGCCCATATTGATGTCTGCACAAACACTGCAGCGTTCATGGATGAACCGGGGAGGGCAGACGAGCGCGATTTCGAATGAAGCCACCCCAAGAAAGGCACCCCCGCAGACGGACTCGAACGGTGGTCACCGCTTCACGATAGTGGCACTAAACCAGTTAGCATGTACGGAGTATATAGACTTGGTCTGTGTATCGCTCTCGATCCTTTCCGCTGTAGCTGGCCCACATGAGCCAGACCGGGCTTCTGTCTGCCGTCTGCCGCCTGCTGCCTGCTGCCCGCCATAGAAGGATTGTGATAAGCTCCTCCACGAGGTCTTAGGAAACCATATTCACGACTGCAAGGAGTATGTAAGCTCCATGAACCATCCATGGGCAACGCGAGGATATAGGGCCATACATACTAGTGGAACTGGAAGGAGTATGCCCACTACACTACTTACTACTGCCCCGGCTCCAGCATCGATTAAACTTTAAATAGATTAGTGCCCCGTCGAGATCGATAAGGGTTTGATCCTCCAGGCTCAGATCGAACTAAAGGTCTATCTAGTATCTAATCCGTAGTATAGTTATCGCTTACCCGCTTACCGCTAGTGTCAACCAACCCTTTCAAATTCAACGGAACAGCAACTCTATCATTCATTAGGTACTATTATACTGTCTATCCAAACTATATACTGAAAAGCTTGACCGCGAACAGCTCATCTTCGTCCGCATCATCCATCCGCTCAAGTCATAAGTTCATCAGCTTCTGTGCTGGTGGCATAATCCAAAGGAGGCATTAAAATCGTAGGTATAAGAAGACATTGACGTCGCCAACAAGTCTGGCGAGGCGAGAGAGAAAGCCAGGTCGGGATCTGGTTCGCGGCGTCATGAAAAAGCCCTCGCCAGTCGTGCCCATGGAGTCGAGTCGCACCGACTGGCTCCGTAACATATGCTGGGCAAGATGACTTGGAAAACAACACACACTGTCAATAGCGTACAAATAGCCTTGTTCGGCAGTGAAACATGCCACGGCTTGATCGGATACCGAACTCAGTGGCTCTTAAGAAGACCCTTGGTGGGGTCATTGCTGGCGTTGGCAGCAATGATTTGAGCCTCACCAAACTCGCGATAAGCCTGGTCTCGAGCCGTCGACTTGTCACGTCGGATGGTCAAGCAGTTGATCCCCAAGAAGGTCGTGATACGGTTGATCACGAGAACTGCCCAGTGCATGTACGCAACAAAGGCAACAAAGAGATAGACGCGCAGGTACAGCAACTCCAATCCTGGGCTCACCATAGGGAATCCGAGGCGGGGAAGGTTGGCCAGAACGGCACCCCCAATGAGCGGGATCTGCAGCACAGTCCAGTAGGGGAACGGCTGTCTCAGCAGATGGGCGAGGATGATTTTGGTAGTCATGCGCCCGAAGACAAAAGACATGGTCCAGCAGTACAGAACCAAGCGGTTACCGGACAGAAGCGTGGAATACGGAGAGAAGAGCCAGGCAACGTTGCAGCAGGTGAAGACAATCATCGGCACCCATTCCTTGAAGATGGGGGCGATGGGGAGGCCTTGCTTTCTGCGCGCCGCAACAACGTTCAAGACACAGCCCGGCAGGTGTCCAAGGAAAAAGGAGCCGAGGAGGAGTGGGATCCAGAGGTCTTTCACGGAGTTGTTTCCGAAGATTTGCGGGTAAGTCAAGAACTCGACGATTGGTCGAGCCCAGATCTGGGGGCCATAAATACCCGAAGCAATCATGATCGCGATGGCTATAAGAAGTCCTTCAGTAGGGCCGTTGAAATATCCGAGGTAAAGCGTGTGAGTATGGTAGGTCTCCCAGGTCGAAAAGTACATCGCGAGACAAGGGACGATGGCGGTCCAGGCTCCCAGCTGAGAAGAGCCGAACCCCATGGCGGCAGTCTCGAGGAGACTGGCCAAGGTACAGTTCAAAGAATCGATACCGTGGCTTTTGGACCGTTAGCACCCGATTCACCCTTGATTCCACTGATGACTTACTCAAAAAGCTCGCCCAGTCCGCTGGAAGTCCCTGTTCTGCGTGCTTGCTTTCCATCGACATTGTCCAGGGTGGAATACCTTGACATCCATTAGAGGCAAGCAATGATAAGAGTCACTGATAGACTTACATCCACATGCCTAAAGCAAAGCTGTAATATAGCCAGGAGGGGGCCTGCAGGCACGATGCGTTAGCGTCGCGGGGCATTGGATGGAGCTCGACAAGGGTGGGCTTACTGGGCCCACGAGATCAGGCACGTATACTTCGATGAGCATCACGTTGCCCACGATGAACAAGAACCCTAGTAGGGTGACCATGTTGGGGGCCAGCCAGAGCGGCAAGAGTTCAACGAAGGCATTCCACTATTGCAACCGGGCTGTCTGTCAGAATCGGGGATCTAGATCGGACCGGGGTGGCCATACGTAATGTCTTAAGATGTAGTTGGAGATATACGACTTGTCGACGCTGGAATACTTGTAGCTCTTGAGAGGCAAGAGGATGTCGTCGGACAGGGAGTCTTGGATCGCTAGAAGACGCGCGACGACAATTAGCTCTACAGGTACCAGGATGGCGGAGGAGAGAAGAGGAGAGGAGAGGGGTTCATGCAGGGCAAGACGAACCTTGGATCCTTCTGAATATTATGCTCATCTTGGGATTGGAGTATCGCTGGAATGCTTCACAATATACTGGGGGGCAGTTCAAGGTTGGGGATGGAGTTCAAACGTGGCTCATGGCGCGGTATGCGACTAGACGGACGAGACGGGCGAGACGGGACGGGGGAGGGGCCAATGGGTTAGTGGTGAGCAACAGGGGACAAGGGGAGTCGTCTGCCGGGGCCTGGATGCACGGCGGGAAAGACGGAGATAGAGGGCGTGGAATGCAGTTTGCGCGAGGGAGGTGATGTCAGGGGATGAAGGGGAACCTGGGATGGGGAAAAGTCAAAAGGGAAGCGGAAAAGGGACGGGCGAGAAGAAGCAGAGCCAGACCCGTGCTTGACGATGCGGCCGGCAACGGAAGTCGTTAGTCTTAGTGTTACTCCGTAGTAGAAGAAGGGAGTTCCGCCCGCCGCGCAATCACGTGCGGCTGCGAGCTCCGCCGGGAAGCTTTCGACCGCATGGACAAGACGCGCCAGAGAGTGAAAAGTGATCGAACGCTTGATTGTCGCCAGGAGGGTTGCTCCCGCCCTCATCAATCGCCCCCGGTGCCCCCCAGACCCTCTTCCCCATTGTTCTATTGATCCCGCCTGCCTCCATTCACCCCCGCCTCCCTGTTCGCTGCTCTCGCTGCTCTCGCTGCTCTCGCAATCGCCTCACTCGCTTCCCTCGGTGTTGTCCCTCTCCCCGCTGTCAAGCTTCCTCCGTCTTTCGCTCAACAGTCTCTTCGGACACATCCACGACATCCGCGACATCCAATTCGACAACAAAGAAAGAGCGCTATCGGGTCGGGATACGGTCGCTCCTGTGAGCCTGGACATGACGGTAGAGGATCAGCGTGGCGCTCGCGGCGCAGTGCACCACTGAGTATCTTGCGCCATGCCAGGCGTTGTCGAGGCCCCGGCCGGACCGGTCAGGCCGGAGCTGGGGTTCACCGTGGCGCATCAGAAGGTGGAGCTTGAGATCGATTTTGCGAGCAAGAGCCTCAAGGGGAAAACTGAGATCACCATCCATCCACACCACAAGGACCTCCGCGTTGTCCGATTGAATTTCCGGCAGGGTGAGCTGAGGCGTTTGAATGTCAGTGGGAAGGTACCGGCGGTCAAATATGTGGATCCCTACGAGTCGCTTCAGCTATACGGCCCTCATTATCACCAGCGCCTGTCGTCCAAAATCGATGGGCTGCTCAAGTCGCCGCCAGAGCCTGACCTGTTGCTCACGATTCCGAAGAGCGTCCGCATCGACGAATTGGATCCCTCCTCCATCGAAGCCCAGGATCAGATGACGTTGCGCGCCACGGGATCCGCAGATGATGCAGAAGGGCCTTTGAGTGCTAAAGCAGCCGATTCTTCGCTCCCACGCTTTACGGCGGTGACCGTGTATATCGAATTCGTCATCGATAACATCCGGGATGGGTTACAGTTCGTCGGCATAGACAACGGCGACAGACGCTACCCCCACGCTTACACCACAAATTCTTTGGGCTACGGTGCTGGATGCCCTCTTTTCCCTTGTGTCGACGATCCTGCGTCGCGCTGCACCTGGGAAATCTCTATCCGGTGCCCGTGCTCCTTGGGAGATATGTTCGATCGAAAAGCTCGAGACCACTCCGGTGCCTCTGGGTCAAATCGCTCAAAGTCTGCCGCAGGGCAGGACCGATATATCGCCCCGGATGACGAGACGTTGGATCTCTCAGTGGTCTGCTCCGGAGACTTGACGGATGAGATCACTGACCCCAAAGATCCCAGCAAGAAGACAGTCTCATTTGCGTGCTATTCCCCTCTTTCTGCTCAACAGATAGGATTTGCCGTCGGTCCATTCGAATATGTCAATCTTTCTGATTTTCGTGAAAGCGACCAGGATGAACAGTTGGGTCTGAATGCCATCCCTCTGCATGCGTTCTGTATACCAGGAAGAGGAGATGAGGTCCGAAACACTTGCTTTCCAATGGCAAAGGCGATCGACTTTTTCTCCTTGTCTTACGGCTCCTACCCATTTGCTAGCTACAAGATATGCTTTGTGGACGACGCGCCAGAAGACACGTTACCAACAGCGTGCTTATCGATCTGCAGTAGCCACCTTCTGTTCCCTGAAGAGATCATTGATCCCATGTACGATGCTACTCGTACTCTGGTGCATGCTCTGTCATGCCAGTGGATGGGTGTGAATATTGTCCCCAAGGAACCAGTAGATACCTGGGTCACGGTCAGCGTCTCTTGGTATATCACAGATACGTTCATGAGGAAGCTTTGTGGCAATAACGAGCATCGATTTCGAATGAAGCAGATGTCTGATAGAGTGTGTGAATTGGACTACGAACGTCCATCGATCTATGATATGGGAAACATCTTGAAAATCGATTCATCAGAAATTGAGTTTATCGCACTCAAGGCTCCTCTCGTCCTTTTTATCCTGGACCGGCGGCTCACGAAGGCTAGTGGCAAGGCGACGATGTCCCGCATCATATCCCGCCTGTTTCTGAATTCTCGGATGGGTGATATACCGAATGGAGCAGTCACCACCTCTCTCTTCCAGAAAACGTGCGAACGACTTGGCCATGCCAAGCTGGACTCCTTCTTTCAGCAGTGGGTCTATGGGGCTGGATGCCCTCGGTTTCAAGCTACGCAAAGATTCAACAAGAAGAAGCTGGTAGTCGAAATGATGATCCGGCAAGTGCAGGCTGACCCGTCAAGCACGCGTGATTTGGAGAAGAACGCATTTCTGCGCGACGTCAAGGAGGAGATTCGGGGCGTCTACGCCGGTGCCGTCCAGCCGGTATTCACGGGATCGATGACGATTAGAATTCACGAAGCAGACGGTACACCTTACGAGCACATCGTTGAAATCAAAGAAGGCGTTACCAAGTTTGATATCCCATATAATACCAAGTATAAGCGTTTGAAGAGGAATAAACGGCAAAAAGAGCGCGCGGCTGCTGTCATAGGGGGCGATCCTAATGCAGAAATTCAGGAAGATGTTCTGCTTTATTGCTTGGGCGATGTGCTGCAAAGTGAGGAAGAGATGCAAGAGTGGAAACTGGCTGATTGGAGCAAAGAGGACGAGGAGAGAATGGGCCAGGAATCATACGAGTGGATTCGCATGGACGCCGATTTTGAATGGATTTGCAAGCTTTCGCTGGCCATGCCAGGGTATATGTACCTGTCGCAACTTCAACAAGATCGAGACGTCATCGCTCAGTTGGAGGTAAGCCAGTCATTGAATGTTCTCTCTGCGCATACTGACAATCTGAACCCACTAGTCCTTACAATACATGGCAATCCAGCGAGAACATCCTCTCATATCCACAATATTTGTTCGGACTTTAATGGATCGAAGATATTTCTACGGGATCCGGGTCGCCGCAGTCCACGCTTTGGTGAAGCATGCCAAAGAGGATATTAACTGGGTCGGATTGTTCCATCTTGAGCGAGCATTCCAAGAGCTCTTCTGCCTGCCGGGATCTCCAATGACGCGCTCGAACGACTTTTCCGACAGGGCTGCGTATATCCTCCAACTGATTATCCCACAAGCTATATCAAAAGTACGTGATAATAGTGGCAAAACGCCAATGAGGGTCAAACGCTTCTTGTACGACAAGTTAAAGTTCAATGATAATTCCAACAATGAGGTGAGTAGCCCACTCGTCGCCCTGAGTACCCTTGCTTATACCGCCATAGTACTCGGACAATTTCTATGTCTCGATGTTGATGGAATCGTTATGCCACGCCATGCTAGGCAAAACCGAGACTCGCTCAGAAGAAGATATGGACGACTTCGATATGGAGCGAGTGCTCGAGGCCCAAGCAGAAGAGGAGCTTGAGAAGGATGCCATAGCCGAGCTTGATAGGTATCGCAGGATGGATGAGTGGTCGAGCTCTTTCCAGAATGTTTACTCACGGGCTGCGCTGCGCTGCCAAATGCGGCTCATGCAAGCCAACATCCTCAATCTCGACATCATGCAATTCTTACCGTACACCCGGGCTGGAACGTATGACCTTCTTCGCGTGGATGCATTCGAATGCCTGGTTGAGCTCGACATATTCCAGAGCCCGGAGTTATTGCGGTGGTTCATATTTACTATGTCAAGCGACTCTTCTGCTTGCATCCGACGCCGACTTCACAGCCTTTTCGGGAAAGCTCTTGCTCCAGTCGCGTTTGGCCGTGACTCCAGCAATGAAAAGCCTGCCAACGCCGATGGCTTGATTATCGAGCAAGAGTCGTCTACGGAGGTCCGTCAAGCGGACTTGGCGCGGCGACAGACGGTTACTGGAGCCTTGAGTGCCCTTAAAAAGGAAGTCTCCGGCGATCAGGTGCTGAAGGAATCCCTCTGGGCTGCCTGCAACTCTCCATGCATTGGAGTGCTCGAGCTCTCGGAATTTGCCGACCTCTGCAGGGTTCTGTATGACGCCTTCACGTCTCGGATGGTGACCATGAAATACCCTCGCTACTGGAGCGTCAAGCACCTCGGAAGGGTAAGTACCGTACATTTGACTTGGAGGATTCGAGTTAACATCACGTAGGGACGCATGCACTTCTTCCGATCGAACAAGATTCGCACGACGCTTACACCGGCCAAGGATTCGACGGCTGCGAAACGCAAGCGAGAAGACCCAGGAATGGGACCCCCTGGCCCTCGCATCACGTTCAAACAGTCCAAGGTCGGATCCTCCAGTGCCACGGCCTCCACCCCCAAACCGCCTTCGCAGCAAACCCCCAAGTTGCACATCCCCAAATTCTCCTCCCCCGCCCCTCAGGCGCAGCCGAAACCGACGACTGCACCCTCTACGCCATCCACCCCCAGCGGTGGTGGTGGGTTCAAGCTGAAATTGAAATTCGGCCAGAAACCCAAATGATCGTCTTTGCGCAAAATTCTAGATACCATTACTTGTGTGCCTCGTTTATCTTCTGTTTGGACTAGGGAAGGGAGGTTGGGTCAGGGAGACGCATGGCGCGGGGTTTGACTGAGGTTTTGTTCTTAATGTCTCTCAGACGATTTTTATTCTTCTATTCTGGGTTATCTCCACAGGGTATCTGGTTCAGTGGCCCATGCTATTGCAGGTGGGATTTGGGCTTTGGTTTGCCGAGAAACGATGGATGCGAGCGGCCAGGATCGTTTCTGCGGCGGATATACCCCCCAAGAATGTCATATCTGGTGGTCCAGATGTTCGAAAATATAATCTTTTCTTGTAAATGAAGAAGTTAAAAGCGACAAGCCATCGATCATTTCGTGCGAGCAACCGACCCGTGAAACTCCTTATTGCATTTAAATCAAACCGACAGAGAAGGTATAAACGACATCGAAATTCCGTCCGCCAGCTCTTTATTTGTCGCTGATGCGTTCCAGGGCCTGATAGACACTCCAGTTAGCAACTCCCCAACACAACGACGCCAATCGTGCGTAGACCATGGTAGACTAACCTCGAGCATAACAACCGAATTACCACGAATGACCTAGATAGATAACAATTAGCTCGTCTTCCGGGATCCAGGAACGTAGCAGGATTCTTTCACGTACAATCATGCCGATAGCGACCTTCTCACCACCCGGCTTCTCCTCGAAAGCCTCATCGAGGACAATGTTCATGAACACCTGCCGTGCGCATACGTCAGTGACACCCATCTCCTTAGAATGACTCGTATCCCAACGCCATCAGAGTCAAGCTCATCTTCGATGCTTCCCGGCGACGACAAGGGTGATCTCCGGGGATAGTAATGGGACGACATACATCGTAGCCTCGCAGGATACCAATGACTTTGCGGTTGCCGTTCAGTTGGCAGAATACCCGCTTTTCCATGTACTGTTGGACACAACCCAATGTCAGCAGCAGTTCCTTGAGGGGGGAGCGGGGAGGGGGGCAGATTCGCGATCGCCGGGGCGCCACATACCTTCTTCAACTCGGGCTGGGCTTGAGGCATTTTGGCTGGCGTGTTCTGGTTGACTTTCCCACCTGATTGTCGGGACTGTCGCGTTGCGGAACTTTGTGCCCATACACCAGTGGGATCAGCTGGCCCGGGGGAACGATGTTCCGCCGAGCTCCCAGACAATCGCGGAGCTGCCGGTGACGCCAGCGGGGGGTTGCCTTTGCGCCTTTTCTCTGTCTCTCCGGATTGCCGATTTCAGGCTCGAGGAGACGCGGTTCTGCTTGTTTTACGAAGATGAGCTCGAATTTTGCGAACCGGAGAAAACCCCGTAAGATCGGGGGCGATGACGACGAAAATGACGCCGACGAGCAAGGTCTGCATCTGCCAATGGGTTCACCTGCGGGAAGCTGGATTGCTAACGGACAAGGAATAGATACTGGACCCGTCGTGAAGCGCCCTACGTCCTCCAAAGTCAAGCCGAAGTCGAAATCGCGTCTCACGTTCGGCCCCGGTGGAACCTCCATGAATGACGATGACGATCAGGAAAGCGAAGTAGTCATCCCCAAGCGGCAGGGTCTTGCAAAACGGGCCCTGGAGAAGAGCGCGCTACACAGATCCTTGACGCCCTCCGGCTCAGATGGTGCTCAGATCCCCCTCAGAGTAGGGCCCGACCAGGACAGACCGAGTTACAGCACGGATTATCTGAAGGAACTTCGCGATTCGACGCCTTCTACCCCGAAACCCTCGATCGAAAATGAGTCGGAAAAGACGATCGATGTGGCGGCGAAGTTTGGCGAGATCATGAAGACGTCCACGCCGGCCGCCATCCCTAGTGAGGCGGAAATAAGAGAAAAGAAAGCCCGACGAGCACGGTTGGCGAAAGAACAGGGCGCTATCTCTACGGAGCAGGACTTCATATCCCTGGAAGATGGCGGGGGAGACGATAACTGGGATCTGCAAGCACGAGAGGAGGAGCCTAAGGATACTAGACTGGTTCGAGATGACGAAGATTTTGCGGAAGGATTTGACGAGTTTGTTGAAGATGGACGCATATCGCTCGGAAGGAAAGCGGAGAGGGAGCAGAAGAGGAAACAGCGCGAGGCAATGCGCGAGCTCATCGATGATGCGGAAGGCCTTTCGTCGGAGGAGGATTCAGACCTGGAGGAGAAGGCGGCTTACGAGGCAAGCCAGACAAGAGCCGCGATGGGTCATGGCGACAGGGATCGCATCGAGCGTCCAAAGACACCGCCCAAGATGACTTCACTACCGCGTCTGACCAGCTGTCTTGATCGGTTACGAATGAATCTAGCTGTCATGGAGAAGTCCAAAGCGCAGATGGTCGGTCGTATGGAAGAGTTGAGGAAGGAGAAGGCAGATATCGCTGTCCGCGAGGTGGAAATTCAAGCGCTAATCAAGGAAGCTGGAGATAATTACGAGAAGCTGAAACAAGAGGCCGGAATCACGCCTGGATCAGAAGAAATCCTTTCGGCAGCCGATGAGATTGCGAATTCGCGAGGGCTGGAGGGCCTGGGAGCCTCGGTGGCAGCTTCTGCCAACCAATCCGACCAGGAGGAGCTCCTTCCCCCATCCTGAGCGGTTTCCTCGAGTTTCCTCGTGAGCACGCTATACCTGTCGCTCTTTCCGGAAGCACCCTTGAAGCTGAGTCGACTTCCTTCGAGGCCCCGGAAGACTTCCCAACTACTATTGTACAACACAGCATCATCCGTTGGTGACCATCAGCCTGGCATGGTCGTCAGTTATCTTTCATGAATGATACCCATCGTTTAGTTCCAAGTTTCCCTAAGGTCCATCATCACTATGACTCCACTACCATTCCTTTCCTGGTTCGATCAACCAGAGCGTAAGAATGCTCGTGCCAAAACACCCACGCAGTAAGGCAATCCACCTAGGACTGGGTTGTGTACTCTAATGACATTTGGGATGAGATAGGCCGCGTAGGCTCATTACTTTCATCGAATCACCCATTGATGAGAAAGATGGAGAGAATGAGCCTCCGCACCTCTATCGCCATTCCGAGGCAACCCCCATCGAGCTGTTCTTCGACCTGTTCTTCGTTGCCAACCTCTCGACCTTCACGGCTACCCATGAAATCAACAATGTTGAAGGTATGGCCCCTATTCAAACCAAGCAACCTTGTCTAACCTCGGGTGTCAGCTCTGTGGGCCTATATCGGCTTCCTGGGGATCATCTGGTTCACTTGGCTCCAAGTGACTCTGTTTGACATCCGATTTGCCCGGGACTCAATCTTCGAGCGGATCTGCAAAGCCCTTCAGTTGGCTGCCATGGTTGGCTTTGCGTCGGCAGGTTCACGATTTACCACACGTGTGCGGGCGGAGAATGTCTGGGCGTTCCAGTCCCTGAGCCTGATCCTGGCTGGAAGCCGGTTTTTACTGGCCATACAGTACACCATCAACACCGTCTTCCTCTGGAGACGCATGGTTTCTGCGGCTAAGGGCGTCTCCGCTATTGCCGCCACGCATTTTGTCTCGAGTCTCATGTATCTCTGGGTAAGCCACCCGTGCAATCAAGGAACAGACGATCGTCTGACCCGCTCCAGATGTTCTATGCCTTCCGTCAGCACTCCGGGCTTAGTCCTTATATCTGGACCGTTTGGTTTGTCCTTTTCGGGATTGAGATGTGGGTGGTAATGGGAACTTCCTGCGTCACTCCCGGACTAGGGCTTCAAGACACCCACCTCAATGTAAGAATGGGTCTTTTGACGCTGATCATCATTGGAGAGGGAGTCATTGCCGTCACTCGGATCGTCAATAAGACAGTCGGACCTGGTGGTTGGACGAAATGGTCGTTTGTCCATATCCTGGGCGTCACGACTAGTGTGGTATGGCCCCCCTGATCGATCCGTTTTCTTTCGGCTGGCTGACTTGCCGTCCCTAGTATTTCCTGTGGCAAGCATATTTTGACCTCTCTCCGAGACGTGCCTTGGGGAAATACTCGCAGCAGATTTGGGCCCAGCTCCACTTCCCGTTCCACGTTGTCCTCATCTTGCTGTTGGAAGGGCACCAGATCCTTGCTCTGAGCCTGGATATCACGTTGAAACTCCGGTACCTGGCAGAAACGATCCTGTGGGCCTGTGAAGAACCACGGCCGCGGCCAGACCACGCGATCTCTGTCCTTCGAACTACCATTGCTGATATGGAGATTGACTATAGTCGAGGCGGCATGAACGCACAGGTGGCTATCGCGCGGATCCTGGATGATCTGCCCAATCACCCGCTATGTCCATCGAACCGGACGGGCCAAGTCCCCGTCACCCGGGACATGCTCAGCGACCTGGTCGGGAACGTAACCGCGGCGCTGTTCTCTAGCATGAGACTCATGCCCTCGAACCAAACCGATACAGGGCACCTCAGTAGCGATCAGCTCCTGCGGAGGTATATGGAACTTCTCGAGTTCGTCTACGTGTATTATTTTGTCGTTGCGTCCCTTGCAATGTTCTTCTTCTGTGCTTTTGTATTTTTAGCCCGTCGCCACACCCGCCGGATATATGCTTCTGTCAGCGTGACGGCCCGCGGCATCCTGGGCATCCTCCTCGCGAGCCTGATGAGCTGGTCTCGGCGTTTCCCGCTTGTCTATTCTTTCATGACGTCCCCGGCTATCCTCTACGCCTTTACGTTTATCCTGCTGGCAGGTGAGTTTTTTGCCTTTGCCGTACCCGGGGATGATGCGTGGCCCCTTGCTGACCGCGTCACAGTGCTCTTGGTGGACCGCAGCCTGGACTGGTACCAAAACCGGCGCGAGCCCAGCCATCGATGGAGGCAGCAGGGAAGCGTGGCCTAGCGACAGTGCGGCTATTCTTCGCCACCCTTTGTCTATCCTTCCTGTATCGTAATATCTTTAGAACTTGGGCCCGCCAGAGACAACCAGCGGGGGGTTGCGTCCATCTAACCCTGAGTCCGGTTTGCGTCGGGCACAGGACGGGTTGGCATGATCAAGGTTGGACTGCCATTTACCGACGCTCAAGGGTTCTAGCATACATGAAATGAATGAAATGAGAAAGCACGATATGGTGTCCGAGCTCCCAGTAAGAAAGGGCCAAGGCGGGAACCGCCCTCCAGGGTTTCCCAACTCGGCCGTGTACAGTAGAGGAAGTCAGTCCTTGTGTTCCACGACGAAATCGGACTGCAAGGTTGGGTCCATCAGGGTCCATCCGAGTCCATCAGAGCGTTGAAGATCATCACCCAGCTGTTTGGATCCCAGGTCGACAGCACCAGCCAGCACCAGCCAGCATGGCCCGTTGGCAAACCGGGTAGCCAGCAGCGTGCGGGAACAGGCATTCAACCGCGGCTTCATGCCCCGGCTGTAGAACCAGCGATGCTGGGCAGGGTATTTTTCGAATGCCCACAGATGGTCCCCAGAGTAAATTCCTCGGGGAAAGGGGAGGTGGCGGTATTATGGCCAGTCCACTGATCAATTGTATTCGTCCATCCATCCATCCATCCATCCATCCTGTTCTTGCTTTTTTTCGGGTCTCAGGAGGGGGAGGGGAAGGAAACACCCAAGCAGTGGTGAAACGAAGCTAGTTAACGCTGAAGCCCTGAGTACCTTCCTCTCATCCTCTCATTCTCTCTCTCTCTCTCTCTTCTTCCTCCCCTCGGCCTGTGTGTGTGTGTGTGACCCAACATCAGGGTTAATCCTCACCTCCCACCCGCTCCGGTGCAACGCTTCCGAGGCTCCTTCCTTTCCTTCCTGCCACCCCCATCAGAATCGAATTGGTGGGTTTTGTAGTCTGGGAGATTATTCGGTTGTGTTGTTAATCCTGATCTTTATTTTTATGTTTTAGTTAATTTATTGATATTGATGGGGAGATTTATATAGAAGCATTTTGATAGGGTTGTGTTTATTGGTTATTGGATGTGTTGCAGGGGTTGTTTGTGTGTGTGTGTGTGTGTGTGTGTGTGTGTGTGTGTGTTTGGGCTAAGTCAGTCACTAAGTATGTTTGGGGTTGGATTGTGTGCGGGGATGGATGGATGGATGATGCAGACCCCTGTCTGCCTGTCTGTCTGCTGTCTGTCCGTCTACATTGGTTTCTGTTTACTACTCTACTTCGTTTTTTATTTTATTTTATTTTATTTTATTTTACTGCCTGCCTACATGTTTACACACAGACAATGACGGTGTGTTGTATGCAGGTGGGTACCTAGGTTGGTTGGTCGGTAAGTACGTCGGATATACCTTATTTATGCATCGATACATGGATGGTAAGGTATGTATTGCAGTGTCCATCGTGCATACATCATGGACCGGTAGATCTGCAACAAGCCTCAAGGAGAAACGGCGATCTGGCTGTGAGGGTGTGGGGAAGAGAAAATCGAAGTCAAGTGGCTGGGGCTAGCGACCTTTTGTTTTGTTTTGGTTTTCTTTTCTTTTTCTTTTCTTTTTTCGCATCGGGTTTAATTTGCGTGTTTGCTGTGGGGAGAGACGAATGATACCTTACCTACCTCGCTCTCTTTATGCATGGGCGCGCGAGAGAAAAGAGGAGATGGACAAAGTACCTATCCACGGGGTTGGAGGACGGGGGGGCTAGGCACCCATGCACCCATGCGGAAACAGATACGTACTTAGATCCAGAGCTGGCTGGCTGGCTGACTACCTGGCTAGCTACCGATATACCTAGCAAACCGGAGATCATCCGATATTGGAAGGGGGCGAAAGGCAAGCAGTTTGGTTAAGCTTAATCCCCAGTCTGCCACGATGAGGGCTGCTGATTGGGGCGGGTCGCGGATGCAGAGACGTTGGGGGCGTGCTAGACCTGGTAGGCTAGGCTGGTTATGAATGAATGAATGCAAGATGGTGGGAGACAGTAAGCTAGCTGTGGCCAGGAGATAGAGGGGGGAGGAGAGGGAATGCTGGGGTCAAGCACTATGCTTCTGCGGGATCAACCTAAAGGCTTATTGTTTCCATTTTTTCTTCTTTGTTTGGACTTTCTTTGTCTCCGTTGGAAGGTATTTCTTTTGGGTCCTTGGCGATCCGATATAGGCAGACAGGTGAGCTTTTATACGTGGGCGACTGTTCGAAGTGGTTGTGATTGTAGAATCATTGCAGGCTGTAGTATCATGGCCGGGAGTTTTAACTAGACAAGAGTAGCGATGAAGAACATCGGTGAGCTATTCAATGACGGCCGAGACAACACTTGCAGATCCGACGGGTGCCTTCCGAGCTGTTCTGACCAAACGTCTCATGTTCTGGAGGTTCTGGATCCTCTGGACTGGTCATTGCCGTCACCGCATTGTCGGAGGATGGTATGATAAAATCGGGTGCACGAACAAAGCCCTATGTAGCTACCCGATTGGTGTTGAGCGCTGCAAAACAACCACGACCACTGACACGCGCAGTTGGGGTTGATTTCGTCAATGGGCCAACACATTCTGGAAATGCCCCATTTTCTTTGATTTCATCCCATGTGCCACAAAAGACGATCCCCTCAAGGAGTCTTCATTTGGGCTACGGCAAGAAACGGTATCGGCTGATCCTTGCGAGTGATCTAGAAACCATAGTAAACCGGGCCATTTGTCGTGATTGATTCTGTCCGGTATTATCCATGCTTGCCAGTTGAAAGCATAAAGGGGTAGGGTGCTTCAGCTAGCATTGCCTAGCTCAGGGGGAACAATATCGTTCTGTACAGAACAAGGAATAAGCTGCCGATGATGCGAACAGTCCGTCCAAGCCATATCGGAACATGGGAGGCAATCCTGGAACCCGGGGAGTGAGGACGATTCAGGGGATCCATCGTGATCGCTTTATATTGAGGATGGAGATCCCATTTTCCTTTGAGTCAGGTCTGCTTTGTCCTGTGTTTGCTGAGTATTCGATGTCTTTTCACTGTCTCTCCTGCTGGATGAAACAGCGCCTTTAGCAAGGCGTACCGTGTTCCGAGAACCCTGTCTAGCTACTTCTCGAATGACGATTATTGCCTTGGAGGGTAGGCCACTGAGACATCACCACTACTCTAACAGTGGCGGGAGGGACGAAATTCTCTCACTCCGGGTCCAACAAGCGTATGAGAGACTGCATCAGCGCTTCCAGAAGGGGCCATTCCATCATCGCGTGCCTTTATCATTCCGTTTATTTCCTATTCTGCATCCCCTCGACCAATACAGAAAAGGCTCCAGCATTGATCTGGGGGCTGTCAGCAATTGGAGCAACGCAGCCCAAGCCCAAGCCCTGAATATTGCAGGCCAATTGGTTTTCTCTGGGTGAGTCAGCCAGATCGGACAATCAAGTGAAACCTCTCCATATAGATCTTGATGTGCTGAGCAGCCACACCAGTCCCTGCAGGTGTCCTCCTAGCCCAACCACGCGCATAACCTGACACCAGAGTCCAATACACACAGCATTTACCCAACGTCTATACGCATCATAGTCATAGTAGCGGTGAAGAGAACAAAAGACCATTTTACCTCATTTTAAAGCCATGCTGCGCGTCCTTGTCGGTCCAGATGACCCCAATTCTGTCACTGTCGGGGGAAACTGCCTTTCGTCAGCTTTTCACCCCCGCTATTTCTTCCTTGGAGACCGCAAAACTTCATTTCAAACACGATCCTCCGATATACAGACCAAGTCAGCGAAGCCTGCCATGGGCGTCGTCCACCCCGATGAACCGATGCACGAGCACCCCTCTAAGGATCTTGGCAGACTATCGGGCCTATATCCCATGCAGAATCCGACCTGGAAGACACGCGTTAGCCCCTGGCCTGAATTTGGCTCCGACGAGGTCGCAAAAGGGGCAGCGTCAGCACATACATTTCAGGGTCAACCGACAGCACAACTTCGGAATTATGGCATGCCGCATGAGATGCAAAGCATAAAGTCAGAAGATTGCAGCCCGTTTGAGGTGTCTGCTACACATTCAGGCACTCACCTGAGATCATTCTTAGATGAGAGTGTTTATTCTGGTGACAGTACCCTTCATATGGTCCATTCGACTGCCACTGCCCCGGCGTATATCGCTACCAGGGGGCCTTTCCTACCATCAATGACCGAGAGGGAAACATTATCATCGAGCACACCGACTAAGTCTTCCGAGAGTTGCATGTCTGAGGGTGGTGGGCCCTCTTGTCAAGGAGTAGAATGGATTAGCGACAATGTGGAAGGCATGTCGCTATCCAGTTCTCAGGGTTCATCCGATGTCACAGATGGAAACTCCACGTCGACAATCGATGACAGTTTCATTGAAATTGATAACGTTGCAACAGCTACCACGCTTCCATGGCCAGGGTTTCAAATACAGGGCACATGCGATGCGCCTGGTCCAGGTGCCAGGCCCAGCCCATCCACATGGGACGCACAGCGCCTATCAAACATGGCACAACTCTATGGGGACTTCAGTAGCACATCCGACCGGATTGTCGCGGCGAACAATAACTCGGGCGGCCTTTCATCATTCGACAACGACGGTAACCATACTGCTCAACCTTTGTTCTCATCGTACACTTCAAAGTCCAATTACTCCACCATGGTGGCCGGCACCGACGGATGTGTGACTAGTCAAGGATGCAGCCAAAATTTCCCCAGTGGTGATGTGTACCAGTATCACAAAGGTCCCTACAGGAATAACGAGCCATGGCAGCTACAGGACCCCAATGGTTCAAGCACCTTTTGCCCGGGACAGCTGGCAGGCCGGCCGTTCTCTTACCCGAGAAACCCGAAGAATGATTTTTTGATTCAATCCAAACTGCGAGGGTATTCCTACAAGGACATCAAGGAAATCGGGGGGTTCAAGGAGGCAGAGTCAACCCTCCGCGGCCGATTCCGCACGTTGACCAAGGCCAAAGAGCAGCGCGTGAGGAAGCCCCAGTGGCATGAGAAAGATGTAAGTTCCTGGTTTCAAGCCTTCCAGGGAGTTAATCAGCACTCAGGTCTGACACCAGACAGATTCGACTCCTCTGCAAAGCGGTATCGGCCTTCTCGGAAGATAGAAAGCAAGCAAGGCTACCGCCCAAGGTGTCCTGGAAAAAGGTTGCTCAGTACATTGCAGCTCATGGAGGGTCCTATCATTTTGGAAATGCGACTTGCAAGAAAAAGTGGTGTGCGGTTCAGGGAGTGGAACTGTAATGGGGACCGCAAAAAGGAGAGGAGAGACAGGGGGCTTCTTTTTTTCTTCAACTTTGGGTTCTCGGGAGAGTGGATATGCATGATGAAGATGCTGGAATACTAGGCATATGGGGCATGAACAGTGATCAGCGGTCATGTACATGCTGGGGACTTGCTCAGGCAGACTTGGAGCACAGATATGAGCCCGGTAGATACTACTAATAGAAGTTTCAATTTGCTATACAGAATTGAGTGTAGTGCGAGTAGTGCTAGTAGTCGTAGACACGGAGAGCAGAAGTAAGAAGTTGGGACGAGGGAAGAGGGAAGAGGAAAGAACGAGGAAAGAGGGAGGAGGAAAGAGGGAGCAGGGGAGCAGGACGGCATCGATGGCGAGCACACGGCACGTGATCCCAGGGTCCCCAGGGAGGGCTTCGATGTGCCTCGATGCGTCTGGATTTTGCTCCCCTCACTGTCTGGAGCTGGTATGTCTGTTAATCCCTCATGGATATCGCTGACTTCTCCTGGGGGAAACTCAATTGATCCGTGTGTCCCCTTTTCCGATTCTCCCGTACGGGGGAGATGCTAAGGTCTACCGTGAAGACGCTGTGCTCTCCAATGCTTCTCTTGAGGGCTCTATTGCTAGCTTTGCCCCAGTGGCTAATGCTCCTTCGCGTTCGGATCCCGACACAGAGTGTTTCCCCATTCTCCAGGTCTTCTGTTCGCTAGAATACGTCTAAATCTGATTTACTAAGTCCGGAATGCAGAACAGAAAACCGTCGACGCCGGTTATAGCAGGGAGAGCTCCCGCAAGTCCGGCTGTGGGTACCCAATAGCCGCAAGCACATCTCCTAGAGTCGTTGGGCTACGGCGCAACTCATCCCATTCGGCCTCAGCCTTGACCATCAGGGTACCGGCAAGAATGGTGCCGTTCAGGGAGACAACACCAGCATCAGCGATATCCGCACTTGCTCCCGACTCAACCGGGATCCGAGCATCCTCACTCTTTCTCGGACAGATCATCATGGTGGAATCTGTCATGGCAAGGTTGTAGCTAATCGCAGCGGGACCGGTGGTCTCCTGGGCCCTATCGCCCCGGCCACCCCTTGCTGTTGCCACGGCCACGGTGTACAGAGATAGGTATATGCTATGGAGAGTCTCGCCAGGCGGGTTCGGTGGTAAGGGAAGAGCGAAGTGCGCAAACGGCACCTGGCTCAGCTGCTGGTATTCGGAGCCATTAGACGCAGGTTGCGAGGAGACGGCATCAATCAGGGGCCGCCAGGTGCTTGAATCGCCCTGGGCCATTGCCTCCACGGGGAGGAATTGTAGATGTCGGTGAGGCTGGCTTGCGCCACTCTCTTGCCCGGAGTTAAAGAACGCAAAGAGCTTCCTGGGACCCGTGGTCTCATCGGGCTGGTGTTCATCGCCCCACGCTTTGATACAGGCATACGCGGCCTCGAGATCCTCCTTTTCCAGCAGGTCTGTTTGTGCTTTCCAGGCCTTGGTGGCGAGGATGAAGTGGTTCGGAATGACCGGGAATTTGTTCAGGACCAGGAAGTGCGACGGGCTCTCGCGGGGGATCTGGGCGATTAGAAGGTCGGGGGACGGGTCTTGGAATGGATCGGGTTTCGGTCCGGTGTGGCCGTTGTCTGGCTTGGGGGCGCCGGAGGGCTTCTTCGCAAGAGCAGGGCAGTATCGAAGTTGGTACTACACGGGGGAGACAATGACGGTCAGCAAGCCGAAGCCAGGAGAACGACAGCGCAGCAAGGGAGGGATGCGGGGAAGGGCGGCTCGGTACCGGGATCTCTGAGTCGTAAACAGTGGCCAGATGGGTGGACGAGAAGATCAGGTGGCCCGCATCTTTGGCGGCGACGAACCGCCTGGCGACCAAGGACGACAGAGCTTCGGAGAGACCCAACTGCATGGTGGAGGAGGAGGAGGAGGAGAGGAGGAGGAGGCGCGACGGTGTTGATGGAAGGGCCGACTGCTGCTCGGCGGACATCCACGGTCAAGCGTCAAGCGTCAAGTGTCAAGCGTCATGTCATCCCTCATGCACCTCCCGCCGCGCCCGCCCATGGAATGTGGGGCTGCCGCTGCTAGTCCCTCTACAGTCTACAGTCTTAACAGTAACAGCCTACAGTCTGCGTGCACAAAGCTCGAGGATCTAAACATCATCTAGGATTGCGATGGTTCTGAACCCGATTAAAAGTAGGGAATGGCCTGCATTCAGAAAGAACAGTCTCCTTTTCGTGGTCCCAAAACGCCCCAGGCACAGCCAGCCAGCCAGAAAATTTGTGGATGTTAGTACAGGATCGTGGGCCCAGCCTCCAGGAAATAGTAACCATCAAAGTCGAGATAGGGAAAAATAAAAAAAACAAACAAACAAACAAACAGTAGGAAGTCAGTGGTATCAAAAAAAAGCCAGGCCGAACACAATAAAAGCAACCGCTCTCCTCATGCCACATATGCTAAACGTACGACATGCAAGCTCGACAAGCTCAAAAGAAATCAAGGACGGATACATGGTATGAAAGCGGCTCGCGATGGAGCCTAGGACATCATGTCCATCTCCGCGTCGTGTGGCTGGCACAGGTCCGGCAGCAGCACCGCCGGTTGCCCGATGAGCTGCGTGGAGCCGTGGTCCATCCAAGGCCCACGCTCCTCGTCATTGGCGCTCAACACGCCCTCGGCGCGCTTCAGGGTCTCGACGTCCAAATCGGTCACGTAAGCTTCACGGGTGGTGCCATCTCCTGCACCCCCGGGAAGCTTGAGGCGAACCTCGAACTCGTTGTCGAGCATCATCTCGTCCTTCCACAGGCGGCGTTGCCCGTCAAAGACGCAGAGAACGCGCTTCTTCGTCTTGATGCTGCTGCTCGGGCAACCCCAGGACTGGGGGTAACGATCACGGTTGTTCCGCCTCTTCGATGCAGTTGCGCGCATCTTGGCGTTGGAATTAGTGGAATGCTTGGTGACAGCGTTGTTAACCCCCAAAATCGGGCGGGAAACGGCGCTCGAGCTTCCCTTGGTGGTCTTCAGAGAGCCTTTGCCCGATCGCGGGTTCGAGTATTCATAAGTATCGTCATCGTCATCGTCAAGTTCGTCATTGTATCGATCAACGGTACCAGCCGTGTCGAATATCATGTTTCGCTCCATCGTCTTCTGCACCTCTTCGTCGGATTCGACTTCAGCAAGCCGCTGCTGGTTGATGAGCTCGCTGGGCTCCTCCTGCTGCACAACCCGAAGCACACAGTCATCCAGATGCTCATAGAAGTCCTGGGCATTGCTGAAGTTGTTGGAGCAAGTGGAACACTTGCCAGTCGCATCGGGACTGTAGCCGGAAACACCCTTGCTTGTGGAGACAGCCGGGCTCTTCTTGCGGCAGTTGGGCGGCGACTGTTCAACACCATGAACGGAAGTCAAGTGGCGTTTGAAAACATCCGCCCTGTTGAAGCTCTTTTCAGCGGGTGACCCGGATCCTGGGCAGAACCCGCACACCATTGTCCCTTTGTAGTGCGTGAGAGTGTGTCGGTTCTTGTCATACTTGCGAGCGAATCCCTTGACATGGTATTCACAAGTCACGATGGGGCATTTCTCGGGTCTCTCCGACTGATGAGTGAGCATGTGGGCCTTGAGGTCCTTGAAGACCCGTCGGCATTCCGGAAATGGGCACCGGCCCTTCTCCTTGGTGTCGTCATCGGACTCTGCGTTACTGGCCGCAGGGCTGGGGTGGGATCTGCCAGACTGGGTGGAGGAAATAGATGACCGCCGGTCATAGACAGAAACGGGTCGTGACTGGGGCATAGAGGGCACCACAGATGGGGAGGGGGCCGATACGGCAGCGGGTTGCTGTGTGTAGGATTGTTGTGCATGGTAACCTTCGGCAAGGTGGAGGTGAGAAGGGTCACGAGATTGGGGAAGATATGCGCCTTGCGCTAGGAAGTAGTCAGGCTGCTCTGGGTAAGAAATGGCAGCTGGAGAAAGTTGAGGTTGCTGTGGCATCGAATGGATTACCGAGGGGTCTGCCAGACATCAAGTGGTCAGCAAGGTTGGTAAGTACGGAACCTGCGAAGGACATCAAGACGTACCGACAAAACTTTCGGGGCCCTTCGGCTGATAGAAGCCCTCCGAGTCTAGCGTGTTTCCGAAGTACTCGGTCTGGAACAAGTCGCCCATGACTGCAACAGGATGGCCCAGGCCGTTGGTTGTCTGGATCCAGTCCTCGGGAATGGCATGCGCAATCCCCGAATTTGGCGATCCAATAGTTGAGGACGATGCGCTCGCAATTGAGGGGCCAGAAGCAGCGGCGAGACCGGGGATAAACTGATCGGAAGGATGAGGCAGAGATGGAGGCGTGGCGGGCATGGAAGGGAAGCTGGGAGCTTTATTGGCGTCCGAGTAGGTCTCGGGGTACACTGAGGGGGTATGGTAGAAAGGTGGTTGAGAGACACCGGAAGGATCATGCGCCTGTGCGAACCCGCTCAGATCATCCACATGGTAAGCAAAAGGATCAAAGGTAGGATCCATGGCGAAATGCTGGAAGTATGGGGCCTGCTGCTGCCTCGACGAATCGAGCGCCAGCATCTTGCTGTCGTCGGTGAAATGGGTCGGGTATAGGACGAAATCGGGATTGTCTCCGTGGCTTTGCATGCCCACGCTTCGTTCAATGGTTGGCTGATCCCTTGGTCTGCAGGTGGTCGAATGCGAGGGCTGATATCGGAGGGGAAAGGATGCAACCGATCTGCATACGGATGCGCATTAGCCACTCTGATGTCTCAAGCGATGCCGTGGAATGGATGTCTCGAAGATTGGGTTCACGGATGGGGACGGGCCGCTCGGGAACCTACCACTATCGCCTGGGGGTTGGTACTATTCACACGGGAAACCTTCAACGAGGCTCGGGGAATTTCGAGGAAGCTTGGGGAAGAACGTGTCTGGCGGTCGAGCTTTGTGTCTCCGAACAGCAAGGCAAGGCGAGGAATATGGAGCGGGGGGCAGGGAAGGATAAACAGCAGTGCGGATGACGAAATGCAGGTGGAGGTGGAGGTGGTGGATGCCACTTCAGGTGACTGGGGAGGAGGAAAGTCGGGGTGGGTTCCTTGCGTCCCGGAAGAATTGTAGAAGAACAAGAAGAAGAGACGGGAGCAGCGAGCAGTGGGAGAGCAGCAGAGGGGAGGGTGCCTTCTTGTATTGGGACAGCGACAGTGGCAGTGACAGTGACAGCTTCAGCAAGGCCCAACCGGGGAGGGGAGGAAGGAGGAAGAAGGAGGAATGTCGGATGAAGACAGAAGAAAAAGATCGGGATGGAGGGGGGAGTAAAAGCATTGTTAAATGTTATATGATTGCTGGCCCTATGAGCGCAGTGTACTACGCCCACGACTAGTATTGGGACTGGCAGTGGATAGGATTAGACTGGGATTGACCAACTACGGACGAACTAAGAAACCACACTAGCATGGGAAAAGTCGAGCCCATCATCCACTCTGCTGGGGGTTGCGTGCACCGCAGGAGACAGGGGAGCGTCATGGGCCTAGTGGGCTAGCGCCGCCAGTCTAGCGCGGCGACCGGGGTGGAGGTGGGTGTGGGTGTGGGTGGGTGTGGATGATGCCGATGAATCATGGTGGTGGTGGTGATGATGATGATTGAGGGGGAGGACGGAGGAGGGAACAGGGGTAGTGGGGATGGACGATGCCGGGCGAGCAGGGGCAGGGCAGTGACCTGTGAACCGGGCCTAACTAGGTGTATTATTAGCACCTCGATACGCCGTACGCACCTTGGGCGGGTGTACGAAAATAAGTATTTACCGCTAACCCTGCAGGCGGCGGCACTGCCTGGAGCAGGAGGGTTCCTCCTCCTCCTCCTCCTACTACTCGACTTAGTAGTTTTTGCTACATTTAGCGATCTTCTGGATTTAGTCTGCTTGGGACAGATTTCCTTACCTTTCCTCTTTTTTTTTTTTTTTTTTGGTTTTTTTTTTTTTATCGCGTTTGAATTTTCCTTTTCAGTCTTCCTTTTTCTTTCTTTTTTAATCTTTTTTTCTTTTTTTCTTTTTTTCTTTTTTTCTTTTTTTGCCCTTCTGATGCAACGGATTGATTTTGTATTTTCATGGCAATTTATTTCTGCCCCTAATTGTCCTGGGATCTCGGGCCCTGCCGCAAACCCCTTTGGTCAGGCTTCAACTCGGTCAGGCAGGAGTCTCCAGGCGTGTTGGTTGTGTCGACGGCGGTTTGCGTGGTGGAGGATCTGCCTGGGATACACTGCACTGTGTAGGTAGATACAGTGTACAGTAAGGTTCGGCGGTGCTCCCACCTTTACACCTTACTGTACCTTCCCCCCAGAGCACACCTAAAACAGTAAAAAGAAAACCCCAAGAGCGATCCACCCGAGGCTACTCGTCCCAACTTCTGTCAAAGCCTCCACATGATTTTAGCATTACAGACTTACAGTCGATTCACACCCTATGAGGATCGAGATGAGGCGTTCCTGTTTCGTCCATTCCCTACACAGTATGCCTTTTTTTTTTTCCCGCTTTTTCTCGTAGGGCCCTGCGATTGGCCAATACCGGTGCCCTTTCTCTGGCTTTTTCTCGTCCTTTTCCTGCATGGCAGGTAACCGACTTACTGAACTGGGGAGAAGATTACGGAGCATCGTCTCAAGGCTCGTCTCTCTTCGCCCAGGCAGTCAGACGATGGTAACAGAATAGATGAATCTCGTCCGTTCCCCAGGGCCTGCTGAAAAGCTAACCATCCGAAACCGATCCGATCTGGAGAGCGAGGCTTTGACGCATACGGGGTCGCCGTACTCCGTGCAGTCCAGGTGTATTCGTATCCGCAGGTGTCATCGGCAAGTCCGTGGTGGCACATTGTCTGCTCGAAAACTTGGCATCGTCGGTAGCCCATTTGGCTATCTACCAAACCTTGTCCGTTACGTAGCGGTTGGGCGGTTTGCCTTGTGCTTGTGTTGGCGTCTACTCTGCATTCCTGCTAGGCACGATGCTGCCATTGTTCATGATAAGATGGTGGCAACTTTCCCCCTCAATAGTCCGTACTCTGTAAGTACTATGTCATGTATGTACCTTGACGACATGGCCGAGGGCAAGCGGGTACGTCCTGGGTCCCATAGGCCACCCTCCATCAGACGCGATCGGATGGGCAGGGTGGGCGCGCCCCCCCGACCTGAGAAGTTCGAACTTCGAACACCACCAACAACCCACGACCGACCCGGGTCTCGATCGAGTCTCAAAATTAAATCCAAATGAAACCGTCCGGCCTGGTAATAATGAAAGGAAGCCTAGATCGAATTTCAAAATAAGGTAGACGGTCTTACGATCGTGGTCGACCTGTCACTCTTTCCTCATGCCGCAGAGTCCTCTGGGTGGAGCGCTTCCTTCGTCCCGTCAATATGGTTCAAGATCATCCTTAATCCAGGAGACACGGAAGTGCTAACAGCAAACTAAGCAACTGGATCTGGGCCATGGCCGCCAGTTCCGAGCATCGTCGCTCAAGTCGCCAACCTCATGGGCCTGTTGACGATCTTAGTTCAGCTCCACCCCGTCGCGACACCCCTTTCAGAAACGTGCATTTTCGAGTGATCGGGACGATTGGTCAACAGCCCCCGGCGGGTAAATGAAGCGTCATGGGCCTCGATCCAATCACCTGCCCCAGGCCGTACCAGACGGGAGACGGATTGTCATTTAGGGCGTCGGGCGTAGACAATCAATTTGCCCAAAGCGGACGAACACGGTACGGTCGAGCCGGCGCCCATCAATAATACAGGCAGAGCCGCACATGCTCTGATTTCCGAGTACCTGCTGCGGTATCCTCGCGTTAACGTGGGATCCTACAATCAATAGTCGGATTCCCTTGCACGCCAAGGAAACCCCGACAGACAGCCCGTCGCACGTTCGTCCATTCGGGCACGGCTGCGCGAGGGACCGAGGCATTCATTCCCGGATTCGATGGTAACGAGCTGTCATGGCTATTGTCTACGGGTCGTGGACAGGTCGTGGCCCTGGACGGACACCTCTCACCTGTGACCTACCACTACAGAGTACGAGTAGTAGTCTAGTGGGTGCGATGCAGAAACAAACACCGAGTACGGAGTACTATGAAGTAAGGAACGAGAGCACCCTGGGCTCTCCAGACTTCCGAGTCAACTCATTTCTGTAGTCTTGAGGCGGATCAGTACTAGGTGATGGGCCACAGCCTGCATCACTCATGCTGCTTGCCAAGATGCAGGTGCAGAAGGCAAAGTGGTCGGAAAGATGGAGTCGGGGACGGGGACTGGGTACCTGAGGTAGGGTACAGGACGGCACACACCCGACGCTCTTCTCCGAGGCCTGCAACTGCAAGAACGCCAACGTCGGTGAGGACGGAAGGCCCGAGCCACCGAGCCCGCCTTAGCGCCACAGGCCGGTTGAGCCACATCGTGACTTGCGAGCGTACCGTGTGTCATCGGGCGGATCTTGCCGCTCGTCCATTGGAAGATTGGAAGATCCCCGTGCGCTAATGCCTCGATGACTGGAGTGAGGCGCAGCAAACATGTCTACACCGCCCCCTCGGGTCCCCCAGGCCGGCGATGATGATGATGATGCTGGGAACTCGGGAACTGGTGACACTATGTCATCGTTTACCCACCTGCCAGCTAGGACTGACCGATCCTCGCACTTGGAACCCGGAGCACCGCTTCGAGCGTTCTAAGTTTGGCACGGCGAGATACGGTGGGTTTGCTTCGAGCCTTTCTCCCTTCTCGAATCTCGATACTGCAGTCCGCTGCTAGCGACTAGGGTCTGTCTGTACTATAGTGGCACGGAATACGGAGTACACCGGTGCGTGGAATTCTAGAAGATATTCGAAACAAAACTGCCCAGGATTACTGCAGTGACAAATGTGTTGGTGGGGCATGTCTCTGTTTCCCTTCTCCTGCGTGTTTTTTTTTTTTTTTCCTTTTTCCTCTTTTTTTTCTTTTTCTTGTTTTTGTTTTTACGGTTTATCCCCCCCCCCCCCTCTTTCTTCTTGACTACCTTCTGGAATCCCAATATTGTGGCTTCGTTTCATTAGAGCCGCCATGGAATTCCAGATGTTCCAGAACACTCTGACCCCTATCCCATAACAAGCCCTCGATCCATGCCACGCACGAGTCTGACAGGATCTATAACTTTGAAAATTAATTCGCGGAGAGAAAATCTCCGTATATACCTCAAAGCCTCCCAGATATATGAAGGTCGACCCACACCTACTTAGGGACACTATAGGATATTCAATTCATCTACGGGGCGTGACCCTTTTACCCAATACAGAAAGATCCTAATCTCCAACCTTCTCAGCTTCACAGATTCACAAATTAGAAAATGAAACAGCACTCTACACGCAGCAGCGGAAGCGATCAGGAGATTTCAGATGCAGGCCGACCAGGGCGCATCCAGGGCAATTCTGACTGTAGCCCCCGTCCATACACGAGGTGCTGCAGCGCCGATGCCACCTCGAAACCCCAGTGGTTGGCGCGCACGTGGCGAAGACAATGCTGGTGCGTGTAACTTAATTGATCCAGATGCGGTGTCAGCCAAAAGGTTACCGCGCTGACGGCCCCCCCTTATCTCGCCGTCCCAGTCACTCGACGTAGGGGGAGGGGGGAAGGAATAGCATCCTTCCCATTTTTTAAGCATTGCTGACAATAACAGCTTATTTTTCGCATCCAACAATACCATTCAAGTTAGCAAACTAAACCCATGGGCGCTTCCAGACTACTGGGGACTGGGGGGGAAAGTTTTCAGATATGGCTAGTCCGATCATGTCATTCGACGGGACATCCCTGATTTTCGTAAACCTAAAGCCTGACAGGTAGGTAGATTAGCCCCCCAAAAATAAAAGACCGCGAAAGGATTAACAGGGATTTACTAAGCCCTATTTCGGGTGTGGCCAGGATGTCAGATTAACGGAGGGAAATCATCCCTGCTCCCATGTGTCTGATAAAATACGTACGAGACTCTAACCCCAAGGCAGAAGGCGATCATTGGGTTTCAGCTGGTCCGGGAAATGATCTACCGGATACTAGGCGACAAATGGTCGTCCTTGCGATTCTATTCGATGGAGGGGGGGAGGATATGAACTGACCTCTCCGTACGGTGTCTACCGCCAACTGCCTAAATTTAGGAGACCGAGCGATGGCGTCAGGTAAAGTGTCTTAGACTCTCAAGCCCCCCACGGGCGGCACCAATCACGGGGCATGCGGCACCAACACCACCAACAGAGTTCTATCTTATCGGCGAGTTTTCAATTCCGTGGCATGTTGCAGGACGCCAGGCTATATATTTAGAAGTGCAACTTGCAACTTGCAAGGTCCAAAGTACCGCCTGAGCAAGCCGAACCCAGACCCTCGGTAGATGGCCACGGCTACTGACATCATCGAGGTACCTGCACGGAATTCACCTGTACGAGGTACTCCGTACCTGGACTGTGTATGGAGCAGGTACCGACCGATACGGAATGACACATTTATGACACATCCATCCAGCAGCGCATTCCGACGGGATCGTGTCCAAGCCCCCCCCACAACCCCCCACTTTTTAGAGCACATGTTTCGCATGTCACTTTGTGCCCGGCCCGGTGGCATGTGCCATTCTTTTCCAGGGGACCCATTGTTATTGTTGTCGTGGCGACACATACAACCTCCTCCGTACTATCGAATCTGCCTCCCCCCCGACCGATATGGAATGGAATTGCCAATTTGGCCCCCAAATCCCACCGTTGGCCCAGCCGCCATGCTACGACCACCAGGGGTGCAAGGGATCGAGTCTCGCTTGATCCTACCTATCTAGCCAAGGAATGGCCAGGATGCTGGAAACACTACTATCCCCCCCTAGGCAGGAGACACTAGACAGTGAGACTAGTTTACGTTCACTCTCCCTCCCTCCTTCCTCTGGCGCGGGCAGGAGGCTAAAACCGAGAGATTCCGTCGCAGGCCTCAAACAAGCGCCCGGCCGCGCGCCGGGCAGGTCTATAGATAGCACCTCACGCAGCGTCGGCGCTTTGGCGAGGGGAAAGGGATATTTTTATGCGCATTAAGTTCCGGTCGAGTTGGGGCCAGGATGGCTAGTTGCATGCGCTACCCTGGCGCTTGCATTGCATACCCAAGCGCTGGGATGCTGACCCCTGACTCGGGGGCAGTCGCCAGTCAGAGGGCGCAGAAGGCTTCCAGAACGACGCATTGCCGCCCATGAAACCAACATGAAACAATGCGGTGCGTTTATAGGACTGCTAATTTTGGCGGTACTGCCGGGATGCTGCAGTCATCACCATGTCGCTCGCCTGCTGCTCCGATCGGTGGGCTCCTACGGCGTACTAGCCTGGCTGATCGCGTGGAGGACTCGCGGACCTGAAGTAAGCGCTTACGACATCAGATGGCGATTACCAAGCCGTTGGCGAGTTTGTTAGTGTCCTCGCGGAATTGATTGGGGGAGGAGAACAATGCTCCTGTCTAATTGTTATGCTTATTTGATTTATTATTATGATTTATTTTTTTTTTCTTTTTTGGGGTCTGTCTCCGGATTGATAAGAGAAGTCGGTGTCTACTTACTTACCTACGGAGTACTAGGTAAGTAGTACCTGCACCCTGACGGCGCTACCCATGGGAATAGATTAAGTAAACGAGCACATACGGGGTCCCAGAGGAGCCCTTCAGGGCCGAATTCCAAATCAATCCTCATCACCCAGGCCCCAGGGTCGCACGGCGTACCCCAGTATATTAAAAACCACTATCGGACTCGACCTTTGGCGAGATTGCTCCACGTTCCCCTGACCCCCGTCCTCCGTCCTTTTCCCCTTAACGCGGCACGCGAACTAGTCGATCTAGTGCCCGAATGGACTGGGACTACCGCCTTGGGGGGGGGGGGGGGGGGGGATGGTTAGTGGCTTCCCTATCATCAGCGCAGGCTGGCCCAGACGCCCCAATGGCCGCGCTGGCGGCGATGGGGACTTAATCTATCCAAATTGATCGATATTAAGTTGCATCGTCTATTAATTATGATTGACAGCTAACAGATTATTGGGAACCGCTTATGCTCCCCTACTTAGCACGAAGTACTAAGTATACTAAGCATACTAAGTGCACTAAGTACTGCCTTGGGTAGACTCGAGACAAGCGAGGCCTCGCTGATTGGCAAGACTGTATGCCTGATCGGGATTGAGCAGGAGACAGACAGCACGCCCAACAACACGTCCCCGATAGTGGCTTCCGATCGGGTCGCCTGGCTAGACTCCAGACCATTGAGGCCGAGTTCGTAAGTAAGTAACGACGCAAAGCCTCAGGCGGGTGCCTTTCACGATACGATCCCGCAATTCCGCAATTTCACAGCCCAGGCAACCGTCACATGAGTTCCCCCTGCGTCGATCCTGAAATTACAGACGGCATCGACTCTCGAGCCAGGCGGGAGTCAACCTGGAAACACGGGCTTGGCGGTGGAGGCCTTCTTCCCTGGGCACGTCTGCGTCCTGTCACCCCTGCGTCCTCCGTATACTGTGTAGGGTGAACTCTGAACTGAAAGTACTCCGCTAAGAGTACTCCGTACTGACCAACTCTCGAGTCTCGAACGGAAGCGTCTACCCACTCTTCCCGACACTCTCATCTCCACCCACCCACCACCTAGTTTAGCATGATTCATGGAATTCTGGGCGAGGCTGTTGTCTCAGTCGCCCTCTGAGCAGGATCGGCCAGCCCGCACTAGTTCCATCCTGGCGACTCGGCACGGTAGACACTAGATGCCAGATGGAGCCCGTCCGGGTTGATATGTCACTTGCTGCCCCGATAGTCGAAGATCGAGGAAACCATATCCCTGCCATTAGCCTGGCCGGCAATGCAGCCAAGAGAGAGAATGCCCTTGTATTCGCGGGATCTTATCGGCGACCACGGGCTTTAACCTCGCCGGGCAGCCTGCAGAGGCAGCACCACTCCCCCCTTACTACTACTAGTACGTAGTGGTAGTAGTAGTTACTGCGTAGGTCGCCCTCCTGGCCGTCGGGGGCCCAATCGGGATGCACAGACCGGATGCCGGCCAATCCTGGCCCGGCGGCCCCACGATTGCAACAAGCTCTGGTCGGAGTCGATCTACGCTCTGCTGGACCCAGTCATCATCTGACATCGAGCTTCCCCCAGTCAGGTCAGTCCGTGAGTCAGGACTCAAGAGAGGTGGGAACCAAGTGAGTCCCGGGCTGTGGAGGAGGTTGTGCAGAGGACAGGCTTAGCAGTATCGAAACCCAATCCCACCCCCCTCGCAGCCCACCGGAAGTCTATTAGTCTTCCGACCACGCTGGATGAAACTGGCATGCGTACCCCTGTGTAACCCTGGCCATGCCATGACCTGGCCCCGGAATCCAATCACCAGCACCCCCTCCCCGAGGGTACTTGTTTTTTTCACGTTGCACAGATGAGGGGTGCAGGAGTGCAGCAGGATGGAGGCGAGTTAGGGGATGGGGACACTGTACATCATCTCCGGACGTATGTCCTACCTTTCTTTCGTCAGGTCTTTCCGGATCCTGCTTAGGGCTCCTGCAGGAGGCACTGGATCCGACTACTATCTAGGATCATCCAAGGGCATTGCAGCCACTCGACGGTTGCACCACCCCCTCGGGGACCGTCGTCGATCACTGCAAACAAAACCCACGCCGGATGCACGATTACAAGACATATACTTACTGTACAATGTACAGCATAAACCGGATGGGGGGGTGCATCATTCCTTCCCCCCCTTCTCTCCCCCAATTTTGAGATCGTCGATGTCGGGACTCGGCAACAATCAATCTGAATCGACACTAACCAAGATCTCGAGCGACGGGCCTTGCGCAGATGCGACACTATGTGTGCCGCTACGTCAAGCTCTGCATCAACATCAATAGTCTCTCGCATCATTCTCCGGAATTGGTCGATAACAGCCATGGCTTCCTCCAGTCTGCGATTCGCCTCGCCGGCCAAGGCCAGACAGGCTCCATTAGTAGACCAGACCTCTCACCCACTGGCCGTCGTGCATTTTCATGCGGGGATATCTTCCGCATGGAGGAGGATAGTAGTATCTACTCCGTAGTGGAGGAAGGCGATCTGTGGAATCTTACAGGTCGCGATTCAGAATCGAATCGATGCTTCATCTGGTTCCTCCTCGCGGCTCGCACCCGTGGTTCCGCGCCGCGGTTGGCCTTTTCCTTTCCGTCGTCGATTGGATGCTTCTCCCAGGTTCCGAGACAGCCTCGGTATGGGCCCTCCCATACCTACCACCTAAGTAGGGAGGGATGATTTATACTTCTGTCCGAGAAGGGCGATCCATGCGCAGCGAGGACACAGGCTCGGTGGATCACATGCATGCAACAGGGATGACCACCCTCCATTTGGCCTTGATACCTGAGCTTGCTTACTTGCTTACCCAACCGGGACCAGCTCATCAGCTGCGCGGCCAGTCTAAGACCACCCCGCCTAGTGAGGCGATCATGCACCCACTGCTTAAGACGACCGCAATATTCATGGCATGGCCATGACTCGAAAAGCGTAAATCGGCACATGTCACGGATTACTACCGACTTAGGTACGTACCTTACTGGCTTACTAGACGATACGCCAGCCTGAAAACCCTGCCCGGACTTTACCGTCGACCAGCTACCGTAAGGCGTAAGTACGTAGTTAGTTACTTTGAACTTTCAACTTAGTCACCGGCCAGCAGCCGGGGATCCCGTGCCTGACGCCCGATGTGGCTTGGGCGCGATGGGCCCGAGCCAAGTGGGCAAGCGTTCCCCCCGGATCAGGCATAGCCCATGTGGCTAGAGCAGGCGCCGCAGCCTATGACGGCATGGTTTCGCGAACTCCGAGATCCCGCGCCGCCAGAATTTTCTTAGCGTGGGTTCCGCATGAGGCGGTGTCACGGTGGGTGGGAACTGGGAAGGACGGAAGTGCTGGGAATCCGGAATCGTGATAAGGGCCAAGGGGATCTGCGGTCCGGGCCCTGGGCCGCATATACTTTTTTTTTTTTTCGGGGGCCTGCCCGATTATTAATGGCTGGCCGCAGTACCGTACCGTGGTTCGTTCCCGGGCAGAGTTCCCAGAGCCAGAGCATGGCATGGCATAGCATGTACGGAGTATATGCGATGAATGGTTCGACTACGGGGCCTCGGAGAGAAAGAAGCAGCAGCAGCACCACCACCACCACCACCACCACCACCAGTAGCTTAGTGCGTAATATATCCATAATAGTCTACTTGTCTACCGTATCGACCGACCTACCACCATATATTGAAAATTTTCCCTTGTCGGACGCGATCTCATCGACCCGTCCAGACCTAGCCTGGCTACTGGCTGGCTGGCTGGCTGACTGTTGTTGTTGTTGTTGTTTTGTTCACCACGTCGGGGCTGGGGCATCACTCGGCAATCCGTCCGCACGCACTGTCCAGACGAGAAAACCTTCTCCACGTCAGACCCGACCAAAGCATAATCCTATACGAATGACATACTAGGAAAAGAAGGTTATTCTCGCGGCCGAGAGAAGATACCTTACCTGGCTTCTTTCGTCCATCCACACTCCGTAAACGGCCAATGACGCCCGGGTAGTGGTACACAGTAAGATATATACTTCCCTTGGGGAACAAAATAAACATAAGCAACCCCTGACGCACCCACACAAACCCACTACTATGTCAAGTCCAGGGTGATCTGTCACACTAACTCTAGTCTACAAATTCCCCCAAACCCTCAAGTCCATCCTCACCATCAGCTACCGTAGGTATCAAATGTAGTACGTACATACATACCTAGGTAGCAATCAGCAAGCGACAGAAGAACCACCTCACGCGGGCAGCCAACAATAAAAACGACGACCTTCTTCAGAAAACGGCAAGTATTCTCCGAGCTTATTCTGCCACTCACCCTACGCCGTGCAGCTGTCAGAGCCACGAGGTCTTGCCCGTTTTAAACTTTGAAAGAAGGGGGGGACGACAAATAACGTCCCACACCGTTCACACAATAAGATAACACGGCTGCATCGAACAGAGGGAAAGTAAGCGACTGGACTGGACTGGACTACTACTTACCTACCTGACATACCTTACCTACCTAGGTAGTTAATACTTACGTACGTACGTACGTGTGTACGGAGAGACGTATAGAAAGATTGGGAATAAGGAAGCGACGGGAAACCATAAACGGGAAAGGTTACATGTCAGCATTTGCCCGGTTCCTGGGGGTCGACTGTGGTATTGGATGGGGAGAGGGACCCCCTACCTACCTTACCTTACCCTATGTAAGTTACCTGCATACATGCCATGCTATCCATGATGCTTGGGCTACCGGTATGCTACTGGGTGCGATAGAAGTTGGAATTAGAAATCAAATCAGAAGTATTTGTCAGATGCACTTTACTTCAAAACAAGGGTGTTTGTTTACCTGTTTACCTGTTTACCTGTTTACCTGTTTACCTGTTTACCTGTTTACCTGTTTACCTGTTTACTGTTTACTGTTTACCTGTTTACTGTTTATTATTTTTTTTTTGGTAAATCCTTAGGCAGGTACTGCACACACGCAAACAACAAATCAACAAACCAACTGCACTGCACCTAAGTCTAAAACATGCCATGATTCATGAAATGTATGCCCCCTTTTTCCCGCTCTAATCGCAAAAAAAGGCGTCCAGTCCAGTCCAGTATCTAAGTGCCTTACCTAGGTATGCATCCAAGCAAAAAAAACAAAAAAAAAAAAAGCCAAACCAAGTCAAATCGACACCACAGATACTCATGCTGATGCTGATGCTCAATGCTGCAAGAAGACGACGATCATGTCGCCTCATCACCAAGCAACCCACCCACACCCATCCACTCACCTCACCAGAAACTGCGACTCGTGATATTTCCGTCGCGTTTAGCGGCGGACAATGATTCATCTCCCCCCCCCCCTCCCCATCTTCTCCCGTCTTATCCTGCAGTATGTACTCCTGCCTGCATGCCCGCATACCTTAGGTACATGCCTAGAAGGTACTTAGCCCCGGAGAACCTCGGTAACTTATGACCGAATGCGGTAATTGTACACTGCACCACTGTACATACATACATAAGTAAAATAAAATAAAATAAAGTAAGCACCTTTTAGCCCCTCCCCCGCCCGCCGAGGAAAAAAAAGCAAAAAAAAAACAACAACAACAACAACAAGAAAAAGGAAAAGGAAAACGGACTAACGAACTAACGAACTAACTGCAGATAGGAAATATGTCATTGTGTATGTACGCTAGTTGGTAAATGTACGGGAGATATGGTGGCGATATTGGAAAAGGAAGATCTGTTTAATGAACGGTTCATCGACGAAGGGCCTTGGGGAGCTAGGATGGATGGGGTGGGTTGGTTGTAGGTACCTAGGTAAGTACCTAGGTAGCTTGTTGACACGGAGATTACCTTACCTTAGGTACCTTGGGTCCCTTAGGTTACCTTACTTAGGTAGGTAAGGTAAGGTAGATTGTAGGTACGGAGTAGGTAAGTAAGGTAGGCTCGGAGAACTAGCTGGGTATTCCGGAATGGGTAGGAGGTGGTTATCCCCGGGTCTAGGTGCTGCTAGCTGGTTTGGGTAATAGCTACTTTATCGTAGGTAGATAGGAACTACTCCGTAGAAAGGCACCTACCTAGGTTAAGGTAGGTAAGTGTGTCGTCATTTGATACAGACATACATACATACACTCATACAGACAGACAGATAGTAAACAGATAGACTGACTGCAGACTGCAGACAGAACTAAATGCAAATCCCGAGAAAAGACGGAGTGCCTACGGTAGTACCTACTGTAGGTAGGCTGAATTAGCAATGCATACCTAGGTACACTACCCACCAGTAATACACTACGCCTTATCCATCGGCGACCCCTAAGCCCATGTACACATGAATGCATGCAGACGCAGTCGGGCAACTCAAGGAACGGTAGTGGTGGTGGTGGTGGTGGTGATAAAGGCACCGAACGGCGAAGCCGAGACGTGGAGGGGAGATGACAGCGTGACTGGGGACTCTGTACTGCCAGAAAACACTGACAGGAAACACGGAGGCTCGGAGAGTCGGAGGAAGCAGGATCCAGACCGGGGTCGGGGTTAGCGTTGGGGATGGGGGCAGACCGGGGTGTGATTGGTGTGTGATTGGTGGGGTCGTCTAGGGGGGCCAGGGCCGGTGGAGGAAAGAGCGATGAGGCTGGCTGAAGCCTGAGAGTCTGAGAGAGCCCGAGGGACGAGGGTGGCTCAGGGAATTCCAAATGCGGTCGGCCACTCAGTGGCCCGCCAAAGGAACGCGGCTAGTCGGTTAGTCTGCCAGTCTGCCGGTCTGCCGGTCTGCCAGTCTGCCAGTCTGTTTGTCGTTAGTAGTAGTCGGTTAGTCTGGCTGCGGTGTAGTTCGGGGCTTTGTGGGATGCTAAGTAAGTATGACTTGCTTCGGTGTACCAGGATGGGATTCTGGTCATCACAGATGTGTGTGTATATGTTAGATACGATGTAGGTAAGAAGTAGCAGGTTATTATTGGTTTGGAATGTTCCATGACTTGGGGCACCTGTCGTGTATGTCCTCATGTACCCATGTACCCATGTACATGTACTCCATACTCCATACTCCATACTCCGTAGAACCCCCCAAAGGTCAACTGCCCATCATGCTGGAATCAAGTTCAACCTCGGTGCACAAAGAATCCCTCGCATTCGAACACACGCATTAGCCTTCTGCACGTTGCCCCGTTTCCGCCACTGTTTCCTCGGGGCATCTGCCGTGGTCGTGGCCCTGCCTGGTAAGGCCGATGCCGACATCAAGGGTCATGTGAAGCTGTATACCTGCGCATCGTGGAATCAGCGCCTTTCTTGAAGTACATCCTCCCCCCGACTGCCTGCCCGTGGCACGCCCTGGAGGGAACCACGGTTACCACCCCCATCGAGTTCCGGACCAGCCATCCAGCCGCGACGTCCATTGTACCCCCGATTGGGACACCATCAATAAGGCGACGGTGATACAAAAGTACACCATCCCAGCAGCCGAAGTACCACGCATCGCCATGGAGCCCGCCATCCCTGCCAGGCTGTACGATGTCCAACAAACCGCTGCTGTCCATCCCGGTCCTCCTCACCCTCACCCTCACCACCCTGTCCCTCTTCACCTTCACCGTCCTCCTCCTGACGCCGTACCACATCCTCCCGCGCATCCTCCTCCCAGTCTGCCAGAATCTTGACGCCAACCCGGAGCGAACCCACGGCCGGCCCTTCTACGAGCGCCCCGAGCTAGAACGAACCTCCACCAACACCTCCGCCGTCTCCGCCGACGAGCCCCGGACATGGGAATCGCTCCTCCTCCCGCCCAGCGGCGGGGGTATCAGGTCATACACGGACCCAGACACCAAGAAGGACACGGATGACGAGGAACCCCTCACCTGGGGCATCTCCATGATGCACCAGCTGCACTGCCTGATCGTTCTGCGGGGGATCGTCTTCCCCGAGACGACCGAGAACAAGATCAACTCGACGAGCCAGGCGCATTCGGATGACGTGAAGTTTGATTCAACGCATTGGGCGCATTGCTTTGACTATATAGCGCAGGTAGGTTGGACGGCGGTGTGGTTCCGATAAAGAGGCTGACTCCAGCTGGTATGCTAGGGGATTCTCTGCGCGGCGGACGACACGATCGAAAGACCTCGTGATGCTGTCAATGGGCATGGGAAGACGGTCTCCCAGGTCGATGGGGAAGGCTCGGTGCATCAGTGTCGGGATGCGAGGGTGCTGTGGGAGGCGTCGATGGGGTCGATGGACGAGCCGGTGGATTTGGCGGACTGGCGGGAGGGCGTGGGCGTGAGGACATTCATGGGCAAGACGGTCGAGAGGATGACGGGTGTGCCGAAGGTGTATACACTGGGCATGAAGTAGGGTTTGATGTGTATATAGAACTGAGTGGCTCGGGACCAGATCGGTTTATATACCATGGTCTATTTATTCACTGCATATACCACAACCTGTCGACCGGATGTCCCGGATCAAAGACCAATTTCCATAGGTGAGGTCATGGGTGAGTGGAAGTTTCCCACTTTCCCACTTCGGATGTCTCATTCACCCGATGACCACAGTCCCGATCTCTCCTCAATCCCACCACTTGCGGTCTATCCAGTTCTTGCTCTTTTAGGTACCGTACGCCCAACAGCGTCAGTCCTATGCATCAATGTTTCAACTGCCAACTATATGCTTGCTGACAGCTTCTGGCTGCATATCTGCAAGTCGGATGATGCCTGGCGAGGTGAATGCTTCCTCGTCTCCCTGTATCTAACCAACCCGATCACTAACCTGGTTACCTATCCGGAGTATCCGTACACAGAGTTTCACCCTGCTCCATCGCTTTCCATAACAATTGCATCCTTCAATCTCCACTCATCCGCCCATTCGACCCCGCTCTCCCCGCCTCCCGGCATGTGGAGGAAGCAGTGGGGAAGCGGGGAAAGATCCCATAGTATATACTATATAACCTGCCAGTGACCACCAGGTTCAGACCCTCAAGCTCTATTCTACTGGACCTCAATTGATATCATGACTACCACCGAGGACAAGATCCGTGCTGCCTGCCCCGATCTGGAGTGGTTCCCCCTCACGCCCCCGGAGGACCATCCTCCCAAAGGGCCATGTCCGATTCCCCGAGCGCCGTGCTTTCCCCGAAGATGTGATCTTCGAGCAGGATGTGGCAATCCCACTCCGTGACGGCATCAAGATCTACACCGACATCTTCCGTCCTGTTGACTCGGACACCACCCGAGTCCCAGCCATCATCCCCTGGAGTCCCTACGGCAAGACAGGCACCGGCCCCCAGAGCTACGACAGCATGGCGCCCTTCCGGGCCGGCCTAGCCAAGAGCCGTACATCGGGCTACGAGAAGTTCGAAGCCCCCGATCCAGCCGAACGATCCAGCCGAATGGGTGCCCCGGGGCTACGCCATCATCAACGTCGACGCCCGCGGCGCCGGAAACTCGGAGAGCAACATCTCCTTCTGGGGCCAGCAAGAGGCCGAGGATATCTACGACACCATTGACTGGATCTCTAAGCAGCCCTGGTGCAACGGCTCCGTCGGGATGGCAGGCAACTCTTGGCTCTCCATCGCGCAAGTCAACTTCGCCTCACGCCTGGAGCATTCCGCCCTCAAGGCCCTCGCTCCCTGGGAGGCCGCCACAGACCCCTACCGTGACCTGACCATGCGCGGGGGCCACAAGCACAATGAAGAATTTAACAAGCTGATCATGAACGGGTTTGCTGGTCACGGCACCGCAGAGAACATGTCTGCCATGATGGACAAGCGCCCCCTCTACGACGATTACTGGGAAAGCAAGCGCATCCACACTGAAAACATCAAAAACGTCCCGCTCTACATCCTTGCCTCATACTCCTCTATGCTTCACACGCGTGGATCCTTCGGGACCTTCCGCACCGCTCCAACGCCGCGCAAATGGCTGCGCGTGCACCCCTACCAGGAATGGTACGACCTGTACCGTCCCGAAGTTGTCGACGACCTCGCCCGCTACTTCGACCGGTATCTCAAAGGCATCGAAAACGACTGGGAAAGCACGGCCCCTGTCCGCCTTTCTCTGCTTGGCTTCGAGGGTAGTCCCGCGCCAACCATCATCGAGCGTTCCGAGCAAGAGTTCCCCTTAGCCCGGCAGGTCTTGAAGAAATTCTACCTCAACGGATCAACAAACACCCTGCAGTCCAATCTCCCAGAGGCCTCATCCGTCAAACATGCCGTCGAGGCCACTTCTGTAGGCCTTTTCACTTCTATTCCAACCCACCACATCCCTAACCAAGACATCAGAACTTCACCCTCCACTTCCCGACGCCCACGGAACTCGCCGGCTACGCCCGCGTCCGCCTCTGGGTCTCCACTCCAGACCACACGGACATGGACATCGTGGTGCAGATCCGCAAGATCTCCCGCGACGGCGCCCTCCTCGAACACCTGAACTACCCATGCCCTGTACCCCTGGAGGAAGTTCCCAATGTGAACACGGTCAAGACACTCGGACCGCAGGGGTTCCTGCGGGCGTCGCACGCAGTATCGAAAGATGAAGCGGCCTCGACGGACCAGGAGATCGTGTATCGACATGACCGAAGCGAGCCCATCCCACCGGGCACGATCGTCCCTGTGGACATCACGCTGTGGCCGATGGGGATGATGTTTGCCGAAGGCGAAGGGGTGATGCTCCGGGTATCGGGGCGTGATATGTGTTATCCGGAGACGGCGATTGTCAGCCCGGATAAGAATGGTTGGGGGACGCATGAGGTGCATTGTGGGGGAGAGACGGGGTCGTTTTTGGTCTTGCCGGTGGTGAATTAGCTATTGTTATCTTTCCATTGTGGATATTCACCAACACGTGGGTATATTGTCTTGTCATTGTAGATATTCAACATCAGGGTACTAGTATTGTCATTGTCATAGATCCACCTACACTCGGAGTATATATTGCTGGTGCAAACCATGCCCTAACTCGAGCTACTACTAGTTTCCCAGGCTCCCAACACAAACACTACTACCCAAATAGTATAAAACGAATGCTGCTGCATGACTTTATTCAACGATATTCAAAAGCCTCAGATTCATATACAAAAACAGCTTCTTCTTCATCCTCCCCATCCCCATCAAGTTCACCAATACTATCAACAATTCCAACCCCCTCCCAACACAGCACACCTAACAACTTTCTCCACCATCCAACCAAGCCCATCAAACCCCCTCGCCCTCCAACCCCTTCTCCAACGCCATCGCCTCGGCAAACCCATCCTTCAACGCCAACACCTGCTCCTCGGACGGCCCAACACAGGGCCGCCTCGGCAGCCCCCCATACCCCCTATACACCTGCAATGCACTCTTCACCGCAACAAAGCCCCCCTTAATAGCCAACCAATCCGCCCTCGCAACAACGGCCTGCAACCCCTGCGCCTCCTTCACCCTCCCCGCCTCATACAACCTCATGACCCTCACACACAACCTCGGAATCAAATTCGCCACCCCGCCAATAACCCCATCCCCACCAGCCACCAACGTCTGCAACGTGAAATCCGCACTCCCGCCAAACACCCGAAACACCTTCCCTGCATCCAACTCCTTTACCCCAGCCACCACCCTCACCAACTTGCCCGTATTCCCACACGTCAGCTTCACCCCGACGACATTCCCATGCCGCGCCAACTCCAACACCTCATCCGACGACAGATCCACCCCGCCCGACGCCCCCGGGAAATTGTAGATCAGGACGGGAATTGGCGACGCAGACGCCACGGCCCGGAAATGCGCGAGCAGATCCGCCCCGCTGACGAGGGATTTGTAGTACGACGGCGGTAGGATCAGCACGTAGTCGCCCCCCGCGGCGGCGGCGTCGCGACACAGCTGGATGGTTTCTCGGGTCGAGGCTGCCCCGCATCCGACAATGAGGGGGGTGGTGGGCGAGACGGCGTCGAGGGCGTCCCGCGTGGTCTTGGTTATGAGGTTGCGTTCGTCGGCGGTGAGGTGGACGGCTTCGCCGTTGCTGCCTTGGACGACCAGGCCGGTGGCGCCGGACTGCGCGAGGTAGGTTGCGTGGGCGTGGGTGGTGGGTAGGTCCAGGTCTTCGGTTGTGGGGTCGAAGAAGGCGATTGTGGGGATGTAGATTCCTGGGTTAAGGGGGCGGGATGGGGAGGGGGCGGCGGTGGTGTTGGTCATTGTTGTGGGTGGTGAGGGGTGGAGGGTTGTGTGGTTGTTATGTGGTTGTGGTGGGTGAGTTGGATAGGGTGGGGTGTATATATCATATACTAGTAAAGGATGGATATGGGATGGGGTGAATGCGGGGAGGGGACGGAGGGAGGATGAGGGTTCAAGTAAAACGGGGACAGGGAGGGGCAGGGGGCATTGGCCAGTGTTATATGCTCCAGGCCCAGCACACACCACCGCCATTGACTGGCAAGTGAACCCCTCGGAGTTCGACCCGATTGACTCCATCCAAAGCCATCTTCCGTCAGTGAATATTCCGTGGGATGGCAGGCCGAGGGGACCCCCACGCCCCCCACTGGCTGGCTGGACGATCCTCGTGGGGATGATTAATTGGACATCCGATGGTAGTTACTGTGTAACTTATAATGTGCTGCGTAGTAATCCGGAAAGTATGTGGTGTGCATGGCCGAGCGGGCTGTTCTTTCATTTGCCGCGCATTTCGAGGGTGTAGGTAATAAATACTACTGGACCTCCATCATCAATCATCCCATCCCATGCAGGGCTCATCCGGCACCCCCACGTTCTGTCTGGAGAGGCAGAGAGAATGGTCGGAGAAATTGGGGCCTCGGAGAAATGCGAGGGGCACTGCGGTCTGGGGCATCCTGCATTGGATCGGGGGAGACTGCAGCCGAGGCAGAGGAGGAGGAGGAGGAGGAGGAGGAGGAGGTGAATGTGGATTGGAGGGGATTGAGGGACTGATTGAGGGATTGAGGGATTGATTGATGATTGATGGTTGATGAAGTGTTGCTGCCCGTGTTACTGACTGGATGAATGGGCCCGTACGGTACGTATGTCTCAGTGGTACTGACACGTATCATACGGGCGGAATGACCGTACGTGCCTGCGCCACATACCAGGTGTGGTCACGCCCGGTACGGTCCTGTCCCGTCCCACACGCGACGCAGCGACGACGAGCGCAGCTTCAGGGAACCTCGAGATCTTCGGCCTCAGCGTCGCTCGCCGCATCGTCCGCATCCTCTGCCTCCTCCGCTCGCCGCATCCTCACCTCCGATTCCCCCTCCGGCTGGTCATGGTCTGTCAGAGCCGCCACCCGCCAGCCTCCCCCACGCCTCAATTGCCCCCTCCGAATGACCTCCACCACCACCCTGATGCCTGTCCGCGTCTCCCTGCGACGAGATCCCAACGGCGCCCCCGACCAGCTCGACGAGCAACCTCCGGCCAAGCGGCCTCGCCTCAGCCAGACGGGCTCGCGACGGCGCAAGAGCTCGCCCGACCTGCTGGACACGACGAGCATCGCCGCCGACTCTCCGGCCCCAGCCTCGCCCTTCCACAAGCTCGCGCAACAGCCCCTGCGCCGGCGGACTTCTGCGCGCCGCCCGCTGGCTGGAGGCCATCCTCCTCCTCCTCCTCCTTCTCCTCCCGTCTCCGGCCGCACGCCGTCGCCCTCCACCCCCGTCCGGCCGCCGCCTGCCGACCGCCGCCTCCTCCGCAATCATGACCACCCCAACCCCGACCCCGACTCCGCCCCCGCCTCGCTCTACCTGCACGGCTCGCGCGAGTCGCCCGATCCCCTAGACACCATCTCTCCCTCCACCGAGAAGTCGTCGTCGTCGTCGTCGTCGTCGTCGTCGTCCGTCGTGCGGAGGCTGTCCCCTGCGGGGCGACCCTCCGCCACGGCCGCCGCCGCTACTTCCTCCGCCCGTCGCCCGCGCCGCCCAGCTCCAGCCGCAGCAGACACCACCACCTCCTCCGAAATAACCTCAACCCCCACCCAGCCGGACACCAGCGCCTCGTCGGAACAAAAACCCAGTCGATCGTCGCGGAGTGCGACCGCCCAGCAGCCGACCGCAGAGCAGGCCCCTGCGGCGCGCGAGCAGCGGCGCTCCCTCCGCTCTCACGATGGCGGTTCACGCGCGCGCAGCGAGCTGGCCCTATACTTCCCCAATTACGAGGAGCTCCTCAGCCTGGAGCCTCCAAAGGCAGGTGCGTACGAACTCTTCCTAGCTGAATGTTCCTAGGCAGTAAAGTTGCCACTAACACATTCCGTGTGATAGAGTTCCTCGCCGGAAGCACCACCGTAAAACTAATCGACGACCTCTCCGCCCCAATCTCATCCTCCCTCACCGACAAAGACCTCCCCTTCGGAAACCCCCTCATCAACCTTCACAACTGCGAAACAATCTTCCTCCCCGACCCTTCCGCGTCCGATGACCCCCCAATCTCCGAATCCGACCTCCCTGAAGACCCCCTCAGCGAAGAAAACTACTTCCGCCCCCACCGTCGCAATGAGCGGCAAGAAAAGCAGCTCCGAAACATCGAGCGCGACCGTGCGCAGCACGAGAAACAGAATCTTGACCGTCTCCTGGACGAACTCCAAGGCCACGACTGGCTTCGTGTCATGGGCATCACGGGGCTGATCACCGACGCCGAGCGCAAACACTACGACTCCAAACGCGGCTACTTCACCCGGGAGATCTCCGCCGTGCTACAAAAGTTCAAGATCTGGAAAGAGGAAGAGAAACGGCGCAAGCTAGAAAAAGATAAACCAGTCGAGGTCGAGGAAGACCGAGATCAAAACAAAGAGACCCCAGAGACCAACGACGACGAAGACGAAGACGAAGAAGGCGGTGTTGGAGGAGCAGGATTAGGAGCAGGAGCAGACGGCGACAACGGCATCTCCACCCTCTCCGACGCGCAAAGCTACGGTGACCCGCCCGATCCCAACGACGTGGACGCCTGGGCAGCCCGGCAATTACACCAGGAGGCTCGATCCGCGACGACCAGCACGGCAGCCATAGGGAAGAAATCCAAAGCCTCATCATCCTCCTCCTCCAAAAAACCATCCTCATCTTCCTCCTCCACCATGCCACCCCCCGCCTCAATACCCTTCCCC